>JAJHSJ010000004.1:84832004-85240896 GCA_021015155.1 Magnolia officinalis
GGATGACGATCATGAATGTTCAGCCCAAATTCTCTTGGAATCAATCTCATGTTTGGTCCAGGTCAGTGATTAAGAAGTACACGAAGTGATCGATCATAAGAATCTACTTCACTCATCTGACATGTCCGATTTAAATGTGGAGGATGAACTCCTTACAACCGACCCTTCTAACTCTTGTGAGACATGTTTGAACCACTCTCCTGAACTGAATGATGATATGATTCGGGAGATGGACGAGTCACTCGATATGACTCTGGAAATTGAAACCATTCATTAAGCCCACCATCTGAGTTGTCAACCCTTGATAATACAATGCCTCTATTGGATGGTACCGATGAACAAAGTTTTCACATCATTGCGTCACTTATTGATACGTCACTTATAGATCCTTAACTTGTCTATGCAGGGCAAGAGCAAGAGAGTATGCCTCCATCCACTTACAGAGACGATGGAATCTTTGGGAAGATTATCACACACTTTAATGGGAAAAATGAGTCATTCTTAGCTGAATTTTTCAACTCTTTGGATGATTGCTTAACACACTTTGCATATTTAAACGATCCCATGATAAAAGACATAGTGAATGCCTCACATGACAATATCTCGGTAGTTGTCACTGACCGAGAGAACCCTTATTCTGAAAACTCTCCCTCCCCAGACCCCGAATGTCTACCATTAGAGGAGCTAACAATTGAACCGAAGTCTGAAACTTCAGAATGTGTAGAGACTACATCATCTGCTAAGAATTTTTCTGAATTTTATCTACTTGTAGTCTCCGATTCACCATGGGGTACTAACTCTGAAACTTTCTCTGTCACAGTTGAATCATATATACTTTGGATACCTCAAGCGATTCAACGATAAATTTTTGCTGAGGTTCATCAATTTCTCTGGAAATTCATGCTCCAGGACATCCAAACCTATTGCAAAAAGGACTTTTGGATGATCTTGTTGAGAAACCTACTGAAAAATTTATCATGATATTGGCCGGAGGAAGAACCTTGCAGTATGACTGAGTAACTTTTCCCCTACTTTCATAAGACTAGGGTAGTTTGCTTTATGCCATTCTAGGATAGTTAGCTTTATGCCGTTAGGATAGTTTGCTTTTCATTTATTTTAAGATAGTTTAATTTTTGTTGGTTTCACTCTTGTGCTGACCCACTTTCACGCTGAGATCTCTTTCAAAAAAGCCTCTTGATTCCTTCTTCAGGTACTATCTTCCATCACTTCTCCTTCAATTTTGCTGTCTCACGTGCATTGCATGTGTATATCTTTTACATTGAGGACAATGTAGATTTTAGGTTGGGGATGGGAGATTAGGTTACCTAATCAATGTTTCTTGATCTTAAGCAAAAATTGTGAAATTTTAAAAAAAAATTCTAGAAATTCTTATGAATTCGAAGTGATTTTAACGACCATCTTTGATTTAGAAGTATAAGATGCGCAATATTAGAAATTTATGACCTTAGATTCAATTATTTGTTCGATTTCATAGTTAAATTCAAATTGTTAATCCATGATTAGAAGTTTTAAACATTGATTGAGTCATGATTTCGCATGTCACATCTAACTTATACATTTAAGGTTTCAGTTCGATATTGAATTATTAACTTAATAATCACCAAACATGGAATTTATCCATCATGTTCATTGAAAAAAAATACCCAACTAAAAAAAAGTTGTCATTGAAAACGGCTACCTGTTAAAGATCTTTAAAAAGGTTGACACAACGTGAAGCCATTCATGGAAAAAAAAAATTTAAAAGTTGGAAGAATAAAAAGGTTGAACTATAAGGCAAGTTTTGGTTTAGGTTTGGCTATTCGGAATTCTTTTGGTGATTACCAATGCTATCATGAAAGTTGAGAATTGGACCTGTAATTGTGATAAGTCGGGGTTGCACTATACACCCATGAAACTCAATGTTTATAATTGTTCTAATTGATGATTAATACTTTGAACCTGACTATGAAGTTTATCGTGCGCTTGAGTCTAGGAGAAAGAGAGAGCAACGTGTGGAAGCGTGGGCCGGTTAAATGAGTTTTTCTTCTACCCTTTTTCCTTCTTGTTTTGTTGTTATGTTTAAGAGATTGTAGTCAATCATGGGTATGATCGGCTAAACCTCTTAGCTAGGGCTAAGAAGTGAAGCTTGTAGTGTGATGGGTTGTGCCTATGGCTTGGATTCATGTTTTAAATGAACTCTCTTTTTATTCTAGTTTGATTATAAGGAATGTTTTTACTTTTTAATGGTTTCTTGTAACTTAAATTACAATGGATCTGTGATAGCTTTGAGCATTTTCTTTTCATTCTTAAGATTGTGAATTTAGGAGATCCTGTTGTTCACCATCGTCTCCTGGGCATGGTTGGATGATGGAAATTTCCCTAACTCTCACAATTCTTTCAGATTGGTTGTGGATCGGTAAATTCCGTTGTTTACTCTGTCTCATGGGCATGGTTTTGTAATGGAATCAATTATAATTCTCATACCTCTCATCTCTTGAAAGCTAGATCAAAGGAAGTTCAGGATTGGTTTTTAATGAAATATCTTCCAACTGGATGAAGATAGGACTCTGATTTCAGTTCTACTCTTGAATCAAGCATAGATCTCCCTGATCTCTATAAGTGGATCCTTGGAATCCCTAGTCTCACACCTTTGAATTTTACAAGTTTTAGTTACATAATTTATAATTATTCTCTTATATTCTCTAGATTTAGATACATCTTCTTCTAGTTCTAGTTCTATTTACTTTCAGAATACGTACAAGGTTCAGTCCTTGTGGATTCGACCTTGGTCTTACTGAGATTATTACTACATCGTAACCCTATACTTGGGGTGGTGAATAGTGGGTCTTGCCCTTCATTGCCCATCCCTCTCAGAGGCTAGTGATCCTCACATCCAGCCAATGCCTAGGAAATTGAATAGTCCATATTATCCATTCCTCTCAGAAATAAAAATGCTTTGATCATTGACCTAGACATTCATCACGATTGCCTATTCCTTTTAAATAATAACTATGGTCTAGTGAGCCTTCCAAACTATGGCAAGGGAACTAGATGATCCACACTAACCATATTGCACATGGTATCTTAGTTGATTTAGATCATCCATCATATGGGCCCCATACCTTTAAATATCTTTTTTTTTTTTAAATATCTTTAGTTTGTAATCCTTAGGCAAGATTTGGTAAGTACTTTATGATTATTAAAGTGAAATTTCATCATTCTTTTGGAAATGAAAAATGACCATTTTTTGTATTGCAACGACAGATAGACATTTAAATTTCTAGGATTTTTGTATGCTCATCATCCTCTAGATGTTGGAATTGAGAGGTTAGTGATCATTAAAAAAACGTGTATTCGAATTCCCTAATCCAAACTACCCCTTAGGGTTTTGGATTTGAATGAATAGGATTTGATCAACTATCAAGATCCAATGGTTTGTTTAGGGTAAGGATGTAATTTAACAAACCAGAATAAGTTGGGAGGTATCCTAGAGGCATTGTATGAATTTATCTATTAAATTATTGAAGTATCTTTGATATTATCCGTATCTCTAGCTTGGTGACACGGATAATACTGATAACGATACTAATAACACTAGTAGTATAAAAAATTATAGGTATTGGTGATATCGATGTATTGCTAAGTATCGCCATCAATATCACCAATATTTTCAACTTCGTAAATTTCAAGTGTCATTTGTATTGCCAATGTCAATATCACCGGCGTATCGCCACTATTTTTTACTATATAAATTCTAGGTGTTACTGGTATCACCAATGTATTTGTGATATTTTGATGATATCACCAAAAATCTATACATTAAAAAATTCTCATTTTATATTATTTTGGGTGCATGATTGTATACAGTGTTCAATTTATCAATGATAATATCAATAATATCACGATATCATCATTAATGCAACATTGGCGATTCGAGAACATAATCTTTCGTTTTCTTTCCAGTTGTCTACGATTTGTTGTAAAATATCATGTGTTGCTGATATTTTGAAAAATCAATGAATGTTTAGATGGAAGGTTGAGGTTAGATGGATTGTTGGATGGATGATATAATTGGACTGATTTCTTACATTACGACATGCTTTTGTAGCCTTCATTAAATGGAAGCATATTATGTATGCATTTTTTTTTTTTATTTTTTTTTGTAATTTTTATTTCTAAATGTGCAAATATGTGTAATTTTAGCTTTTCCTAAAGTTTTATTGAAAATTCCACTATTTTCTCCATGTTTTTCTGTATTTTCAATTATCTATGACATTGTTGATGATATGGATATTATTTCTGTATCCCCAACCAACGAAACTCGTAGGAACATTTCCTAGAGGAATGTTGGTCAAATTTTTGTAAATGGTTATGAATTTGGGATATTTGTCCAAAACACAGCTGTCATTAAAAAAAAAAAAAAATAAAATTGAAAACAACCTAATTTTCAGACCATGCACCTTCACTTTATTTTGCCATTAGACCCGGCCTCTCAAGGATTGGATTTTGATTTAATCTTGTTTTTTCTCTTCTTCTTTTTTTTCAAAAAAAAAAATAATTTAAAATTAAAATCTAACTTGATAGGTTAAATAATAATTTCAGTTTGGGTTAGAAGTCATAATAGTTGAGAAGATATTGAGGCTGTTTGTTGTCACTGTTTTTTGAAATCAATCCAAACAATTTCTTTGGGCACCTTCTGGTAATTCGCCATGTCTTGGCACTCGGAGATAGGATTGGGCTGATTTTGAGCCGGTTGAAAAGATAGATTAATGGGCTAACTAATGGTGTTTTGAGTTTCAAACTAAAGCTGTTTCAGAGATATGAAGGCTGAAGGCTAGAAGTTGAAGTCCCCAAAACAGGGGTTGCAAATTCTAGGTTATTTTAATTCCTGCATAATTCAAAGTTAAGACAAGACCCATTTGAAATTAGTTAGATTAGTCCGAACCATACAAGGTAGGGTTTCTACAGTAACAAGGTACAACTCATATTCCACAATAATTATGAAAGGGAACCAAAATCACTTGCATTCCAACTGATCATTATCATCATCTCAACTACAACAAACAACTGAAAAACAAATTACTTTTTTTAAAAGAACCATTACATTACTCTATAGATCCATTATTACAACCACCCACATAGAGATCCACATATTTATCTGTAAAAGATAGAGAAAGAGACCAGACTATTGTAGCACAGTCATCTAGCCACGACTGCTGCCTTGTTGCTGCTTTTCTTCCGTCTAAGCAAGGATCGAGTCAATTGGCTTGGCTTGGTTCTGGACAGTAACCTTATCAAGCTCCTCACCTTGCTTCTGCTCCTTGGCAAGCTTCTTGAGATTGGCGAGTTCTAGATCTCGGCTCATCTTCCGTCGGTACATCTCCGCGAAAGTGATTGGCTCCTCCATCACTGGCTTCACTCCCTCCTGTATCGCGAGCGGGTACACGATTGCCTCTGGAGCTGGGTTCTGGAATGTGGCGATGGACAAGCGACTGCAGTTCGAGTTCACAACTGCTTGGTGATCGGCGTTCTTGAACCTCCCATTGCTAAGAAACTGCCATGAGTAGAGTACGAGTCAGAGCGAGAGTGAAAGAAAGAAAAAGACAAACATGTTCATGAGCTTGGACGCGGGAAAGCAAGATTTCCGTCATTTGGATTGTTTTATCATGAATTCAAATTTCCAGCTTTGCGGATGTAATATTTACAAGTTCTTTCAGAAATCAAAGTTGACTCGATCACACTCAGTCAGTCTCGAGTTGAGTCAGAGCTCAAACGAGTCACAGGTGAATTGGTTAAGTGACTCGTGGTGTCAAGCTGCACTGGTCAGACTAATGCAGGGAAGGACATGAGGTCAAGCACCATCTTCCTCAAGGGGGTAACTATTTCGAATCTACAGAACTTCCCTAAACTCCTCACAGAGAGACCTCAAATCCACGAGGAAAAGAAAATAGAAATAATTTTATAGAAAATTCGTAATTTGATTGATGATCTCAATAAACGAGTTTACACCCCTTCAAATAAGGATACTAAGCTATGGAAGAAGTTTCGGAATCAAACTACAACCAAAACCCCTAGAAATTGTGACTTACTATAGTGAACTTACTATTTAGGACAGTGGTGATGTCTACTAGTGTGCATGGTTTTCGGCCAAAAATAGTTGGTGTCCTATTTGGCTTCACCATGATGTTCTGATAATTATTCTAAACACTTTTCATGTTGAGCGCAATTCCTAAAGCCCAATAGATGAAGAGTTATACTCAAACCAAAACTAATTATAAATAGTAAAAACGAAAATAAAACGGGAATTCGACCGTAATTCGCAAATTTGGCGTAAACGACCCGGCATAGTAGGGTTGGGTACCAACCCAAAATCATATATGCTATGTCAAATAACTCATTTCAGATTGTGAGATATGCCGGATTTAAGGTTTGACAGTCCGGGTCACTTCTGTCATCAATTGGGCATTTTCTGATCCATCTTGGCCATGAAACTGTCCGCGACCCGCTCTACATCGCGGACCCAATCAGAGTTGATTCGGACGAGTTGCAGTGGACTCATCTGAGTAAAATACTTGCTTCCATAGAACTCTCCTTACTTAAACTCACCCAAACAGCCAATTTGCAGGCCCACCTAAGTTTGTGTAGGTCCCAGTCACACACAGAGAATGATCAGACCGTTCTGTTTTTTTTTTGTCCGATAATGTAAAATACTTACATGGCCATGATCACCCAAGTTAACGACAAAGGCTCCTTCGATGGGCTGGACGGTGATCCAGGTCTTACCACCATCTTTGGTGGCTTGGAGGCCTCCAACCTGGTCCTGCAGCAGTAGCGTGATGGTGCCAGGGTCGGTGTGTCGTTTCAGGCCGAGGGTGAGGTCGGGCTCTGGACATTTCGGGTAGAAGTTCACCACCATCTTCTGGTCCATGTCGACACACGCCTTGGTCAGAGCTTCCTTGTCGAGCCCCATCGCCTCCGACAGCACCTCCAATAGCTTGCAGGCCAGCTCCATCAGGCGTTCGCTGTACTTCTTAGCCACCTCTGTCCATCCCTCTGGCTTGTCGGGCCACCTCGAGTAGTCTCTGAGTCTGATCGGGTATGAGAAGAATGTTACGATCTCCCGCCAGTCTTGTACGGCCTCACCCTGCAAGAGGAAGACAGATCATTGGATGGAAAATGGGATGGACGGCATGGATAGACCACATACATTCAAGGTGCGCCCAACTGAGTTTATACCCAATCCGATTTCGTGGCGAACCTTAGTTTTGACGGTTTGGATGGGTGATGACCCATTTTAGATGGGTAACCTACAAAAACCATATCCTTGCGGAAGCGGATTGCGTCCGAACCCCGGTGGGACAATAAGCCGTCCACCATGGCTATTGTGGAGCCCATGGGCAACTTAGGTGGATCCCTTGTTCACTAATGTGTGTGGAACCCTGACTGTAAGGGCATTGTGATGTATGTGACTACATCCAAGCCGTCCATCCGTATTGAAAGCTCATTTTAAGACATGAACCAAAAAAAAAATAAACAAATTCAATTCTCAAATGGACGATTGTACAGAAAATAACGATAAATGATCATTAAAAACTTCTTGTCAGCCAGAAAAGCTGTCTGGTCTCTTCTTTTAGGTCTTAGTGACCTGGTCAATTTAAAAGGCATTCCAGTGGAATCTATGAAGTTTTTAATAAGGGATTCAATCATGACCGTTTCCATTGGCCTAAGATTTGGGTCAGCTTCATTTTGGAAACATTCCTTAAAACGAGTTGTCAAAATGATTGGACGGTGTGGATTTAAGGCATATACATTATAGTGAGCCCTATGGTCAGGGGTCCCACCCATCCGGTGTGGATTTAGTGGCGTCAACACGCAACGAGGTCGGTGAGGTGTGGCACACCTCCCCGTTCGCTTCCACGTATGCGACCACCTCCGCATGTGGGGCAGCTTCACTAGCTTTGGCATGGATGGCAAAGATGATGCCTCGTGGCAGTATCTAATTATGGAAGGAACAGCTCACATAATTACTTTCGAGAGAGAATTCTCTGCGTCAGCTTATTAATGGGAGTGGATTCGGTCACTTCAGGATAACACCTCTCTCGGTCAGGCCATGAACGTGTGCCGAACTTGATGTATGTACTGTTGTATATCAACACCGTACATCCGTTTTTGGATCAGCTTCATTTTTGGGCCCATATTTTAAAATGAATGGGCGAAAAAGATGGACCGCCTGGATATACAACACATATATCAAGGTGGGCCCATCGTCAGTGCCTGACCGAGCTCAGTGACCGAATTCACTACCCTTATTAATGATGGGAAAATTAGGTGACTTACACGTGGCTGAATGTAAGCCATTGAAAAAAACAAAAAAGAATTTTCAAAGGTTACCCGTTTGAATTGGGATTGACTGACTGGTAGATGGTCAAGATGGAATACTATTGACTCCGTACAAGGAGGTAACGAAAATCAAGTAGCTGGCTGCAAATCCCAGGCCTTTGAAAGAATAACGACGTAGCTGTCCATCTCATAACCGCTTTAAATGACCCGCTCTTGGTTATTTGGTAGCCACGTTTTCATAAGGTTCATCCGATCCGATGTTTGCGTGGTACTCAAAAATCACAGCCTTTCAGAACCTATGTGGGCCATACCACCTCAATTTTATGGGGTGGCCCACTTCAAGTCTTGAATTAGTCTGTTCTTAAGATCCAAGGCCAAAAAGAGGATGGTGTACCTGATGGACGGGCTGGATTTTATGCAAGTTAAGGAATGCAACCATTTCAAAGTATGGCCCTGCAAGAACCTTCCTACAACCCTAAGTCCTGTGGGGCCCAACGTGATGTATGTGTTATATCCACTCCGTACATCTGTTTTGCCAGCTCATTTTAGACAAGATCCCAAACATGACACAGTTCCAAGTTTCAAGTGGACCACACCACAAGAAATAGTGAGGATTGAACACCCACCGTTGAAAACTTCTTGGGGGCCACCGAGGTTTTAGATCATGATGATGGTTGTGATATTTCAGTTCAGACATGATCATCTGGTTCATTTTCATTAGCATCCCCCACGGGTTGCCTTCACAGAAAAAAAAATCTCACATGGATTTTAACCTTTTTACAGCTGCAATTTTTGCAAATTTCCAACTTAGTAGGCCCACTGCAACCGGCCTATCAGACCGTCTAATTAAATCACAGAGAGAGAGAGAGAGAGAGAGAGAGAGAGAGAGAGAGAGATACCTGAAGGTGGCTGGAGACAATGAAACCGCCCTTCTTCCCACCAGACATATCGAAACGGAGCTTCTCCTCAGCGGGGAGAGTGAAGAACTCCCGAGCGAGACGAGTCATATCCGAAATGAGGTCCGAATCGACACCGTGGTCCACCACCTGGAAGACCCCCCAGTCCTCGCACGCTTCCACGATCTTCTTGCAAACTACCGACCGTCCATCAGGAGAGTCGATGCCCGCCAGAGATATGACGGGGATCTCGTTGCTGAATTGATTGTAAGCAACCTTAGGCCGTTCATCCTCGTCCCTGATAAAGCTAGATCGTAGTGTCGTCTCATTCGTAGCCGTCGGTAGGAAGGGCGTAGCTGGAGCCATCACTCGTTTCCCCCTCTCTCTCTCTCTCTCTCTCTCTCTCTCTCTCTCCTCTCTCTCTCTCTCTCTCTATTTTTCGTGATGTGATGTTTGCAGTGAGTGATGGAGAGGGTACGAAGGGGGGTTTATAACATGGGCGAGGTCACGGTGTGGCAGCTCCAACTACCTCTCGTGGCAACTACCCCCTCCTACCTTCAGTGTCACGTGCCCAAAGCCATGGGTCACAGTTCATGTGCCGAGCAGCGTACGTCTCTACTAAAACACGTGAATTTTAGCCTACCTACCACCCATTACCCTATATCATGAACTGAGCGATTTGGAAACTCATCAAACCCAATCCCCAACTGACCTCATCCATTTATTTCTAAATGGTTTGTGCTTGACAAGGTCACACTTGGGTTCAAAAATTACAATATGAGGCTAAAGGAACACCACATTGTTATAATTCTTTCATCGGTCACATATAAATCATGAAAAATACACAACAATGGTCCAACATAAGAATCATAGATGGGATAGACATTATTACTCAATTTGAAAACATTTTCGGATCATACTCCATTTATGGTTCAAGTCATTGCAAGTTGGGTCGAGCCAAATGGGGATTGAGTTAACCTGGACTTTCTAAAAATATTTAAGTATTCTTTATAAAAATATATTTGATTTCAATATATTCATTTTTATTTATTTCTTCCTTTTATGATAAAATTGGAAAAATGATTGTATTTGTTGAGGTCAAAATCTGGACCACCCTTAACTCAATGTTGCAAACTCGAAACGAACCCTAATCCTGCATAGAAAGGTGAGCAAAGGAGACCCTAGCTTAAACAGAGGACCCTCCGATGCCTAAGTCAAGTTAGGGGATCTGGGTCAAAGTTACGTAATGTGGAGAGAGAGTGCGAGATTTTTTATACTTGTTGTAATGGGTTCCTCTAGTATTTATACCCACGAGACGATGAGATCATGGCCGTCAATCTCGGCATGATTTGCTCAATCAAGCGGATGTCGCGCGTGCGAAGATGTCGGCCGCTATCTTAAGATCATGCGCCAGTTCACTCTCCCATATACTTTAATGTAGGGCTGAAAGTCGGGCGGGTTGGGTCGGGTTGGTGGTCAACCTTAACCCAACCCAAGCTTCCTATACCTCAACCCTAACCCAGCCCAACCCAACCTCGGGTTGAGAATTCTCAACCCAAGCCCAACCCGAGTGGGCTTAGTCGGGTTGATCGGGTTGGTCGGGTGTATACATGCTAATATTTTTGTTATTACGTTAGTTTATTATATTTCAATATAGGACTTATTTTTTGTATCTATGATTTTATTAATTATATATGTGATTATTCATCATAAAGGACTTAATTTTTTTCTTTAAAAAAACAAGCTAAAATATAGGACAACTACTCCTTTAAAAGTCATGTAGCATAGTACCCAATCTATTTGGGAGAGAGAAATCTGGCATATTTTGTTAGCTTGAGTCCTTGAAAATGACGTGGACAAATGAGACCCGACATCACTAGTGTGCCTTCGACACAAACGATCCACACTCAATTATAATTTATAAGTAACTTATATATTGATCGGGTTCGGGTTGGGTCAGGCAACCCAAGACCTCAACCCGAGCCCAACCCAAGTTTTATCGAGGTGGTGTTTGTATAGCCCAAGCTTGAGATCGGACCCGATATATCCTGCCCAAGCCCAACCCAATGTCGGGTCGGTCACGGGTCGGTCGGGTTGAACTCGCCCAACTTTCAGCCCTACCTTAATGGGGCGTATTTACGGGCATGATCTTCGGCCACGTCCATTCTGGGGTTGGTTCAGGAACTCGGTCTCCTGAGCCATTGATTGGACCTTATGGTCGGAGTCTGTGGTCGGGATACGTCTTCAACCTTCAAGATGTGAATAGGGCTCAGCTTGGCCGATCCAAGGCCGTAGTTCTTCGGATGAGGACTCTAAGCAAGAGCTCGGCTTGGCCGATCCAGAGCCGTAGTTCTTCGGATGAGAGTTCCAGGCAAGAGCTCGGCTCGGTCGATTCAGGGCTGTAGTTATTGAATCATAGTTCAGAAGTAAGGCCGGACTTGCCATGACGCTCTCCTTCCGAAGCCCTACTGATCGATTTAGTTTGCTTAAGTCGGTCTTTATCGGGTCTGCTCACATTTCCCATAACAGAAGCTCCCTACTCTCTTGGTCCGAGCCCGGACTTAGAGAGTAAATTCCTGGGAAAATGAAGTGCCTCCTCAACTCATGATGACGGGTTGGGGTAATCGAAGTGCAATCATGATGACGGATCGGGGTAATCGAAGCGCAATCGTCGCTATGATTACGCTTCAAGATACGTGTGCGGTACGGCGGCTGCAATCCTTCAACTTCTGACCTCTGGATGAGGGACACATGGCAGGTAGTTACGGATTGCAATTAATGGAGCAGGTGGGACGATGCCGCGTCCTCATGGGGGGAGGCGAGAGGTCGTCTATGCTGCAACGACATTTAATGCTGAGGGTACTCAGACCAAGGCACATTGGTTCGGACGTATAGCTCCCTTCCATGTGCCCATTAGGCTTGGGTCCGAGCCATTTTAGCTTCGGAGAAAACTGTCTGCAATGATGGCGTTCGGCTGGTGAAGGCTATATAAACCCATCCACGCCTTCACTTGACCTCTCCTGTATTTGAACCTTTACTCTCCTGCTCTCCATTCTCTCTACTCTTTTCAAATCGCCTTCAGCCGGGAAAGGGTTTTTTCTGCCAAATAAAGGGATTCCTTCAGTCGGAGAAGGGGTCTTGCTTGGAAGAAGTTGATGGAGTAAAGAGAATCTCTGTCGTAGTAAATCACCTAAAGCGTTATGAGTCCTCCACTTCTTTAGCCTTTTCTTCCATTATGTCGAGTAATTCTAACGAAGTCCAAGAGGTTCAAGAAGCGGAAGTGGACTCCGAGCCGGAGACTACCAACTTGTAGCTCGGAGACTCCGAAGGCCCCTTGGAGGCCATACCATTACATCCACCGGCCAAGAAGACTGCAGGTTTGAAGGCTAAGAGTCGAGGCACGAAACCGAAGAGGGTGCCTTGGGACTCGGCGGGAAGATCCAAGGCCGGTCCTTAAGGGGGCAAGTCCCGAGCGGCAGTTCATGGAGTCTCGGTTTCGCTCGAGTCTCAGATGGCCCAGTTCCGGGTCAATTACCAGATTCCCAACTCGGTACATATCCGAGCTCCCTCACCTCAGGATCAAGCGGGTAATCTCGCTGATGGGAACGTCGCGATATTCTACTGTGCCCTCCAGTATGGGCTTCAATTCCCCATCCACCCATTTGTGCGTCTGGTACTAACTCATCTGCAGCTGGCTCTGGTCAGTTAGTTTCGAATGCTTGGTGGATTCTAGTCTCCAGTTTCATCCTCTAGCATCAGGTGAAGAACCAACACTTGATGTAAGACGAGTTCCTGTATTTATATATGGCCAAGTTTGATAGGTTCGACCCAGCCTGGTACTATTTCTCGGTCAGGCCTTAATGTACCCCGGGTCTGATAACCGGACTCCCCACCTCTAACAAAGACTGGAAGGGAAAGTGGTTTTGGGCCTCGGGAGAGTGGGAAGCTCCCGCCGTTGAGCTCGGTAATTTGTGGGTCTGAGTTCCCACTAGATTTTCTAATCTAGGCAGAACATTTTCTATTCTTCATTGTGTTTCTTAGAGCTGGCCCATCTTATTGCATTGTAACCTGCCTTCCGCTTCTACCTACAGTCTAACTAAAAGGACAACCTGATCTCTTTTATACCAAGCCCAGGTTACTAGAGCTCGGGTGCTTGGTGAGGATCGGTACATTTGGCAAGACCTCATCAGTAGGGATAACCTCGTGTCTTTAGGCTTCTACCGATTTGTAAGACCTGTGTCCTAGTTCGTACCGTTCCATATACTCCTATGGTTCTTCCGGTCGAATTTCGGCAACCCGCGACCTGTAACCGACGTTTGCGCGCGAGCCTAAGCCGAGTCCTGCATATCTGAGTCGACTCAACCTGAGACTTGTATCATTGTGACCGCGCCGTCGCCGCGTCTCGCGTGCTGTGTGGATACCCGGGCTAGGAGATGTGGGCCTGCGTTTAGTTCGAGAAAAATGCCACACGTTGTAAACACCGAGGGAATCTCTATGACACATCACATCACTCTATCAATCAATGTCAAGTACAACCACCCCTTCCCTAAAGTCAACTCTCTCTTACTACTAACTACCTCCACCCATCACTCACCCTCCCTCTCCCCATCACTCCATCACTCACATCACCTCTCTCTCTCTCTCATCTCTCTCTCATTTTTTTCCTAAGCTCCATGAGAGCAACTTCAACATCCCAACCTCCATGAGAAATGCATTGTGTGGCCCACTCCCTACCAATTAATCCAACCCTTCAAAGCCGATCTCGACCGTTGAATCTCACCCCTTGGAGCTCTAGATTGCATCGGTGGAAGGAGTCCTGGAAGATCAAAGGTGGGTGAATTTTTTTATGGATTTTGATGATTATAGGGCCTACATATGGTGGGTCTCATCTTAATGTATGCATTGTATAGGGAGGGCCCATAGTGGCGGGGTCCCTCCTATTTCCACCGATTTCTCTCTTTTTCCCTATTTCTCTCTCTTTCTCTCTTGTGATGGGTGTTGTCCACTTGATCCACGCCATACATATGGTGGGACCCATCCTGATGTATGTATCCACACCGTCCACTGGTTGGAATGGTGGACCCCACCATGAGGTATGTTTCTATCCAAACAGCTCATCTACTGCTACCCAAACGCTAGAGCTGCCATTGACGGCAGCAAGCTCTGTAGGTCCTTCATGAGGTATGTGTTTTATATCCTTACTGCCCATCTCTCTAGGCAGTGGGTGGTCACTATGATGTACGTGATGTGCACCATCCATTTGGACGGTGATGGACACCGTACTGGACAATGTCGTGGCCCCCCAACTATGATGTACGTGTATATCCACACCTTTCGTTCATTTTTCGTGGACGTGGGCCACCTCACACGTGTGGCTCGTGTGAGGGTGGGGCCCACTTGCAAGTATGAATTTCATCTAGCCGTCCGTCAATGGACATTGGACGCTATTGCCCTGCTGACCATAAACAACAAAAAAAAAGAATATAAATAAATATTATAATATATTATTATATTACATATATACAACGTATATGTATTTATGGCAGGTCCCACGTGGGACCCACCTTGATGCATTGTTTTATCCTAACCGTCCATCCATCTGGTGGACGTGGGCCACCCTTGCTCATGCGGGTGGGACCCACCGTGGTGTATTTGTTTCATCCACACCGTCTAGACTTCTGGATGGTGCTGGATTAGTTGGACGGTGCTAGGCCACCATGATGCATGTGTACACCACGCCGTACATCTGTTTTGCTGATGGGGCCGCTGGTGTGTGTGGCACCCACACGTGGGGCAAGCAATATCCTGACTATCCATTCTACATCTACGAGCAGCTTGGCTGCTGTATTGATGTCGTTGAATATTTAAAAAATAAAAATAAAATAATAATAATAAATGATATTATAATATTACAATATATGATGGTGGGCCCCACGTGGGACCCACCTAGATCGGAAGCAGATTGGCTGGTGTATTTCACACCAGCTATGCAGCTGATGTGGATGTCGGCAAGTCCCGTGGACCCACCAGTGATGTATTTGTTTCATCCACACCGTCCAGACTGTCTAGACGGTGCTAGACAATGTTTGGACTGTGCTATGGACCCCACCTCGATGTATGTTCCATATCCACACTGTCCACAATGTCTGCATGGTGTTGGACAATGTTTGGATGGTGTCAATTTACATGGATAATGTTTGGATGGTGCTAATTTACCTGGGTAATGTTTGGACAGTACCGATCATGGTTAGTGGGCCATGTGCCCCATGGAATGATAGTGTGTAGTGATACACATGTTACACCTATGGCTATTGAAATGATTTTGGTGCGGCCCATGTGATGAGGCCCACCTTGATGTATTTGTCGCCATCCATGAGGGCTGCCTCGATGTATTTATGACCCATCCATGAGGCCCACCTTGATGGATTTGTAGCCCGTCCATGAGGCTCGACATGTTGTATATGAGGCCCATGTAATGCGACCCACTTGATGTTTATATGGTTCATGTGGTGTATTTGAGGGACCATATGTAGGGCCTACCTGTTATGTGTTTATGGCCTTTTATTGAGGCCCAATATGATATTTTTATGGCCCACCTGGATATATTTGTGGCCCACCCCTGAGGCCCACCTTGATGTGTATTAGTGCGGCCCATTGATGCAACCCACTTGATGAGGCCTATTGGAGCGACCCATTGATGTGGCCCACTCGGCGTTTATGAGGCCTATTGGTGCGACCCGTTGATGCGGCCCACTCGGCATTTATGAGGCCTATTAGTGTGACCCGTTGATGTGGCCCATTTGATGTATATGAGGCCTAAGCAGTGCAGCCCACTTGTTGTATATAAGGCCCACGTATGAGGCCCATGGTAATGCATTTACGGCCCATTTTATGAGGCCCATTACGATAGCTTGGAGGCCCACGGGACGTGGCCCATTGTGATATATCCGAGGCCCATGAGTGTGGCCCATTTAGATGTATCTGAGGCCCATGGGCGTGGCTCATTATAATACGTTCTAGGCCCTTGTATGAAGCCCAACGTGATATATGAGAAGCCCATGAATGAGGCCCAATGTGATGTATGTGTGGCCATTACGTTGTGTATGGATTCCTTATGTAGGCCACTCCTTGGGAGCAATGTTGGTTAGATGTCCATATTGATGTGCAATGATGGTTAGATGTCCTCATTGTGATCTTCCCTTAGACCTTGTTAGGCCAATTTGCACCATTCTCTAAGTGGGTTAACCCAAATAAGTGGGCCCCCATTCGCCATAGACGGATGACTCCATGCCATCAGATTTGATATAACTATGGCCATGGGCCGATCTTTATATTATGATTGATTGGTCATCCATTTATGGATCCCACCTTGTTTATATTTTAATTGTATAGGCTGATTGTCGAGGTCAATTATCGAGGCTGATTCCGATTGTCATGGCCGATTGCCGATTCCGATTATTGATCGATTCCGATTGTTGTAGCTAATTGCGATTCTGATTATCGATCGATTCCGATTGTTGCGGTCGATTGACGATTAGGGATAGAGGCTGATTATCGTGACCGATTGCTGATTCTGATTGTCATTGCCGATTGCCGATTTCGATTATTGAGGCTGATTATCGATCGATTCCGATTGTTGTGGCCGATTGCCGTTTTCGATCATCGAGGCTGATTATTGATCAATTTCGATTGTTGTGGCCGATTGTCGATTCCAATTATCGAGGCCGATTATTGATCGATTCCGATTGTTGTGACTGATTGCCGATTCCGATTATTGTGACTGATTGCCGATTCCGATTATCAAGGTCGATTATCGATTGAGTCTGATTGTTGTGGCCGATTGCCGATTCCGATCATCGAAGCCGATTATCGATCGATTCCGATTGTCATGTTCGATTGACGATTAACGATCGAGGCTGATTATCGTGACCGATTACCAATTCTGATTGTCATGACTGATTGTCGATTTTGATTATTGAGGCCGATTATCGATCGATTTCGATTGTTGTGGTCGATTGCCGTTTTCGATCATCGAGGCCGATTATTGATCGATTCTGATTGTTGTGGCCGATTGCCGATTCTGATTGTTGAGGCCGATTGTATAGTCAATTATCGAGACTGATTCTAATTGCCGATCCCGATTGTCGAGGCTAGATATCAAGGCTGATTGTCGAGGCCTAATGTGATGTATATGTCGAGGCCCATTGTGATGTACATTCGGCCTGTGTTTGAGGCACAATGTGATGTATATGCAGCCCATATTTGAGGCCCATTGTGATGTGTATTTAGCCCGTGTTTAAGGCCCAATGTGATGTATATGTGGCCTATGTGATGAGGCCCATTGTGATGCATTGAGGGCCAGGCATAGAGCCCATTGTAATATATGTTAGGCCCATGTGAAAGGCCCATCGTGATATGTATTAAGCTCTTGAGTGAGGCTCATGGCGTTGTATGATTGGCCCTTATGTGAGGTCATGGGTCCACTATATGTTAGGCTCTATGTGGGCCATTCCTTGGGGGCAATGTTGGTTAAATGTCCACATTGTCGAGGTCGATTGTCGATGCTGGTTATTGATACCGGTTATGAGTATGTGACAACATAGCATCATGATACATGCCTATACGCATCATCTGCATGTTTGTTATGATATGTGGTTGATCATTGCATATGTCATTGGGCATGTTGTTATGAAATTCCCTGATATGCGGAGATTGTCCCACATGAGTTCACGGTATGCACAGGATTGATGCATGACTGGATTGTATGACTCATGCTTCTTACATTGTATGTTGTGATTACTGTACGCCCTAGCGACATCAGGGTCGTAGCCTCAACAGGTATTTCGTGGATGGCCAGATGGGACACCGAAAATGTTTGGTTCTAGCATACGAGTGTCATAGATGTCCCTGGGTGAAAATCCCTAAACCTCTATGGCCAGGAGATGCCCCAACATCGAGACCGAGTGGATATATATGAGCACATGAGGGCCTTATACCAGTAGCCCGCGTCTCCCACTGTGTCGTGGTTGGTTGGGAAGGGGCGTGACCTTACCCGCCTAAGTGAGGGGGCAATGTCTAGGTCAAGTTTGACTAGCTTGAGGAATGAGTCCGCTATTGACGAGTCGGGCCTGATATTGGTAGGCAGATAATGAGGTCTCTTCCACTTACCCAGTTGTGCGCTCAGATAGGGGCGACAAGCTGAGATAGAGTGTAATAGACCCCGGTGATGATCCTAGAGAGGAACTGTACTGATATGTGAACTTACCGAGCAGGAGTTGCATACTCATTCATTCGTTCATTCACTATCCACTCGAGCTGGTGGTGCGTAACTATTTGTTACGTGTACATTTGCAATGGCCAGGATTTCGATTGGGGCGTTACTAACTTGAGATAAGGAGTTTACCACATTAAGTCTGACTATCCAAATTTAGGTATGAGACTGGTTTGGATAGAAGTCCTTTGTGGTGGACCCCGTAGCCTACAATACTACGTACTATCATCCCGACTTCTCACTCCAGCATGGACATTTCATTCTCACCGTATATTGCATTACATCTGCGGTATATGACATTTTGGATTACTGTGTTTCTGTATTTATATGGTCTAGGTACGGCTGACGCTATTCATGAACTCATCAGGAATTGTATATTGTATCACATCATCGGCATCTGATATTTTGGCTCTTTATGACTCCTCATTTGTATAAGTTGATCTGTATTGCGTATTCTGATATTGATTGACTCATGGACTTGTCAGTATTTCTGCTTACTCTGATATCGTATGATTCATGATCTTACTAGTATTTTCGATATCATATGATTATGGCATTATATTGAATACCTGACACTTACCTTGTGAACACACTTACACCACCCTCTAAGCTTTCTATAAGTGTTAGGTTGCAGCAACATTGAGCTTGGAGCGTGCAGCGGCCTTCTGGAGCTTTAATCTTCGATATATGTATTTTTCCTTTCAGCATTGTATTCAAATGTTTATCTTAGTGGATATGTGATGATGATGTTGCCTTTGTGATTTGGGTGTACTTGTGGTTATGCTTAATACGAGTTAAATGTACATTGGAAAATCCTCCTTGTAGGATCCCAGGATGGCATACGGACGCTGGGTGCTGAGAATGGAATACTACGGAGGCTGTCGGCACCGGATTCGGTAATCGAGAATTTTGTGAGTCTGGTTTTCGAGTTTGGGGCGTGACACGATTTCTGCCTCATCCTTTTACTTTGGGTAGGAAGGGTGGGTGTTATGATTGGCTAAGGATTCCTCTGTAAGCTTTGTTTGGACTAACTCTCTTCTTTTTCAAGTAAGAATGGAGGCAAGTGGGTTAAAGAGGAGGTGGCCAGTTATAGCGCACCCTCCGATGAGCGTGGTCCTCGCCATCGAGTCGAGGACGAAGGTAACGGTAAAGAAGAGGAAGACCTCTGCTACCGAGCCTGCCCCGGTTGAAGTTGAGTTTGCCTTGGTTGAAGTCATGGCTGTCTTGGCCCCAACCCCTGCTATCGAAGCGTTAGCCCCCGAGCCCCCCCCCCCCCCCCCCCCCCCGTCAAAGCCGAGCCCATCACCATCTCGACTCCGACTCCTAAGGGGCAGCCCTCCGAGGCTCCACCCCACATCCCTTCTTGCCCCCCGGGATAGGGGGAGAAGTCGTCGGCGAGACTGCTAACGCCGATTACCCTCGTCATGGGGAGGCTTCCGAGGCTCATGCTCACTCTGTTGCCGAGGTTGACTTCCTAGCCAGCAGAACTAATGCCCTACTTGGGTATACCGTCACGCCTAAGGCTGCAGATCAAGCCCCCGAGGCCAGCGGGGTCGGGCGAGCAGCCGACCCTACCCCTCTAGAAAATTTCCCCCCTAGATACCACATGACATTGTTGACTGGGTGGGTAGGCAAGCATGTGCCAAAGTTGACCATCGCCAACACTCTTTCCCGCAATTATACCTCATTCGTGAACGATTACGCCACGATCAGTTACCAGTCACTGCCTATGCTTGTCGCAGTCAAGGAAAGGCTGAAGGAGATGGATCAACTCGAGGCAGAGAAGGCCAAGCTCGAAGTGGAGAAGGCTAAGCTTGAGAAGCTTTTGGAGGGTTCAGCTGTCGAGCAGGAGGACCTGAAGAGGGCAGCGAACGAGGGTCGGGCGAGAGAGCTGACGCTTCAAGGCGAAGTCAATCAACTCCAAGCTTGCCTGGATGTACCCGATCCTGAAATCGTGCGTCTTCAGGGTGTCATCGAGTGCGTGGAGGCTTCCATTGAGCATGCGGAAGCAGAAAATGCACAACTCTTGGATGATGTTAGGAGGGCGAAGCGTGAAGCTGCCGAGGGGTTGACCGAACAAAGGGCTGTTCTAAAGGCCTGGGCTACTGCAGAGCTGGAGAAGCAATGAAAGGAGCTCAAGGCTCTGATGGCTTCATAGGATATTACGGTTGTAGTGGAGTAAAAGGAGTCATAGGAGAGAGCTAGAGAGTTGGATAAGCTGTACCTTTACGGCTACAACATTGGTTTTGATGCCTGCCTCGCTGAGGTCTGAAAACTCTACCCTGACATTAACCTTGATGTTGTTAGTGCGGACGAGGCTAAGGATGTCGAACCAGCTCCGACTGAGGAACCCAAGAATGCCCCATTTGTTGCCGTGAAGCCCCTGATGCTCAACCCCCTAGCTCGACGGCTGGTCCCTCTTCTCGGAGGGAATGAGATACTTTTCTTTTTTTCTTTTTTTTTAATGGGATATTTGTGGATGATAATTTTTGGGTGGATGATGATTTTTAACCATTTAATCCTCGGTCAAGGGAGTAATTTTATGCGTTGATTGCTAAATGGTGATTTGTAGATGCTAAGTTCTTAGATGAACCAACCCCTTGAGAGGTTAACCCTTCTTCTCTGCGAATGGTAAGCAACCCCTAGTCAATTTGTGGACTTTTGTTATAGGTTGAGCTGACCCCTTCTTTAAGGGATCAATTCACCCAAGGATTTTACCTTTGCACATGAGAGATGACCCTTAACGATTCTATAGATTTTCGCGGGTTGGCGAGCTGACCCCTTCTTTAAGGGATTAGTTTGTAGAGTTCACCTCTACTCATAAGAGATGATTATTTGTAGTAGGTAAGTTGAACAGGCAGGCCATATATGCTTTTATTAAGAGCCTTAAAAGGCTAGTAGATCCGAGCTGTACATTTATTGAGGGCCTTCAATGGCCAATAGCTTTTCTTCATGGATAATAGATCTTCGAGTGCTCGGCATTCCAGGGGTGAGGGATCAGACGCCCTTTGAGATCTTCCAGGTGGTAGGAGTTCGACCTTGTTGATCTGACCACGCGATAGGGCCCTTCCCAGTTTGGTCTGAGCGTCCCTGCTCCTAATTTCGCAGTGCTTTGGACGTGGCGAAGGACCAAGTCACATGGCCAAAACCGCCTTGTCTTTACCCTGGAATTGTAGAATTGAACAACTTGTTGGTGCCGAGCTACGACTCGGAGTCTTGCAATTTCTTTGGCCTCCTTGAGCAAATCTGTAAGTGCTATATTTTATATCCCTGTTTGTTGTCAAATTTGTGGTACCAAAATCACCGTTATATATCTTGCATAAGTGAAGCTTTCTCAAAGATCTACATTCATGAACAAGCTAAGCTCACAACAAGCAAAGCTCACGAGTACAAAGATCAAACTTGAATGCAAGAATTACTCACAAGACATGACTCAAGCTACAAGACTTCATGAAGAGTACAAGGAAGTTCATAAAGAATTCAAGACATGTACAAGGCAGTTCATAAAGAACTCAAGACACTTTCAAGATTGAGCTACATCAAGATTTCAAGATTGAACTACATCAAGATTTCAAAGCTCATACTTCAAGGTCACGAGTTCCTAATATTTCAATGTCCTTACTTCATGGTTGAGGTTTGACTGACCTTAGGTTGACCTTAGAAGTAGGTCACTTTGGATACATAAATCGAATGTTTATTTTACATAAGTTTGGTCTGTTCTTCGACTAGTCCTAGGCCTTCTTCGACTAGTCCTAGAGTTGCTTCGACCAGTCTAAGAAATTCCTCGATCAGTCGTAAGTTTGTTACAAAAATCGGATAATTTCTGTTAGGCTTCGACTAGTCCAGGAATCTGTTCGACCAGTCGAAGGAACAGTGTCGACTGCTTCTTCGACCAGTCGTATCTCTTCGATACAAAGTCCAGCGATAATTCACAAGGTCTTCGACCAGTCGAAGGATACCTTCGACCAGTCGAAGGTGACCTACGACCAGTCGAAGGAGGCCTTCGACCAGTCGTAGAACGGACAAAGCTTATCGCGCCCGATTTTTTTCAAATCTGTTATTTCTTCGACTAGTCGAAGAGCTCCTTAGACCAATCGAAGATGCGATCTGATCACCTAAAAATAGAGCACGAATCTCAGAAGAAATCATCGAATTAATTAATCCATTCAAGTCAATCTTCGTCGAACTTCTGAGAGATAATTTTGTGCTTCATCTAAGCTAAGTGTGCTTATTTAATATTCTCTTTCCTTAGCTTTATTTAATTGATTTTGTTTCTGCTATTCCAATCTAATTTGATAAGAGGAATTGTTATTCCCTTTCTTTGGAATCAAAATCAATTAAGGCAAGCCCTACTTGGTTTAACTTAAAATCTATTAGAATTAGAACCATAGTAATTAAGTACTGGACATTGAACTTGGACATTCAATCATCTACTCTGATTTGGTTCTACTAGGTTGCTACAACGAAGGAGATAATCAGGTATTTTACATTTAATTGTAAATTCCTTTCTGTTTTGGTTTCTTTCAAGATTTGCCAGAAAAATCTTGTTGTATTGGTTATCTGAGGAGAGCCAGGAAAACTCAGAAGTGGGGTTTTTTTTAATTGTGTAAGCCCACAGACAAAGACACAATTGTAAAGGTTTTTGGTGAACCTGGAAAAACCTATTTTGTTAGTGAACGCTAATATCCCCTGTGTGAGGATATTAGGAGTGGAGTAGCATTTTGTGTGGCTGTTGTATAACAGTTGGTGAACACACAGGCGAACCACTGTAATCCCTTGTATTGTGGTTGAATGATTTATACTTCTAATCTTTAATTATTCTTTTGTGGGATGTATGTATGGTGGTGAATGTTGTAATCATTTAATTCAAGCATTGTGAGAATTTTGTAATAATTTAGAATTTATTTTCTGCTATTCCTTTATCAGCTTGATATTCAATTTCTTTTAAAAGTTGTTCCAGCAAGGTTGCCCTGCCATTTTTATGGTGTATGGCTATCCCTAGAACAATACATTTGTGATTACAATTTATTTCAATTCAGTTTGTATTTATTTCTTTATTCCTCTTTGGTTTAAGATTTGATACAAAGATCTTTCTAGAAATAAGGTTGTCCTACCATAAACTTTGGTTTTTGGTGAAAGGTTGTCCTTAGAACAACATTTGTATCAACCTCTCAAAATCTAAATTTTGAGATTGTTTCACTTTGCTGAATTGTGATTTACTTTGACTATCATTTTCATTTTAATTCCGCTGTTATAAGTTTTATTTGGCATTGTCCTATTCACCCCCCCTCTAGGACATATAGCTAGGCCTTTTCAAGATCAAGGTTTGTCGCAATTTGCTCGGCATTCTGGCCTTCCTGGTAGTTTTCGACCCGAGTTGTAGGGAGGTCGATCTCGACTGGGATGATCGCCTCCGAGCCATAAGATAGTGAAAATGGGGTCTCCCCGGTAAATGACTGGGCTGTAGTCCTGTAGGCCCATAGAACAAATGGGAGTTTCTCTGCCTAATTACCTTTGGCTCTTTCTAACTTCATCTTGAGGTGGTGCTTGATGACCTTGTTCACGGCTTTCACCTGCCCATTAGACTGTGGGTGACGAGGTGAGGAGTACACATTTGAGATGTCGAGCCCCCGACACATGCCCCGGAATCTGTCGTTGTCGAACTGCTTCCCGTTGTCAGAGACAATGGTGTGCGGGATTCTGAACCGACGGATAATATTTTTCCAGATGAAGTCAGTCACCTTCTGCTCTGTAATCTTTGTCACGGGTTCAACCTCGGCCCACTTGGTAAAGTAGTCAACTGCTACGATAGTGAATTTGACATGTTCCTTTCCCAGCGGTAGAGGTCCAATGATGTTGATCCCCCACTGAGCGAATGGCCATGACCCACTCATAGGGGTCATCTCTTCTGGAGGCTGTCTTGGCACGGCAACGAACCTCTGACATTTGTCGCACCTCTAGACATAGTTTTTGGAGTCTTCTCGAATGGTTGGCCAGAAGTACCCTTGACGGAGTATCTTCATAGCTAAAGCTCGGCCGTCGGATTGATTTCTGCAAATTCCCTCATGGATCTCTCGGATCACATAATCTGCTTCATCGGGTCAGAGGCATCTGAGATAGGGCTGTGAGTGCCCCTTCTTGTATAGAGTTCTGTCCAGGACTATATATCGTGCAGCCCGAATTTTCAGGTGTCGGGCCTCTATCCTGTCTTGGGGGACATTACTAGATGTGAGATACTTGTAGATCGGGTCCATCCAACTCGGAGTGGTCTCTACCGGATTGACGATTTCTTGATTGGCTCGGCCAATGCCCTCAATCAAATTCCACAGGGACAATCCTAGGAATCTTCCTTTTCATGGCTGAGGCTAGCTTTATGAGGGCGTCGGCCCAAGAGTTTTCTTTCATCAGAATTTGATTGATGGTGCAGCTCACAAAATTCTCTATCAACTTCTTGGCCTCGGCCAAATAAACCACCATTCTGGTCTCCTTGGCCTCGTACTCAGTGGAGATGTGGTTGACGACGAGCTAGGAATCGCATCGCACCTTGAGAAGCTGAACTCCCAAACTGGCTGCCAGTCTGAGTCCAGCGAGCGGGGCCTCATACTCTACCTCATTGTTAGAGGCCTTGAAGTTGAACCTGATAGTGTACTGGATGGTGGTCGAGTCGGGCGCAACCAGGACAATCCCCGCCCCGGCACAGTTAGAATTGGACGACCCGTCCACATAAAGAGTCCATCTGTTGTCTTTATCTGACTCCACGTGTTGGAGAAGTGGGAGCGTTGGCGGGGTTGCGGGGACTGCCTCCGTGCTCACGTCCACTACTTTTGCATTCGGACAAGTGAACTCTGCTATGAAATCGGCCCTTACTTGGCCCTTGATTGCAATTCTCGGACGATATTGGATATCAAACTCCTCGAGTTCTATCATTCACTTAGTTAATCAACCTAACATCTCTGGCTTCTGAAGGACTTGCCTGAGGGGAAAGTCGGTCAAGATAACAATATAATGCGCATGGAAATACGGACGCAACCTCCGTGCTTAGAAGACTAGGCCGAATGCTAACTTTTCCATACTTAGGTACCTGGTCTCGGTGGGTACCATTGCTTTACTCACATAGTAGATGGGATGCTGCTTGCCCCCACCTCTCTGATAAGCGCAGAACTGATGGCCGAGGCTGATACCGCCAAATACAAGAACAGGGGCTCACCCTCTTCAGGCTTGGATAGTAGGGGTGACGAACTCAGATACTTTTTCAATTGCTGGAATGCTTGTTCACACTCTAGGGTCCACTCGGCCTTCTTATGACCCTTCAACTGTTGGAAGAAGGGGAGGCATTTGTCAGTGGCTCATGATATGAATCTTCCGAGCGCTGTTACTCGCCCCGTGAGGCATTGAATCTCTTTCGTCGTCCGAGGTGAGCTCATGTTGAGCAGTGCCTTGATCTTGTTTGGATTCGCTTTGATTCCTCTCTCACTAACCTAAAACCTAAGGAATTTACCAGATCCGACTCCAAAGGCACACTCAGCAGGATTCAGCTTCATGTGGTATTCCCAGAGGATCAAGAAGGTCTCTCCGAGGTCTACGACGTGGTCAATCACTTTGACGCTCTTCATGAGCATGTCATCAACGTAGACCTCCATGGTCCAACCAATATGCTTGACGAACATTTGGTTCACCAATCTGTGATATGTCGCCCCAGCATTCTTCAGGCTAAAAGGCATGACCCGATAACAATAGAGACCTTTGTCCATGGCGAAAGTCGTCTTCTACCTAGTAAGGGGGTGCATAGCAATCTGATTATATCCGGAGTATGCATCCAGGAAAGAGAGCCGCTCATGTCCAGCCATGTTGTCCACCAGCTGGTCGATCGGTAAGGGGAAGTTGTCCTTGGGGTAGGCCTTATTCAGGTCTGAGTAGTTTACATAGACCTACCACTTCCCGTTTGCTTTCTTGACGAGGACTACATTTGCGATCTAGTCTGGGTAGTGCACCTCTTCGATGAATTTGACACCGAGGAGCTTCGACACCTCATCTGCTATATCCGAATACCTCTTAGGGTCAAACGCTCTCCTCTTCTACTTTACCGACCTGTGATCTGGTTCACGTTCAACCTATGGACTATAACATCGGGAAAGATGGCGGGCATGTCTTCGTGTGACCATGCAAAGACGTCCTTGTGTTACTTTAAGAAAGCCAGCATCTGAGACCACTACTCAGATTTCAACGATGATCCGAGCTAAACAGTTCTACTCGGGTCGGCTTCTTCGAGGGGAACGATCACTAAGTCCTCTATGGAGGAGTCTTCTGCAGGAGCTCTGGGGTCGAGAACATTCACGGTGAGGGCCTACTTCATAATACCCTTTCTGACTGCCATAGAATAACACCTCCGGGCTTTGCACTAGTCTCCCGGAGGTACTCGACCCCTCCCTCTGCAGGGAACTTCATCATAAGATGATAAGTGGACACGACCGCCCTCATTGCGCTAAGGGAAGGTCGGCCCAGTATGACACTATGCACCGACAACACGTTCACGATGAGGAAGTCCATCAGAAGTGTAACCTGATGTTGCCCTTCCCCTGCTGTCACATGGAGGGAGATGGCTCCCTCGGAGATCACTTTATCTCTGACAAAGCCATGTAAGGGGGTCTTCACAAGTCAGAGGCATGACCTGTCGATCCCCATTCTTTTAAATGTCTCGGAGTAGATGATGTCGACCAAGCTGCCAGTGTCGACCAATATGCAGCAGACCTTGTGGTTAGCTATGGTCATCGCCACCACCAGGGCATCATCGTGCGGATGCTAAATTTTGCGTGCGTCATCCTCTGTGAAGGTCGGGCTGCAGGGGCTTACTCGGAGTTCTTTCCTCGGCCTTTCAACCAAGTGGACGTAATGCTCAGGGTCTAAGCTCTGAGAATAGGCTTTACGAGCTCTGTTCGAGTCGCCCCCTCCAGACGAACCGCCATAGATCGTGCGGATCTCTGTAGGTTCTTCTATGGTCTTGCTCGGCTAGTCTTTCCTCTGGTCTTCCTTCCGAGCTGACTTTTGTTCCTTTGTGTATCACTGCAGATGGTCCTTGTGGATGAGGGTCTCGATTTCATCTTTGAGATCCACATAGTCTCAGGTATGGTGACCATGGTCCTGATGGAAGCGGTAGTACTTGTGCTTATCTCTTTGATCCGTGTTAGCCTTCATACAAACTGACCACTGCAGAAGTTTCTGGTCCTTGATATCTAACATGATCTCTCTGGACACGTGTTGATGGGAGTGTACAAGCTGAACTTGCTCTTGGGTCTCCTACTTGGTCGGCAATCGCGAGAGTACCTATCATCTGGCCTCTTACCGTTGACTGTGGTTCTTCGTTCCTCAGCCTCTTCCCCTTAGAAGACTGCTCAGTGGCCTAGACATTTTTGTGAGAGTTGAAGAACTCCTCGGCATTGGTGTATTTCTGAGCTCGATTGATGAGCTTAGCCAAAGTAGTCGGTGGATTCTTCTCAATTGAGAAGATGAACTTTCCTTCCCTGAATCCTCTAAACATGGCTGAGAGCGTCATCTTGTCATCGTAGTCATCCACCAGTAGTGCCTCTTCATTGAAGCGGGCGATGAAGTCCTTAAGTGGCTCCTTGTTCCCCTGCTTGAGGGTGAATAGATGGGTTGTTGGCTTCTGACTCTTCTTACCAGAGATGAACTGAATCAGGAATGATCTACTAAGCTCTGCAAAGGAGCCGATCGACTTTGGTTTAAGTTGCCAATACTAACTCCGAGCAGACCCGGAGAGAGTTATCGAGAAAGTCTTGCACATCATCGTGTCTGTGACTAACTGGATATGCATCCAAGAATGTTAGGATTCCACATGTTCTGACGGGTCCCCGGACCCTGAGTACTGGATAACTTGAGGCATCTTGAACCTCGGCGGCATCACTTCGTTCATGATTTCTGAGGTGAAGGGAGGCTTGCTCTCTTCCATCATTGCCATACCGCAATTGGGATGGATGCAAGCTGCTGATTCTGCTGTAACGTCTTTATCTGGTCGCGGAGTTCCTTAAGTTGAACTTCCTAAGGGTTCTGATTCTCCAACACTACTTTTTAGGGAGGTCGGTTGGGGCCAGAGCCGAGGTTGCAAAGATGTAGGATGGTTCTGCGCCCCGAGCGGGATCCAGGATTCGGGTAGAGAGATTTTGAGATGTAGCGTTCTTTGTAGGATTGGGAGCTCGTGCCGATTGATCCTAGGACACCTTGACTCGAAAACTAACTTGTTGTGGTGGTTCCTCAGGTGTCGGGGTTGCCTCCACCACGTTGAGAGGTGGTGGCTGTTAACTTTGTTGTGCCTTTATTCGATTAATTTCGTCCTTCAGCATCTAGACTTCATTCTGTAATGTTTTATATTTCCCTTCTCGGCCCCGTGTTCGTTGGGACGGCCCTGTGGGAGCCAATTCGGTATGCAACAGTGAAGACGATTGATGTTGTCCGCTCGGCTTGAGCTCCACTGTTGTTACCTTCTTCTTTCCTTTTGCCATTTCTGGTAAAGTTTTCCAGTTTTTTGTTTGAATTTTCCACAAACGGCGCCAAAAAATGTTGAGATCAAAATCTGGACCACCAGCCACTCAATGCTACGAACTCGAAACAGACCCTGATCCTGCACAGAAAAGTGAGCAAAGGAGACCCTGGCTTAAACAGGGGACCCTCCGATGCCTAAGTAAGGTTAGGGAATCTGGGTCTAAGTTACGTAATGTAGAGAAAGAGTGTGAGATTTTTCGTACCTGTTGTAATGGGTTCCTCTAGTATTTATACCCATGAAACGATGAGATCATGGCCATCAACCTTGACACAATTTGCTCAATCAAGCGGATGTCGCGCGTGCGAAGATGTCAGCCGCTCTCCTACGATCGTGCGCCAGTTCACTCTCTCATATGCCTTAATGGGGCGTATCTACGGGCGTGATCTTCGGTCACGTCCATACCGGGGTTGGTTTCGGAATTCGGTCTCCCGAGTCGTTGATTGGATCTTATGGTCAGAGTCTGTGATCGGGATATGTCTTCAACTTTCGAGATGTGAATAGGGCTCATCTCGGTCGATCCAAAGCCATAGTTCTTCGGATGAGGACTCCAGGCAAGAGCTCGGCTCGACCGATCCAGGGCCATTGTTCTTCAGATGAGAGTTCCAGGCAAGAGCTTGGCTCAACCGATCTAGGACCGTAGTTCTGGAATCATAGTTCAGAAGTAAGGCCGGACTTGCCACGACGCTCTCCTTCCGAAGCCCTACTGATCGATTCGATTTGCTTGAGTCGGGTCTACTTACATTTCCCATAACAGTATTATTCTCATATAATTTCATTAATTGTAACTCTTAATTTAGATAGAAAGAATGATTTAAAAAAATATTACGATGACATCAAATCTATCTTTAATCACTTATAACCTAAATAATTCTTAATATAAAAGAAAAATAAATAAAAATGAATATATCGAAATTATATTCAGCTTTTGCTCTTTACTATATGGTCCACTCTACAATTAAGAGCATCATATGGATTGAATCCTTGACGCAGGGATGAACGTGATGAGGATAAATACTCCGAATCCACGGAGCTTCTCTGGACTCCTCACAGAGACTTCTCGAATCCACGAGGAAAGAAAGCAGAAAATAGAAATAATTTCTATTAAATTCGAAACTGATTAATTAATCCATAAAAATGAGTTCACAACCCTTTAAATAGGGGTACCAAGCAATGGAAAAGAAATCAGAATCAAACTACAACTACAACTCCTAGAATTCGCGACTTACTATAAATAGTAAACTTACTATTTATAGACGGTCGTGATGTCTACTAGTGCGCAAGGTTTTCGGCCAAAAATAGTAAGTGTCCTATTTGGCTTCACCAAACCGTTCTCCTAATTATTCTAAGCTCTTTTCACGTTGGGCACAACTCCTAAAGCCCAACGGATGAAGAGTTATAATCAAACTAAAACTTACTATTTATAATAAAATTGAAATTAAAATAGGGAAACGACCGTCAATCCAGGGGTTTTACGCAATTCCGGGTGTCGCAACCCGGCATAGCTGGGTTGGTTGGCTAAAGTAGCTCATTCTACCCCAAAATCATATATTTTACGTCAGATAACTCATTCCGGATTGCGAGATATGCCTGATTTAAGGTTCAATGGTCTGGATCACTTCTGTCGTCGACTGGGCCTTTTCTGATCCATCTTGGCCATGTAACTGTTCGCGACCCGCTCTACATCAATCCTTATCCTCTGATGATGATAAAAAAAGCCCCATATTGGATCATTTCATAGAAATCTCACTAAGATGAGTTGCTGAGCAGATCTAATATTTCAGGAGTTCCTTATCAGTGCATGGGAGGATGCACTAGAGCCAGTGCACTTGGTATTAATATCCACAAGACTGTCACAAAAGGAATATAAATCATGAATTAAGGTGGACTTTTTTGGGAAGCAGATTGCATGGTATGCCACAAACCACCTAGACCCGTCTCAATCTCCATGGCCAGACTGTCACGTAACTGTCACATGATGAAAATAAATCATGATTTAATGGGAGCGGATTAGATGAGACCCCGGATCCACCCACCAAGGTGAGCCGGACCCTGACTGTGGAGCTAACTGTGATGTATGTGCCTCAAATTCACACCGTCCAACCATTTTCAAGGCTCATTTTAAGGCATCATCCAAAAACCGAAGCATGCCCAAATCTTAAGTGGACCACATCATAGGAAACTGTCGTGATTAAATCCCCACCATTTAAAACTTAGTGGAGTCCACCCGAATGTCTATTTGACATCCAACGTGTTGATAAGGTTACAAAGACCTATATGAAGTGGCCACATAAATATCATCTCGATCCAAAGCTTTTGTGACCTTCAGTAGTTTTTAATGGTCAATTACTACGGTTTCGTGTACTATGGTTTATCTGAGATTTTGATCCGCTTCATTTTTGGTTCATTCCCTAAAATGAGTTTTCAATAGGGATGGAAGGCATGTGGGCTCCACAGCCTCGCCCAAATTTAAGGTGGATCTTTGGGAAGCGCATTGGGTGGTCCGTCACACTCACCATTTAGAGCCATCTTCTTCTCCTTTTGCAAGACCCTCACGTATTGAAAATAAATCATGATTTAAGGTGGATTTTTGGGAAGCGGATTGCGTGCTTTAACACGTACCCGACTACCGTGGTGTGTTGTCGTTATTAAGTTCCGTGGGTCCCACCATGATGTATCTGTTATAACCACCCTGACCATCCATTTTGTGAGCTCATTTTAGAGCATGTGCCTAAAATTGAAGCAGATATCCAAAGCTCAAGCGAACTACATATAAAGCAGTGGGGATTGAACACCTACCATTGAAAACTTCTTAGGGCCGACTAAAGTTTTAAATAAAGTTGATATTTATGTTTTCCCTTCATCTAGGTCTTAGTAATCTTATGGACACTCAGATAGCAAATAAACATTACAATGGGCCCCGGTATGGTTTCAACTGTGGGTATCATCATCCCACTGTTTTCTATTGTGTGGTCCACGTGAGATTTGGGTGGACAGTGTGGATATAACACATATATTATGGTAGGGTTCATAGGGCTTGGTGACCAGGGAGGTGGGTGATGTGTGACAACCACGCACTTCAATCGGCTTAGATTTTTGAGGAAAAATGTTTTTCCTTGTCCATTTAACTGAGGAAGATTGAATGATCCGTGGATATTACTTTTAGGAAATTTGGCAAAAATAAAAACTATGTAATTAATATAAAATTTATAAAATTTACGTTCTTGTATATTTTTCAAAAACATGAATTTCTATAAGCTACCTCAATAATTTAAGTAATTATCATCCCATACATTTTAATATTAGTTTTCATTAGATGTCTTGAGGATGTCATCCCAGCAAATTGGTTCATAGCTCTAGAAGGCTCCACCATGATGTTTACATGAAATACACCCGACGATCAGGTGCTTCACCCCATGTTAAGCTTAGGAACCAAAACTTGGCCCCATTTAAGATTCATGGGAACCACATGACAGGAAATAATGTACAGGCAACGTTTACCTTTCAAACTATTTCCTTTTGTGGGGTTCACCTTAATCATGAATCACATATGTGAATAATTTTTGGGCCCCAAGTCTAAATTTTAGCGTGGCTGGTAATAGTTGGAGTAGATTTCATATAATGACTATAGTGATATTTATGAAAATAATGGTGGACGTCTCTCCCATTTGTTTTCTTTGGTGTGACCTATTGGAATCACATGTCTACATTATTTCTCTGGGCCTAACCTATCATCACATATCTAATGATTAAGGTGGATCTCACATACACATCACGGTGAGCTCCATGAAAAAATTAAAGGTAAAATTAAAAAATTAAAGGTAAAATTTCATTTTTTTAAATGTAAATCTGTATTTATTTTTTTAATAGTTGGAGGGGGTTGCCTGCCCTTAATATTTGGTGGGGCCCACCATGATATGTATGTAAAATCCACTCGAACCATTAGACTTGCAATCTAATGTTAGGCCTGGGCCAAAAAAATCGGGTTGACTTGTAATTTTGGCGGACCACACTAAAAGAAGACATTTGGAAGAGACACCCAAACTTGATTTTTACAAGTCCTATGATGAATTTGATGAAATCCACTCCATTTATTAGATGACATACAAAAATTTAATACTAGAGCCCAAAAATCAAGCCTATCAATGATTCAAGTGGGTCACACCAAGGGAAACAAGTTAAAGGGTAAGTATTGCCTTGAGCAGTGTTTCTTCCATTTGTTTGGTCAATCTGAATCATAGATGGGGCTGATTTTTGGCCTAGGCCTAATCATAGGGTGAAGCACATAGTGGTTGAGTGGATTTCACATAAACATCATGGTGGGGCCTACCCAAGCACCAGCCCATTTGGTCGTAGGTCGGCAACATTAAGAAATGCACGACAAGTATCACGCCCCAAACTCGGAATCCGGGCTCACAAAATTTTCGATCGCCGAATCTGGCGCTGACAGCCTCCGTAGTACTCCATTCTCGATTCCCAGCGCCCATTCACCAGGTTCCAATCCTGGGATGCTACGAGAAGAATTTTCAACGTCAGTTTGATTCATAATAAGTATAACCAAAGGCATAACCCACAAACAACAACCAAAAACTCCATCACATTTCTACTATGATCAAAAACTTTATAAGTACAATAAGCATAAAGGAAAATACAATGATAATAGACAAAAAGCTCCAAGACGATATGCCACGCGCTCTAGCCTCAACGTTGCTGCGGTCCAAAGTCACCTGCACGCAATGGTCGTGCATAAGCTTATGGAAAACTTAAAGGGTGGTGAAAGTATGTGCGCAAGATAGTAATACAGTTATGCAGTATCAGAGTAATGTGGAACATGTTGATGAATCCATGAATACCATAAGCCATACCAAGGCTATGCGATGCAAGACATGAGTGATGTCGGCCATACCAAGGCCATGCGATGCGAGATGCAACTCAAGCATACAATTCCTCATCTGAGTCCATATATCAATACAGTTTAAATCTGGAATATCACCGGGATCTAGTACACTCCAAACCAGATTGACGTCCCATCGCGCGAAATAAGGTAAGTGGAAGAGACCTCACTATCCACCTGCCAATATCGGACTAGGCTCGTCGATAGCGAACCTATTCCTCGATCTGGTCAAACTCAGCCTAGCTTTGTCGCCTCCTCTCAGGTGAGTAAGGCCGCACCCCTTTCTAACCGACTACGACGCAGTAGAGAGCGCGACCTCCTGGTATTCGGCTCTCGGCGCTCATGCACCCACTCGGTCTAGACAGTGGAGCAACCTCCTGATACTATAAGGGTTTAGGGACTTTTACCCAGGGATATCTATAGCACCCCATGTAGAACAAGATTTCCGGTATCCAATTCTGCCAACCACGATATGCTTGTGGCGGTTATGGCCCTGATGTCGCTAGGGCGTACAGTATATATGTTTCAGAATGCGAGATGCATGAATCACGAAATCCAGTCATACAGCAATCATGCGCGTACCGCGCGCTCATGTGGGCATCTCCCTTTTCCAGGGAGTCCCATAACAAAATGTCCAATGGCATATGCTATGATCAATCACTCATCTCATCAAAAGCATGCAGATGATGCGTATGCGCATGCATTATGATGTTATGTTGTTATATACTCATAATCGGAATCGAGAATCGGAATCGATAGTCACATACGGCGAATGGGGCCCACTTATTTAGGTTAACTCACGCAGAGAATGGGCCTAACAAGCCCTAAGGGAAGGTCACAATGAGAACATCTAACCATCATTACTCATCAATGTGAACGTCAAACCATCATTGCTCCCAAGGCATGACTGCCAAAAACATCATCACATACATCATAGTGAAATCTTAATCAGATCGGCCGATTCAAATGGGCCGAATCAATTGGGTTGATTCGATGGGCCGAATCAATGGGCTGAACCAATGGATCGATCAATGAGCCAAGTCAAATGGGCCGAATCGATGGGCCAAAACCAACACACCATTCATCTATATGTTAAAGATCATTTAGAGCATTTTACAAAAAAAAAAAATACACCAAACTGAAAGATTATTTGGACCGCACACCAAATAACAGTGATGATAATGATTTCCACCATTTAAAATCCCCAGGGCTCACCATAACAATTATTTTCCATCTGATCTATTCATAAGGCCACAGACACATGAGTTAAGTGGAAAAACAAATTTCATCTTGGTTCAAAACTTCCGTGAACCAAAAAAAAAGTTGTAATGGTGGATGTTCATTCAACACTATTTTCTGCGGTGTGGTCCTCCTGATCATCAGATTTGCCTTGTTTTTTTTTGTTTTCTAGAAGTGGTCTACTGTCCAGACCCATGTCTGGATGGATGGTGCGGATACAAGACATGCAGCATGGTGGGGAGATGGACGACGTCTGTAAAACACACACATCATGGTTAGGATCCACAGTCCATGGGCTGGACGGTGGATGCAGCGCATCATCAAGGTGGTGGTGGGGAGATGGACGACGTCTGTAAAACACACACATCATGGTTAGGATCCACAGTCCATGAGCTGGACGGTGGATGCAGCGCATCATCAAGGTGGTCCCATCGTAAGAATGGATGGACGACAGGGATGAGGCACTTGCACCAGGTGGGTCCCACCGTTAGAATGGATGGACGACTGAGATGACGCACCTGCATCAGGTGGAGGGCTGTGCATGGCACCATCCGGATGGACGGTGAAGATGAAGCACATGCATCCTGGTGAGGTCCATGAGGTGTGGCCCACCAAAGATTTGGATATACATCACGGGCCAGGGACGGACGGATTGGATTTCTTTCCACCTATGGCAGTTGTACGGCAGGTGTGTGGTTGGCCAGCCAACGCCATTCCAAACAGCAGGTGGGTCCCACGTCAACAGGGGAGTGACGTCAGTGCAGCAGCAATATAGCTGCTGCTGCTGCTTCAACGGTAGGGGGTGGGTCCCACGTAGGGCCACCATAACAGATATATATAATATAATATAATATATAATATATATAATATAATATAATATATATATATATATATATATAATATAGCTAACGTCCAGGCCGTCCAGGGCCTGGACAGTACATACATCAGGGTGTTGTCCCCACACGTAGGGTGGGTCCCACCGTCCAAGGACGGTGGACACCACACATACATGATGGTGTGGCCCACCCCAATGGATGGACGACATAAGTGGGTCCCATGGTCCCCATCGTAACAAGGAATCGATTCCAAGACTTCAACGTTGAAAGGAGGTATCCTTCACTCAGCCTACCACTGGAGCTATGAAGCTGAGTGGGTCCCAGCGTTGAAACGAGGTATCTTTCACTCAGCCTACCACGTGAGCTATAGAGCTGGGGCCCACGTCAGATCACACTTCATTGGCAGTCGCGCCCCACTGCTAGCCACACCAAGGTGGGCCCCCTATGGACGGTTGGTATGGCATATAAACATCATGGTGTGTCCCACATGGGTGGGGTCCACCGGTAGATGGCATGGATAATATACACACAGTATAGGTGGGCCATAATTATAGAAAGAGAGAAAGAGAGAGAGAAAAGGAGAGACCGACGATGACGGAGGGGCCCCGCCACTAAGGGCCCCTCTTGTATACAAACATACATCATGGTGGGTCCCACCACAAGTGGGCCCTTAAATCACAAAACAATAAATAAGTGGAGACCCAAGATCACCCACCGTTCCTTCTTGCTCCCTAGGCTTCCTTTTCTCCTTAGCTTCGATCCTAACGGAGGAGATGAAGTTTGGATGGTTAAGATGGGAGATGAGGTGGTAGGAAGTGGACCACACACAAATCCCTTAGAAGGTGGAAATGGCTTGGACGTGTGATGCTTTGGGGTTGCTTGGGAAATGGTTTGAGAATGAGAGAGAGAGAGAGAGAGAGAGAGAGAGAGAGAGAGAGGGGGGGGGGGGGGGGGGGGTTTGTAAAGGAAGAGAGAGATGGGTGATGGAGTGATGGATGTGGTGAGTGATGGGTGTAAGACCCTTTTTGACTTTGGGGTAGATTGTGTAAGAAGGGGTATGTGCTTATAAGAAACTTTTGACTTTGGGGGTTGCTTAGGGAAGGGTGAGAGGTGATGTATACTTGACACGTGCTTGACATGATGGGATTGATTGATTGATTGATTGATGTGACAAGTCATAGAGATTCTCTTGGAATTTGCACGCACAACATTTTTCTCGTACCGAACGCGGACCCATATCTCTTAACCAAGGTATTGGATCGGCGCGTGAGTCGCAGCATCGGAACCACGACGACGGCGCGGTCACTACAGTACAGGTCTTGGGTTGAGTTGACTCGGGTTGATGGTGTGTGAATCAGGGTCACGTGCAAATGCAGATTAAGGGTCGAAGGTTGCCGGAATTCGACCGAGAAGATCGCGGGAACCTACGGAACGATACTATCTAGGATACGGGTCTTACAGCCCTCCCTTCCTAATAAAATTTCGTCCTCAAAATTTACACAATCATCGCAACTAGTCATAAATCATGAGGAAGAAGAAACATAACATCATCATATAAAATCAGAGATAACATACAAAATACAACACAATCAATTATAAAAAAGGTGGGGATAACGCTCTCGAATCTCGGCCTGCGCTCTCAAGAAGTCTCCTCAACAGAATGGTGACCCCACTGAAACTTCACCAACCGAATGACCTTGGTCCGGAGGACCTGATCCTTCCGATCAAGGATACGGACTGGCTGCTCAATATAAGAAGCGTCCTCACGAACCTCCAATGGCTGTCAATCAATAACAGGAATGATACCTGATCCACACTTCCTCAACATAGAGACATGAAAAATGTTGTGGACGCCAGACAACTGAGATGACAAGGCAAGCCGATAGGCCACGACGCCAACGCGCCTAGTGATCTCAAAAGGTCTTATGAATCTCAAGACAAGCTTGCCCTTCGCTCCAAATCGAACTATGCCCTTCATGGGCAAGACCTTGAGATACACATGGTCCCCTACAACAAACTCCAAGGGATGACGCCAATGATCAGCAAAACTCTTCTGTCGGCTCTGAGTTGTGTGCATCCTCTGCCTGATGATATCGATAGCCTCTGACGTCTCCTACATAAGCTCGACACCTAGAAGACAACGCTCTCCAACCTCGGTCCAACAACTCGGTGATGTAAATGGTCTACCGTATAGTGCCTCGAAAGGAGCCATGCCGATGGTCGCCTGATAGTTGTTGTTGTATGCGAATTCAGTCAGTCGCAGATGCTCATCCCAGCTACCCCAGAAATCAATCGCGTAGGTCCGAAGCATATCTTCAAGGATCTAGTTGACCCTCTCGGTCTGGCCATCGGTTTGCGAATGGTACGCAGTACTGAGCTGCAAACAAGCCCCCATCGCTCTTTAAAAGCTCCTCCAAAACTAAGACGTGAACCTCGGGTTTCGGTTAGAAACGATCGAGACTGGAACGCTATGCAGTCTCACAATCTTCTCGACGAATAACCTCGCAAGCCGGTCCAAAGGCCAAGTCACACGAATCATAAGAAAATGTGCCGAATTCATCAGACGATCAATGACAACCCAGATGACGTCATGACCATGCTGAGTCCTTGGTAAGCCCATAATAAAATCTGTTGACACGTGTTCCCACTTCCACATTGGGATACTCAACGGCTGCAATAGACCAGGGGGTCTCTGATGATCGGCCTTGACACGCTGACATGTGTCACACTCAGCCACAAAACTGGCGATCTGGCGCTTCATCCCCACCCAAAAATACTATCGCCTCATATCACGGTACATATTCATCGAGCCAGGGTGGATAGAAAACCGCGATCGATGTGCCTTGGTCATAAGATCTCTGCGTAACTCAGGAATATCCGGGGCATATAATCGGCCTCTGAAGCGAAGTCCACCGTCTGTACCAATCTGCCAATCTACCTGACTCTCGGATGCCGCCTCAGCCATATAACTCTACAACAACTCATCAGTCTGCTGAGCCTCGATCACCCTTGCGACAAGACAGTTGAATCAACAGGCTCGATAAATGTACAATATAAGACTGTAGGCTAAACTCAAAATCATACTTTGCTATATCCTCTAGTATCCGCCACTCCTGAATCATCATATGCTCCACCAGGCCTCGTGGCTGACGGCTGAGGGTATCCACCACCATGTTCACCTTGCCCGGGTGGTACGGAAGATCGAAGTCATAGTCCTTCAAAAGCTCCATCCAACCCCTCTGTCTTATGTTCAACTCAAACTGCGAGAAGAGGTAATTCAAGTTCTTGTGGTCAGAGAAGAGCTTGAACCTAACCCCATAGAGATAGTGCCTCCCCACCTTCAGTGCGAAGACAACTGCAACCAGCTCCAAATCATGCGTGGGGTAGTTCAGCTCATGGATCTTGAGCTGGCGAGACACGAAGGCCACTGGTCTCCCATGCTGCATCAGAACAACACCCAAACCAATATGCGAGGCATTGGTAAATACAATAAACCCTTCACTCCAAGAGGGAAGAGTGAACACAGGAGCAGACGTGAGGCAGTCCTTCAACTCCATAAATGTTCGCTCGCAGGCATCGCTCCAAATAAACTTGCGCCCTTTCGAGTCAACCTAGTCAGTGGGGCTGTAATACGAGAGAAGCCCTCAATGAAATGCCGGTAGTAGCCCACTAAACCAAGGAAACTATAGATCTCGGACGCAGTCGTGGGCTGGCCCCACTGAAGCACTGCCTCAACCTTCGAGGGGTCCACTACGACGCCCTCCCTCATCACCACGTGACCGAAGAACTTCACCTCCTATTGCCAGAACTCGCACTTCTCCAGCTTCGCATATAGCTGGTGTGCACGGAGGGTCTGCAACGTAACCTCCAGATGCTGCCCGTGCTCCTCACGGGTCCTCGAATAGATCAGAATGTCATCGATGAAGACTACAATAAACTGATCGAGATAAGGGTAGAAGACCTCATTCACCAACTGCATGAAGGCCGCGGGTGCATTAGTCAGTCCAAAGGACAAGACCTGAAACTCAAAATAACCGTAACGCGTCCTGAAAGCCGTCTTCGGAATGTCCTCCTCTCGGACCCGAATCTGATGATAACCGGAACGTAGGTCAATCTTCGAAAAGAACTGTGCACCTTGCCGCTGAACAAACAAATCATCAATCCTCGATATCGGGTACTTGTTCTTGATCGTGACCTTGTTGAGCTCGCGGTAGTCTACGCAGAGCCTCAACGAGTCATCCTTCTTCTTCACGAAGAGTACTAGCGCTCCCCATGGCGAACTGCTCGGACGGATAAAGCCTAACTCGGGCAACTCGTCCAACTGCTTCTGCAGTTCCCGCAACTTTAAAGGTGTCATATAATATGGGGCCTTCGAAATAGGCGTGGTACCGGGCACAAGATCAATCTGAAGTCAGTGTGTCGGCGAGGCGGTAATCTCGGAATCTCCTAAAACACATCAGGTAAATCGCAAACCACTAGCAACTGATCAATACAAGTGGCAATGGACTCCTCAATGGCGCAGGACATCAAGCAAGACAATAGCTCTCCCCGGGACTCTACAACAAACTGAAACTGCGGCAAACCTGATATACAAAAGTGATTGTCCTCGCGGAGCAGTCCAATATGGCGTGGTACTCGACAAGCCAATTCATGCCCAAGATAACATTGAAATTTGACATCGGTAGCATGTACAAGTCGACGGGTAAGAAAATCTCTCCCACTAGCATGGGGCAAGACGAACAGAAACGGCATAATACTGTAGTCTTCCCCAAGGGCATCGATACGGTTAACCCCTCTCGAGCAGACTCTGTCGGTAATCCAATCGAACAATAGAATCCCTCAGACGTAAATGAGTGTGAGCACTAGAATCAAATAGAACTCAAGCGATGCATGCAGAAACTGGAAGTATACCCTCAACGATTCCTCCAGATGACTGAGGATCCTGCTAAACCGCGTAGAATCTAGCCAAAGTCGGTTGGGGAGGTACCTATTCCCTCTGAGCATGCTGCTGCTGCTACTGTCGCTGAGGCGGTCGAAACTGCTGCCTCTGCTGATGCGGTCTTGGAGGTTGGTGCTGATGCTGCTACTGAGGTGGCCTCGATGGTGGGGGTTGTTGTCGCTGCTGCTGCTGCTCGGGGGGGGGGGGGGGGGGGGGGTGAGACTCTCACATACGGTGCCCCGTCGCACCGCACCCAAAATATATGCCGGTGAACTGCCTCAGAGGTGGTGCTAGAGGTGCTGCTGGTGCTCGGAAGGCTGGACGACCTGTGCACCTCTGCTGTGGTCGACACTGCTGCGAATCATTGAAAGGAACCTGCCTCTTCCGGTCTCTCCTCTAACCGCGATCAGACTAGGAATCGGCCCACTCAGCCTTATAAATCTGGGCCTTCCGTACCACCCCCTCAAAAGTCGGGAGCTCATGCCCAATAACACGGCCTCGAAGACCGTAACGCAAACCATCCTCGAAGCGGCGGGCTCTCCGCTCCTCATCATCTACTAGATATGGCGTAAATCTGGACAGCGCTACAAAACGAGCCACATACTGAGCCACTGTCATATCACCCTGCACCAGGGCCTTGAACTCTAACACTCGCTGTCGTCGGATGTGGTAAGGAAAGTACCGTTGGTCAAACCGATCCATAAAATCCTCCCAGGTCCACACAAAATCAGCGCTTGCTGCTCGGGAGACTGATGTCCACCAGTGCTCAACCTCACCATGGAGAAGAAATACTGCTAATTGGACTCGTCGCTAGGTCGTACACCCCATCGTATCAAATATCTTCTCCATGTTGGAGCGCCATGTCTCAGCTACTGTCAGGTTTGGCTCGCCCTGGAAGTGCGGGGGATCGAGCCGTCGAAACTCTCGAAGAAGGGGGCTCGTGCGCTCCTGCTCGACCTAGTCCAGTGAAATAGCGGGGTGCCTACCCTGCCCCTGAAGTGCGGCCGTCACACCTGCAACATCTGCTGTAACTGGGAGGCACTCACGGATACGGTCGGATCCGCACCAGTCTCTGGTAGAGGAGCTGCATCCATAGGCTAGGCAGTAGGAATCTCTGGTGGTGGAGCGGGGATCGTAGGTAGTAGTGCGGGGGTCTCAGGTGGTGGTGCGGGAGTCTCAAGTAGTGGTGTGGGAGTCTCGGGTGGTGATGTGGGAGTCGATCGGGTCACTCTCTTGGGCATCTTATCTTATAGGAACGAGCAAAGGCGCCTATCAACTTTGGAAAACTCTCGGAGGCACGCACGTTATGAGTCTGTAATCAAAGATCACTAAGTTATTTGAACTTCTGGACTTAGCCTTTCATAGCGGATATGTAATATTGTTCTTAGTTATTTCCAAGTTATGCTCTTATACTAACCTCTGTCATGCCCAAACTCGGAAACCGGGCTCACAAAATTCCTGATCCCCGAATCCGGAGCCGACAGTCTTCGTAGTACCCCATTCTCGGCTCCTAGTGCCCATTTGCCAGGTTCCGATCTTGGGATGCTACGATGAGGATTTCCAATCAGTTTGATTCATAATAAGCATAACCAAAGGCATAACCCACAAAAAACAACCAACAACTCCATCACATTTCCAATATGATAAAAAACTTTATAAGTACAATGAGCATAAAGGGAAATACAGTGATTATGGACAAAAGCTTCAAGACGATCTGCCACGCGCTCTAGTCTCAATGTAGCTGCGGTCTAACATCACCTATACGCAACGGTCATGCATGATCTTATAGAAAGCTTAGAGGGTGGTGAAAGTGTGTGCGCAAGGTAGTAATACAGTTATGTAGTATCAGAGTAATGTGGAACATGCTGATGAATCCATGAATACCATAAGCCATACCAAGGCTATGTGATGCAAGATATGAGTGATGACGGTCATACCAAGGCCATGCGATGCGAGATGTAACTCAAGCATACAATTCCTCATCTAAGTCCATATATCAATACAGTTTAAATCTGGAATATCACTGGGGTCTAGTACATTCCAAACCAGATTGCCGCCCCATCACACGCAATAAAGTAAGTGGAAGAGACCTCACTATCCACCTGTCAATATCGGACTAGGCTCGTCGATAGCGGACCCATTCCTCGATCTAGTCAAACTCAGCCTAGCTTTGTCCCCTCCTCTTGGGCGGGTAAGGCCGCACCCCCTTCCAACCGACCAAGACGCAGTGGAGAGTGCGGCCTACTGGTATTCGGCTCTCGGCGCTCATGCACCTATTCGATCTAGACATTGGAGCAACCTCCTGGTACCATAAGGGTTTAAGGACTTTCACCCAGGGATATCTATAGCACCCCATGTAGAACAAGATTTTCGGTATCCAATTTTACCAACCACGATATGCCTATGGCGGCTATGGCCCTGATGTCGCTAGGGCGTACAGTATACATGTCACATAATGCGAGATGCATGAATCACGAAATCCAGTCATACAACAATCATGCGCGTACCGCACGCTTATGTGGGCATCTCCCTTTTCCAGGGAGTCTCATAACAATATGCCCAATGACATGTGCTATGATCAATCACTCATCTCATCACAAGCATGCAGATGATGCGTATGTGCATGCATTATGATGTTATGTTGTTATATACTCATAATCGGAATCGAGACTCGGAATCGATAGTCACATACGGCGAATGGGGCCCACTTATTTGGGTTAACCCACGCAAAGAATGGGCAGAACAAGGCCTAAGGGAAGGTCACAATGAGGACATCTAACCATCATTGCCCATCAATGTGGACGTCAAACCATCATTGCTCCCAAGGAATGACTGCCAAAAACATCATCAAATACATCATGGTGGAATCTTAATCAGATGAGCCGATTCAAATGGGCCGAATCAATTGGGTCAATTCGATGGGCCGAATTAAATGGGCTGAATCAATGGGCCGAACCAAAGGGCCGAATCAAATGGGTCGATCAATGGGCCAAGTCGAATGAGCTGAATCAAATGGGCCGAACGATGGGCCGAAACCAACACACCATTCACCTATATGTTAAAGATCATTTAGAGCATTTTACAAAAAAATACACCAAACCGAAAGATTATTTGGACCACAAACCAAATAACAGTGATGATAATGATTTCCACCATTTAAAATCCCCAGGGCCCACCATAACAATTATTTTCCATCCGATCTGTTCATAAGGCCACGGACACAAGAGTTAAGTGGAAAAACAAATTTCATCTTGGTTCAAAACTTCCGTGAACCAACAAAAAAAAAGGTTTTAATGGTGGATGTTCATTCAACACTGTTTTCTGTGGTGTAGTCCACTTGATCATCAGATCTACCCTTTTTTTTTTTCTTTTTTAGAAGTGGTCTACTGTCCAGACCCATGTCTAGATGGTTGGTGCGGATACAAGACATGCAGAATGGTAGGGAGATGGACGACATGTGTAAAACACACATCATGGCTGGGGGTTGGACGGTGGATGCAGCGCATCATCAAGGTGGTCCCACCGTCAGAATGGATAGATGGCAAGGATAAGGCACCTGCACCAGGTGGGTCCCACCGTTATAATGGATGGACGGCTGAGATGATGCATCTGCATCAGGTGGGGGGCTATGCATGGCACCGTCTGGATGGACGGTGAAGATGAAGCACACACATCCTGGTGAGATCCATGAGGTGTGGCCCACCAGAGATTTGGATATACATCACGGGCCAGGGACGGATGGAGTGGATTTCTTTCTACCTATGGCAGTTGTACAGCTGGTGTGTGGTTGGCCAGCCAACGCCATTCCAAACAGTAAGTGGGTCTGAAAAGGCCAAGCTATATGTCCTAGAGGGGGGGGGGTGTGAATAGGACTGTGCCAAATTAAAATTTAACAGCGGAATTGAAGTACGATAACCTTATAAAAATAAAGAACAATACTTAAAATAAATCAAAGACTGAAATGTTAAGCAATCTTAAATAAAGAGCTTGATGCTAACGTTGTTCTAAGGACAACCTTTGCACCATAAAAACCAATGGTTTATGGCAGGACAACCTTACTAGAAGAAATTGAGTATCAAAACTCAAACAGAAAGGAAATAAAGGAAATAGCAAGAAATAAATTCTAAACTATTACAGCATTCCCCACTTTGCTTGAAATGTAAATATTACAAAATTCACATCCACATATACATTCCACAAATCTAAATGATTAAAGATATAAAAATTAAAAGAGCATTCAAATCACAAAACACACCGATATATAATGATTGCCTTTGTGTTCACCAACTGTTAAACAACAGCCACACAGCTTGCTACTCCACTCCTAATATCCTCACACAGGGGATATTAGCATTCACTATTAAACAGGTTTTACAGGTTCACCCAAAACCTTCACAATTGTGTCCTTTTAACTTAGGCTTACACAATCCAAAAACTCACACTTTCTGAGTTTTCTGGCTCTTCTCAGATAACCACACAATGAGATTTTTCTGGCGAATCTCAAAAAAAACCAAAATAAAGGAATTTACAACAAATGTAAAATACCTAGATTTCTTCTTTTATAGCAGCCCAATAGAACTAATCAGAGTAGATGTTCGAATCAATGTTCAATGTCCAATACTCACTTAAGAAATGGTTCTAGGTTCTAATTGATTTTAAATTAAACCAAATTGGGCGTAGCTCTATTTAATTTTAATTTTAATGAAGAAGGAATACAACAATTCCTCTTTTTCAAATAAGATTGGAATTTAGGAATAAAATCAAATAAGAAAAGCTAATAAAAAGAATATTAAATATGAACAAATTAGCTTAAAATGAACACAACTTATCTCAGAGTGGAGGCTTGACTTTTCTCAAATTAATCGATGTAAAACTCTGAAATTCATGTTCAATTTATAGAAGCAAAGATCACGTCTACGACTGGTCTTAGGAACCTTCGACTGGTCGTAGCACTAACGACATTTTAAAATTTTAAGCGCGATCTAAAAAATCAGTTCTACGACTAGTCGTGGGGACCCTTCGACTGGTCGAAGCTGACCCAGGACTGGTTGTAAGAAACCAGATTTGGTTGCTGGAGTTTGAGTCGTAATTCTAGGATTGGTTGAAGGATGAGTCGAGACATCCCTACGACTGGTCGAACAATCTCCAGGACTGGTCGAAGAATAACCAAAAAATTCCAAAAATCTTCAACAACTTAGGACTGGTCATGGAATTTCTTGGACTGGTCGAACCAGGTCTAGGACTGGTCAAACAAGGTCTAGGACTAGTCTTAGAACAGACCAACTTCAAGTATAAAGATTTATCATGACTTATGTATCCAAAATGACCTACCTTAAGGTTAAACTAAGGTTTATCAGACCTGAAACATGAAGTATGAAAATTGAACATCATTCTTTCAGATGATAGTTAACCTTTGAAGCTTGAGACCACTACTTGATGTAGCTTAAGAGTGAGATCTTCTACAGCATGAATATAAGCTTCAACTTGAGTTGTTCTTGAGTCTTGAAATGTACTTGAGTCTTGAATAAACACTCTTCTTATTGATGTAGACTTGAACATTGATGCATACGGAAGAGAACACAGTACATAACCTTGCATTTCTTGAAGTCGAGCACCGTACATGTCTTGAACCATTGTGATATCGTCTTGAATCACATATATATCAACATACAAACACAAGACACACAGATAGAAGTTGTGGCACACACAAGAAGTTTTGACACCACAAAATTTGACAATCAAAGGAGCATGAGACCATAACACTTACAATCTCCCCCTTTGTCAAATTTGTGACAAAACATACTGCACTAAGAGAAACACAACAAGTATAGTAAAAAGCACAACGTGCATATTAAAGAATCATGCACCAGTTGTCATTAAGTAGCACAAACTCATTATATACTACTCCCCCTGAGTAGCAGCACATATCACATATCCAAAATATAACTACTCATATCAAACCTTCTCCCCCTTTTTGTCACAATATGACAAAGGAAGCAACAAAGGGAAGGAAAATTATTGGAGGAATAGAAGAAGTAACTTGACAATATATATGAAAATAAACGTTCACAATCCAGTTATTAAAAACTCATCAAACCAAATAGAGTATAAGTAAGAAAGTTATTACAGACCAAGAATGAAAATACTTAATCGGATCCTGAAGAAGGAGCAGGATGGTAGGATCAAGATTATGCATTCCTTTGTTCAAGCGCCTAAGATACTTTTGCATATATTTAAACTGAAGATCATGAGCAATATTCATATTCTCAACCTTCTCTTCTAAAGCATGAAGTCGAGCATCAAAATTAGAAGGCTCAAAATCAGGATCATTTCCAGAATCAGATTCAAGTTCATCGAAAATATCATCCATATCCACATCATCAGGAGGAAGATCACCAGCTTCTTCATCACCAGCCTCAGCTCTACCAACATTCACTTGGCCACGAGCCAATTCAATTTCATTTTGTTAATATTTGAATTGTTAAAAATAAGACGATGGATGGGAGTTTCTCCAACAAGCATAGGCACAAGCATGTGCTTAGCTAGAATAATCAAGAGATAAGCAAAAGGAATATCACTATGACCCGGATGGATACGAGAATGAATAATGGAATGACATATCAAGAAATGAAGACAAATTTTAGTACCAGAAATGACAGAGTGCAAAACACGAACCATAAAGGCAGTTAATTATGTCTTATTACCATAACGAGGATATAGGTTAGAAGTAAAAATCCTGTGAAATACCCTGTATTTGGGTAACAAGTACTTTGCGAGGAGCACATTCCCTTTATGAGTCCATTGCACATTCATATTACACAAATCTCTGGTTAACATATGCTTTTCAGATTCTGAGGGTTTCTCAGCTAAAGTATGAATAGGAATACCCTCCTCATTAACAGGTATATCCATTAACCCTGTAATCAGATGACGGTCAATTTCAAAAAGACCTTCTCTAGTATCAATTTTCAAAGTTAAATCCTTAAAAGAGAATACTGAGATATATGCAAACATGGCCTGTGCAATAGATTGGTATACAGGCCCACCCCAATGTAAAATGTTATCCCATCCTACAGCTTGAAGTATCGGTAGAATATCAAAAGGAGTAATATGTTCAATACAAACAGACCGTTTAACAATGACATTACGCATACGCAAATCTCGTACATCAGAGGGATCATCCTCAGGTAAACGAAGATGGCGCCTATCAAGAGGAGCTGATCTAAAAGAAGATGGACCACGGGAAGTTTTCTTTTTCCCTCTAGCATCCATAATCAAATGAAAATCAAAAGATCTAGTAGAGACAAAAGATTTGAAAATTGGGTTTTGCTAGATCAGATTTTTCAAGAAAAAGCTCCAAAATGTCAAGGAATCTCAAAATAAATTACTCCAAGAGTGAAAATGAAGTAATAAGAGCTAGAATCTACAAAAGAAACATAAATGATGCACTAACCTTGGAGATTTAGGATGGTGGGTACGACTAGTCGTGGCTCGGCTTGTTGGAGAGTGAAATGGAAATGAAGAAGATGAAGGTTTTCCCCAATTTTAAAAAATTCCAACGCCCTACACAACTGGTCGAGGACCGTTCTCGACCGGTCGTACCACGACTGGTCGAGCACGTCCTCGACTGGTCGTGAAAACATAAAAACATGCATTTTTCCATAAAAATTTGAAATTTAAACAAATAAATTATCAAATATATATATACTATGATGCAAATATGCATGAATAATCAATTTAGAATGCACATTCCGAGATCAAATTTCAATTTATTAAACCTGCCTTTGTCTAGCGGTTTAGTGAAAATGTCGGTAAGTTGAGTCTCGATCGGTATATATTCCAAGGATATTATTTTCTCTTCTACTAATTCACGAATATAGTGATACCTAATGTCAATGTGATTGGTACGTGAATGCTGGATTGAGTTTTTTTTGATATATTTATAGCACTGGAATTATCACAATATAATATCATTGATTCCTGTGCAATTCCATAATCGCTTAACGTACGTTTTATCCAAACAAGTTGAGTACATACATTTCCTACTGCAATGTATTCAGCCTCAGCGGTTAAGAGCGATATAGAACTTTGCTTTTTGCTAAACCAAGAAACTAAATAGTTTTCAATATAAAAACAACCACCATTGGTTGATTTTCTATTATTAATATTTTTAGCCCAATTAGCATCTGAATACCCAGCCAATTGAACACTAGTATCAAAAGGATACCATAGACCCATTTTAGCAGAACTTGCGACATATCGCAGAATCCGCTTAACAGCAGAAAGATGTGATTCTTTAGGATTAGACTGATATCTAGCGCAAATCCCAACACTTAAAGCAATATCCAGTCTACTAACAGTTAAGTAAAGTAGACTACCAATCATACTACGATATAATTTAGGATCTATATTTTTACCTGTAGAGTCCTTTGAGAGTCTTAAGGTTGTACTCATAGGAATATCAAAGTTCTTACCATTCTCAAATCCAAAATTTTTTATTAAGTTCAGAGAATATTTTGTTTGAGAGATGAAAATGTCATCTGGTTATTATTTTACTTGCAACCTAAGGAAATATTTAATTTCCCAACCATGCTCATTTCGAACTTGGATTTCGTCAAATCTGCAAACTCAATAGTCATGTTAGTACAAGTTGATCCATAAATAATATTATCAACATAGATCTGAACCATTAAGATATCATCGTTATGTTTCTTGACAAAAAGTGTCTTATCGACGCTAGCCATTTGAAAATTATGACTTAGTAAAAACTTAGTCAATTTTTCGTACCATGCCCTAGGAGCTTGTTTTAGACCATATAGAGCTTTTTAAAGACGGTATACATGATCAGTAGACTTAGGGTCTTCAAACCCTGTAGGTTGTTCAACATATACTTCTTCATGTAGATCACCATTCAAAAAAGCACTCTTTACATCCATTTGATAAATTTTAAACTTTCTAAAACATGCAATGGATATAAAAAGTCTGATTGATTCAAGGCGAGCAATTGGAGCAAAGGTTTCATCGTAATCAATGCCTTCTATTTGAGTGTACCCTTGTACAACCAATCTTGCCTTGTTTCGAATTATATTCCCAAGTTCATCAGACTTATTTTTGAAAATTCATTTGGTTCCAATAATATGTTTATCTTTAGGTCTAGGAACAAGATACCAGACATCATTTCAAACAAACTGATTAAGTTCTTCCTGCATAGCTACTATCCAGTTTTCATCAGAAAGAGCTTCTTTTATGTTTGCCGGTTCAATCTGAGATGGAAAACATACGTAATCACATATATCTTCAAGTTGTCTACGAGTGCGCACACAAGTGAGATGATTTCCAAGAATTTGATCGATTGGATGATCTTTAACGGTCCTTAATTCAGAATTGTTTTGACTTGATGAAGTATCAGGTTTGTCAATTAAAAGAACTTCATCATTATCTAAACTTGGGGCAGGTGTATTCAAAAGATCGTCTCTGACTACGTTAATTGATTCTTGAATAACACCAGTCCTTTTGTTTAGTACATGATATGCGCGACTGTTTAAAGAATATCCCAAAAAGATTCCTTCGTCACTCTTTCTGTCAAACTTTTTCAGATTTTCACGGTCACGCAAAATATAGCACTTGCTACCAAAAATTTAAAAGTATTTGACATTAGGTTTTTTATCGAACCACATTTCATAAGCGATTTTATTATTAGATTTACATATATAAACCCGATTAATAACATAGCAGGCAGTATTCACTGATTCAGCCCAAAGATTTTTAGGGGGTTTCATACTATTCAACATTACAGTTCCCATTTCTTGAAGCACTCTATTTTTCCTTTCTACAATTCCATTTTGTTGAGGAGTTTTGGGTGCAGAGAATTCATGCGATATTCCCTGATCATTACAGAATTTTTCAAAACTACTATTCTCGAACTCAGATCCATGATCACTACAGATCTTACAAACTTGAGAACCTTTTTCAGTTTGGATCCGTTTGAGAATCCTTTTAACTTCATCAAGGGTTTTTGATTTATCCCTTAAGAAGGCTACCCATGTGAATCTAGAAAAATCATCCACGATTACCAAGATGTATTTTTTGTCACCTCGACTCTCCATCCTTGTTGGTCTTATAAGATCCATACGGAAAAGCTCGAGTGGTCTTGATGTGGCATTGGAGTTCACCTTTTTATGAGAGCTCCTTGTTTGCTTGCTATACTGGCATTCACCACATATTTTGTCTACATTTTGTAATTTAGGTAGACCTCTTATTAGTTTTCCCTTGCTCAATATGTATAAATTACGGTAGTGTACATGTCCAAGGCATTTATGCCATAATCCAGTTTCATCGGTATGGACAATGTAGCACGATTGATTAGATGAGCTACCATCGCTTACAGTATAGCAATTTTCAGAAGTCCTGCGACCAGTTAATATTACAGAACCCTTTTTGTTCAAGATTTCACAACCTTTATTAGAAAATTTCATGCTGTGATTATTATCACATATTTGAGATATGCTTAACAGGTTGTGTTTTAGCCCCTCAACATATAAAACATTCTTAAATAAATGAAGGTTATAGAGTTAAACCGTACCTTGGCCAATAATCTTGCAGTTGCTACCATCACCAAATGTGACTGACCCATCAGTCATATCTTTAAGATCGGTGAATAAAGCCTTGTCGCCTGTCATATGTCTTGACCATCCACTGTCTAAGTACCACTTCGAATGGCTTGTAGCTTTAAAAGCAGTGTGGGCAACCAAGCAAGTAACTTTAGGAACTCATTTCATTACTATTTTGGGTTTAGGAGTATAGTTGGTCTTCTTGTATTTGTAATTTTTGTACGAGTGACCTACTGAGTTAGATTTTAAGAGCTCCTTAAGAAAATCAACTATTTTTTTAGCTAAAGGGTTTTGGTTTTGATTTTTGTAATTGAAATGGTTACCTCTGATTTTGAAAGATTGAAAAGGTTTAACATTTTTATAAAACTTTTGGCTTGAACTTTTCTCTTTTAAGTTAGAGGATTCTCCTTTTACAAAATTGGAAGGAGAATTCTTCTGTTTAGGAGGAATATTTTTATCGTAGCCCAAACCGGATCGGTCGCCATATTTTCTTGATCCAGTTAAAAGTTTTTCTAATTTTGGATCACCTTGGGCATACCTCCATGTATCCTTTAAACTCAAAAGGGAAGAGACTTCAAGCTTAAGTTTATCATTTTTAGATTTTCAATAAGGGTGGTTTTGTAATCAAGATCACATTTGCATTTTTCAAAACAATCTGAAAGATGAGATTTTTCTAAAACAAGAGACTCAAATCTTTCTCTAAGTCCTGAAAACCTTTCTTTTTGAAGTTTTAGTTTTACGACAATTTTACAACTTTCCTTGTATAGGGCATTATAAGCATCTTGAAGATCTTCTTCATTATCATGATCACTATTCAGATTTTCTTCACTAGTTGAATCATCATGATCTGAAAAAGTGAACTTGGTTAGAGTCATAAGGGCCTTAACTTCATTGGCCGACTCGGTTTCAGAATCTTCTAATTCAGAAGAGGCTTCAGTGCCAGAAGATTCATCTCAAGTAGCCAACATTCCTTTCTTTTTATATTTGTCCTTTTTAGGACACTTGTTTGCTAGATGCCCATATTCTTAGCAGTTGTAACATTGACTATCTTTCAAAGATTTTTAAGATTTAGATCTTTTCTTATCATTTGCTTTTTGAAAATCAACCCTCTTTTTACTTTTGAAAATCTTGTAAAACTTTTTCACTAATAAAGCCATATCGTCTTCGAAATTTTCAAAATCAGAGTTTTCTTAAGAAATACATTTGGAAGACATAAGGGCTATTGATTTACCTTTAGGAGCTTTAAAAGTTAACTTGTAGGTTTGTAAAGACCCAACCAACTCTTCTACCCTCATGTTGTCCGTATCACAAAGTTCCTGGATCGCGATTACCTTAGAATTAAACCGTTCAAGTAGTGAGCATAGTATCTTTACACACACTTTACTTTCTGGGATTTTATCACCAAGACCCCACATAGAGTTTACAATGTCATTTAATCTAGTATAGAAGTCCATAAACATTTCATTTTCCTCCATATGAATTTCTTCAAATTTGGTTGTGAGGAGTTGGACTTTAAATTTTTTTACAATTGAAGTACCCTCGTGAGTCATTTCTAATATATCCCAAGCTTGCTTTGCAGTATCACAGGATATGATTCTTTTGAACTCATCCGGTGATAGTGCGCAAGTGATTGCATTTAGTGCTTTTGTATTGGCACTACTCTCACTTTTCTGAAGTGTGGACCAAGAAGTATAAGGTGTTATTCTCATTGATTTTGATCCATTGATACTAGTTACTTCAACGGTAGGAGGGCTCCATTCAGTCACTATGGCAAGCCACACACTTTCATCCATGGATTTAAGGAAAATCCTCATCCTGGCTTTCCAATAGGCATAGTTGGAGCCATCAAAGGGTGGCGGCCAAGTAACTGAAAGGCTATCAAAATTTGACATCTTATGTATAGCTTAGATCGTTAGCTTAGGAAATGAATCCAAAAAATAAAGCAATTGAAACAAGCTATTAGGCTCTGATACTACTTGAAAAGGCTAAGCTATATGTCCTAGAGGGGGGGAGGGGTGAATAGGACTGTGCCAAATTAAAATTTAACAGAGGAATTGAAGCACGATAACCTTATAAAAATAAAGAACAGTACTTTAAATAAATCAAAGACTGAAATGTAAAGCAATCTTAAATAAAGAGCTTGATACTAACGTTGTTCTAAGGACAACCTTTGCACCATAAAAACCAACGGTTTATGGCAGGACAACCTTACTAGAACAAATTGAACATCAAAACTCAAACAGAAAGGAAATAAAGGAAATAGCAAGAAATAAATTCTAAACTATTACAACATTCCGCACTTTCCTTGAAATGTAAATATTACAACATTCACATCCACATATACATTCCACAAATCTGAATGATTAAAGATATAGAAATTAAAAAAGCATTCAAATCACAAAACACACCGATATATAGTGGTTCGCCTATGTGTTCACCAACTGTTAAACAACAACCACACAGCTTGCTACTCCACTCCTAATATCCTCACACAGGGGATATTAGCGTTCACTATTAAACATGTTTTACAGGTTCACCCAAAACCTTCACAATTGTGTCTTTTTAACTTGGGCATACACAATCCAAAAAACTACACTTTCTGAGTTTTCTGGCTCTCCTCAGATAACCACACAATGAGATTTTTCTGGCGAATCTCAAACAAAACCAAAATAAAGGAATTTACAACAAATGTAAAATACCTAAATTTCTTCTTTTGTAGTAGCCCAATAGAACCAATCAGAGTAGATGTTCGAATCAACATTCAATGCCCAATACTCACTTAAGAAATGGTTCTAGGTTCTAATTGATTTTAAATTAAACCAAATTGGGCGTAGCTCTATTTGATTTTAATTCCAATGAATAAGGAATACAACAATTCCTCTTTTTCAAATAAGATTGAAATTTATGAATAAAATCAAATAAGAAAAGCTAATAAAAAGAATATTAAATATGAACAAATTAGCTTAAAATGAACACAACTTATCTCAAAGTGGAGGCTTGACTTTTCTCAAATTAATCGATGTGAAACTCTGAAATTCGTGCTCGATTTATAGAAGCAAAGATCGCATTTACAATTGGTCTTAGGGACCTTCGACTCGTCGTAACAATAACGACATTTTGAAATTTTAAGCGTGATCTAAAAAATCAGTTCTACGACTGGTCGTGGGGACCCTTCGACTGGTCGTAGACCACCTACGACTGGTCGAAGCTGACCCAGGACTGGTCGTAGGAAACCAGATTTGGTTGGTGGAGTTTGAGTCGTAATTCTAGGACTGGTTGAAGGATGAGTCGAGACATCCCTACGACCGGTTGAACAATCTCCAGGACTGGTCGAAGAATAACCAAAAAATTCTGAAAATCTTCAACAACTTAGGACTGGTCATGAAATTTCTTGGACTGGTCGAACCAGGTCTAAGATTGGTCGAACAAGGTCTAGGACTAGTCTTAGAACAGACCAACTTCATGTATAAAGATTTATCATGACTTATGTATCCAAAATGACCTACCCTAAGGTCAAACTAAGGTTTATCATACCTAGAACATGAAGTATGAACATTGAACATCATTCTTTCAAATGCTAGTTAACCTTTGAAGCTTGAGACCTCTACTTGATGTAACTTGATATTGAGATCTTCTACAGCATGAATATAAGCTTCAACTTGAGTTGTTCTTAAGTCTTGAAATGTACTTGAGTCTTGAATAAACACTCTTCTTATTGATGTAGACTTGAACATTGATGCATACGGAAGAGAACACAGTACATAACCTTGCATTTCTTGAAGTCGAGCACCGTACATGTCTTGAACCATTGTGATGTCGTCTTGAATCACATATATATCAACATACAAATACAAGACACACAGATAGAAGTTTTGACACACAAAAGAAGTTTTGGCACCACAAAATTTGATAATCAAAGGAGCATGAGACCATAACACTTACAGGGTCCCACGTCAACAGGGGAGTGACGTCAGTGCAGCAGCAACATAGTTGTTGTTGTTGCTTCAACGGTAGGGGTGGGTCCCACGTAGGGCCCACCATAACAGATATATATATAATATATAATATATATATTATATAATATAATATATAATTTATATAATTTAATATAATATATATAATATAGCTAACGTCCAGGCCGTCCAGGGCCTGGACAGTACATACATCAGGGTGTTGCCCCCACACATGGGGTCGGACCCACCGTCACATACACGATGGTGTGGCCCACCCCAATGGATGGACGGCGTAGGTGAGTCTCATGGGCCCCACCGTAACAAGGAATCGATTCTAAGACCTCAACGTTGAAAGGAGGTATCCTTCACTCTGCCTACCATCGGAGCTATGGAGCTAGGTGGGTCCCAGCGTTGAAACGAGGTATCTTTCACTTAGCCTACCACGTGAGCTATGGAGCTGGGGCCCATGTCAGATTACACTTCACTGGCAGCCTCACCCCACTGCTAGCCACACCAAGGTGGGCCCCCTATGGACGGTTGGGATGACATATAAACATCATGGTGTGTCCCACATGGATGGGGTCCACCGGGTCCACCGGTAGATGACATGGATGATAAACACACATTATAGGTGGGCCATAATCATAGAAAGAGAGAAAGAGAGAGAGAAAAGGAGAGACCGGCGATGACGGAGGGGCCTGTTCACTCCCCAAGTATAGGGTTGTGATGTAGTAATAAACTCGGTGAGACCGATGTCGAATTCATAGGGACTAAAACCTGTACGTAATCTAAAAGTAACCAGAACTAGAACTAGGCTAAGATGAAATCTAAACCAACTATGCTTTGAGGAATAATGATGAAATAATTATCTAAAACTTAAGAGAATTCAGAGAAGGGAAACTAGGAATTCAGAGGATCCACTTGTAGAGATCAGGAAGATTTACGCCTGCTTCATGAATCATGGAAAATTGAACTTACTTGATATAGTTTTCAAGAGATGAAAGGTATAAGAATTAGGTATGATTCCATCACAAATCCATGCCTAAGAGACAAGGTAAACAACAGAACTTAGACCACTCCATAACCAATCAAAAGATGTATGAGTGTTAGGAAGGATTCCGTCATCCAACCATGCCTAGGAGGCGATGATGAACAATAGGGCTTCCTAACCGCATAATCAGAATAATGAAAAGGAAATACTCAAGCCATCGTAGATCTACTGTAATATCAGTCACAATAAACCATAAACAACTAGAACATTCCTTAATATCAAACCAAAATCAACTCAGTTCAGGACATGAATCAAACCAGTCATAAACAACCCGTCACACGGCAAGCTTCACCTCTTGGCCCTAGTCAAGAGATTCAGCCGATCATGGTCATGATCGGCCTAAATCCAAAATAAAACAAAAAGAAAAAGAAAAAAAAATACTCTCCTATCTCTCCCGTTCAAGGAATGGCCCAAAACCGAGATTTTTCTCACAACTTCCTTTCTTTCTTCTTATAGCAGCAGGGAACGGTGGAGAATTTCTGTGTGTAGGCCTTCTGGAGTCGGAGAACCGACTCTCCGTTCGCAGCTCTCCCTTATCACAGCGACAGTGCGGAAATAGCTATATTTGGAATGAATTTTCTAGGCTATGCACGTTCTGATCCTGATTCGGACACCTAGGTTATGGCATTAGCCTCCTGATGAAACTTCTGAACGGTCTGGATCATGCATACGCTCTTTGTTGAGATCACATAACTGCTCGAAAAATTCGATGTCGTCCGGACGCGAAAACCGGACTCGTGCACGCTGTTTCTACTGTGATGATGGTGGGGCCCACTTTGTTGTTGTGTTGATCAATCCAAACCGTCCATTGTATTCAGGGTGAACTTTCGGTCAAGCATGAGCAATTTTTATGGTCTGTTGATGCGGTCCACAGAGTTTTAAATCTACCGTCCATTCTGCGTTTTGAACGGTTGAAAAACCAAAATTGTGATGTCTTCAAATTCTGCCAGCTAGGTGTGGGTTGTGGCTACCCCAGAGAATGAATCAATGATCTGGATTGTCCGTTTGGACGATGGGTGGGGCCCACAACAGAAACCGATGGTCTCTGTTGCGAAACAGCAAACGGCAATTGTCGTTTTCGATTTTTTGAGAAGGAAAGTCGGTCAGCGCCGCTGACCGACTTTTGAATTGTTAGGTGCACACCCGGTGCACTTGTGCACCGTGCACATTCACCGCATTTTTGGGCAGCACTGATATTTGTATCCGAAATCTGCCCCGCCCATTCATTTTATCATCTCATTTAAAGCATTGGGACTAAAACTGAAGTATATCCAGATTTCAAGCGGGCCGCCAATCAGGGATATGAGGACTGATCTATCATTGGGGTTTCTTCCACAATGATTCGAGTGCTGAAATTTAATATGTACTGTTATTTTATTGCCCTCATCCCATGTATGAAGTTTCGAGTCTATCAGATGGTGGGAACCCTGTGATCTTGCATTCTGGTTGGTTTTCGAGCCCGTTAAATGCGAACGGCCTGATTTCCTCTGATCTCTGCCGTGCAAATCCATCAATTTCAGTCCCTGGAGTTCGTCCATTGCCTTTGGTGTCATCAGAGCGTTAAATCCATGCTTTAAGCTCCCTTTTTCAGTCCATACTTGCAAATGTATCTTGCATCACAAACACGATTAAATTAGAATTTTAAACGGTGGCATGTTCATAAATCTGGTAATAACTGGGGTCTAATATGCAATATTTGACCCTCAACAAAACCCCCAACCAGCATTTTGCTAGCCCCGAGCAAAATATGCGAAAATTAAGTTGAGAATTACGAGACAATTCTTGTGAAACCAAGTGATATTTTGAAAAACAATTCAGATACGAAAATCTAAGATTCATAAATGTTAGGCATAGTTCTCTCCTAGACTCAAGCACACGGTAAACTTCATAATTAAATTCAAAGTATTAATCCATCAATTAGAACAATCATTGAATTCCATAGATGTATAGTCTAATCTCGACTTATCAACATTAAAATTCACTTCTCTATTTTAGGATATCATTGGTAACCAATAAGAGAATTCATGATAACTAAAACTTGCCTCACACATCATTTTTTTCATTCTTTTAGTTTTTTTTTTTTTTTTCATTAAAAGTAATGCCAAGAAGGGGAATCAAATTGTCACCCATAGGGAGCAAACCTATGATGAAGACTGTACACCCAACCCTTTTTCACATATCATCCATGGGGAATCAAATCCTCACTTATAGGGAGCAAACCTATGGTGAGGACCGTTTGCCCAATCCATTCAATTTTCTCAAGTTGGTTCCTTTCATGCTTAGTCATTACCAAATTAATCTTTCAATATCGACTGAAACTTCAATGTGTAAGCGAGATGTGACATGTGAAATCATGATTCAAACAATGTTTAAAACTTCTAATCATGGATTGATAATTCGAACTCAATCGTGGAATCCATCAGATAGCTAAATCCATGAGCCATACATCCAACATTATATATCTTATATTTCTGCATTAAAGACGACCATCAAAATCACTTCGAATTCACAAGAAAGTCAAGAAAATTTTAAAAATTTTCACAAATTCTGCTCAAAACCAAGAAAACACTGATTAAGAAACCTAATCTCTCACCCCCAACCTAAAAGCTACATTGTCCTCAATGTAAAAGATATGAGCATGCAATGAACATGGGACAACGAAAGTAAATGAGAAGTGATGGGAAGATGTAAGTGTTATATTTTATATCCCTGTTTGTTATCAAATTTGTGGTGCCAAAATCTTTGTTTTATATCTTGCATAAGTGAAGCTCTCTCAAAGATCAATATTCATGAACAAGCTAAGCTCACAAGTATAAAGATCAAATTTGAATGCAAGAACTAGTCACAAGACATGACTCAAGCTTCAAGACTTTAAGAAGAGTATAAGTCAGTTCATAAAGAACTCAAGACATGTACAAGGCAGTTCATGAAGAATTCAAGACACTTTCAAGATTGAGCTATATCAAGATTTCAAGACTCATGGTTGCTAGTTCTAAATATTTCAATGTCCAGACTTCATGGTTGAGGTTTGACTGACCTTAGGTTGACCTTAGAAGTAGGTCACTTTGGATACATAAATCAAATGTTTATTTTACATAAGTTTGGTCAGTTCTTCGACTAGTCCTAGACCTTCTTCGACTAGTCCTAGAGTTGCTTCGACCAGTCTAAGAAAATCCTCAATCAGTCGTAAGTTTGTTACAAATATCGGATAAAATCTGTTATTCTTCGACTAGTCCAGGGATCTGTTCGACCGGTCGAAGGAACAGTGTCGACTGGTTCTTCAACCAGTCGTAATTCTTCGACACAAAGTCCAGCGATAAATTCACAAGATCTTCGACCAGTCGAAGGAGACCTATGACCAGTCGAAGGTCACCTACGACCAGTCGAAGGAGGTCTTCGACCAGTCGTAGAACGGTCAAAGCTTATCGTGCCCAATTTTTTTCAAATTTGTTATTTCTTCGACTAGTCGAAGGGTTCCTTCGACCAGTCGAAGGTGCGATCTGCTCACCTATAAATAGAGCACAAATCTCAGAAGAAATCATCGAATTAATTAATCCATTCAAGCCAATCTTCGTTGAACTTCTGAGAGATATTTCTGTGCTCCATCTAAGCTAAGTGTGCTTATTTAATATTCTCTTTCCTTAGCTTTATTTAATTGATTTTGTTTCTGCTATTCTAATCTAATTTGATAAGTGGAATCGTTATTCCCTTTCTTTGGAATCAAAATCAATTGAGGTAAAGCCCTACTTGGTTAAATTTAAAATCTATTAGAATTAGAACCATTGTAATTGAGTACTGGACATTGAACTCGGACATTCAATCATCTACTCTGATTTGGTTCTACCGGGCTGCTACATCGAAGGAGATATTCAGGTATTTTACATTTAATTGTAAATTCCTTTCTGTTTTGGTTTCTTTCTAGATTTGCCAGAAAAATCTTGTTGTTTTGGTTATCTGAGGAGAGCCAGGAAAACTCAGAAGAAGGGGTTTTTTTTTTGTGTAAGCCCACAGACAAAGACACAATTGTAAAGGTTTTTGGTGAACCTGGGAAAACCTATTTTGTTAGTGAACGCTAATATCCCCTGTTTGAGGATATTAGGAGTGGAGTATCATTTTGTGTGGTTGTTGTTTAACAGTTGGTGAACACACAGGCGAACCACTATAATCCCTAGTGTTATGGTTGAATGATTTACATTTCTAATCTTTAATTATTCTTTTTTGGAATGTATGAATGTGGTGAATGTTGTAATCATTTAATTCAAGCTTTGTGAGAATTTTGTAATAATTTAGAATTTACTTTCTGTTATTCCTTTATTTACTTGAATTTAAATTTCCTTTAAAGTTGTTCCAGCAAGGTTGCCCTGCCATTTTTATGGTGTATGGTTGTCCCTAGAACAATACATTTGTAATTATAATTTATTTCAATTCAGTTTGTATTTATTTCTTTATTCCTCTTTGGTTTGAGATTTGATACAAAGATCTTTCTAGAAATAAGGTTGTCCTACCATAAACTCTGGTTTTTGGTGAAAGGTTGTCCTTAGAACAACATTTGTATCAACCTCTCAAGATCTAATTTTTGAGGTTGTTTCACTTTCCTGCATTGTGATTTACTTTGGCTATCATTTTCTTTTAATTCCACTGTTATAAGTTTTTATTTGGTATTATCCTATTCACCCCCCCTCTAGGACATATAGCTAGGCCTTTTCAAAAGATAGTACCTGGATAAAGGAATCGAGAAAGATGTTCCAAGAGATCGCGGCATGAAAGCCGGTTAGCACTAGAGTGAAGACATGAAAGCAAACTATCCTAAAATAATGCAAGAAGCAAACTAACCTAGTCCTATGAAAGCAAGGGAAAAGCTACTCGATCATGCCGCACGGTTCCTCTTCTGGCCAGTATCGTGATAAATTTCTCAGTAAGTTTCTCAACAGGATCATCCAAAAGCCCTTTTTGCAATAAGCTTTGATGCCCTGGAGCATGAATGGCCAGAGAAACTTATGTACCTCAGCAAAAATTCATCATTGATTCGCCTGAGGTATCCAAAGTATATATGATTCACCTGTGTCAAAAAAAGTCTTAAAGTTAGTATCCCATGATGAATCAGAGACCACAGGTAGATAAAATTTAGAAAGATTTTCAGGAAGTAATGTAGTCTTAATGCATTCCGAAGTTCCAGACTTTGGTTCAATTTTTAGCTCCTCTTCCTTTAGTGGTAAACATTCAGGGTCTAGGGAAGAAGAGGCTTCAGAGTAAGGGTGTGCTTGGTCTGTGACAACCACCGAGGTAGTGTCATGTAAGGAATCCACATTTTCTTGTATCATGTGGTCGTTGAAATCTACAAGGTGTGCCAAGCATGAGTTCAAAGATGTGGGAAAATTAGCTGGGAGTGACTCGTCTCCTACATCGAAATCTGTGATGATGAGCCCAAGGATTCCATCGTCTTTTAAAGTAGATGGATAATCAATAGGTGAAGAATTGATGTGAAGACTCTGGTCATTGAAGCTTCTTAGTGGAGGCATTGAATCGTCTAAAGTGTGTAGCTCAGGTTGTGGCCTCAACTGGGTAGTTTCAAATTTCAGAGTCATATCAAGTGGCTCGTCCATCACCCGAATCATATCATCATTTAATTCAGGGTAGTGGTCCAAACATGCATCACAAGGGTTGGAAGGGTTAGTTGAAAATGGTTCATTCTCCACATTCAAATTAGTCATGTCAGACAGGTGGAGTTGATCCTTATAGGTGACAACTTCCTGAACCTCTTGATCATTGGTAGGGGCCACACTTGAGATTGAATCCCAGTACTCATCATCGTCCATTTCCGTGCAGTGTGCACTTGGGATGGGATCACATTCCTCACATTCTATTCCTAGATTGGGTTGAGGTTTGAATAAACTAACCTCTACCTCATCAGTGTAATCATGTGTGTCATGTGAGTGAAGTGTGTCACTATCATTATATTTGAAAGACACCCATGTCTCTTGATTATTCCTTTGGACAGTCATCGAGATCGACTCATTGGGAAATCGAACCATCTGCTCATTAATGGAATCCAATTCCTCATTCATAATTTCAGTTTCTGCCACAAGCGAATTATGATAACCTTCTTCACATTGTGCTTCTAGATTGAGATGAGACTGGGATAACCTAGCCTCTTCCTTCTCCATAAGATGTGACTGAATGATTGGAATTGAGGATTTGAGCAATTCGCATGATTGGATGACAAGTTGATTGAATTGCTCTTGTGCTTTCATGAGCTTCTGAAGTGAATCCTCTTGGATTGTTTCTGATTGGGTTTCAAAAGTAGAGGACCCAAGAGAATTATCACTATGATATATAGCTGGTTCAGCTTTCCGACATTGATGTTTCCACTGGTTATAGTCATACGGATCATATGTGGGAGAATCTGATGGTTGGTAATACTTATTATCACTCATAATATAATCACACATTGTTTTCTTTTTCTCGGATGGGTGACAATAATTCTCACTCCCATAGTTATGATAACCCCAACACTTACGTACTGTCTGTGGGGTGAAATTGTTCTCCCGTATATGATCACGTAAGGACTTCTTAACCGATGGAGTGTTATGCTCAGGTCGGTTCTCGATGATTGTTTCAGGAAAATTTTGAGACATAGGTGGATGTCTATCATCATTATCATACATCCCTTCGCACTATTTCGCATACTCAAAAGCTATCTCAGCATATTGACGTTCCCACTCGTGCATATACATGGTGAAACCCTCAATCTGAATCTAATCTTAAGAAAAAAAAAAATAATAATAATAAAATAAAATAAAAGATCCTACAGCAGTATGAAAAATAAGAGAACGAGAAGTTAGAAGGAAGGTACCAATTGAGAAGTTCCTATGTTAAGATTCTGCAAAAAGAAACCAAAATGGATTAGTTCCTAAAAATAGAAATTCTAAAGTTAGAAAATTCTAAGATGGGAATACAAAGTTAGTTTCTAAAAAGGAAAAAAAAAATTCTAAAATAAACGAAAGCCTAGAAATAAAAAAAATTTCTAAAAGTAGAAAGTCTAAAGTTCGAAAGTTCCTACAATTGAAATAGAAAGTTAGTTTCTAAAAAGGAAAGTTCCATAAACCTAGAAGCTAAGTTAGTTTCTAAAAAGTAAAGTTCCCTAAAATTTGAAAGTTTCTAAAATAGAAAATTTACCTTAAAAAAAAAAATTCTAAAAATAAACTAATTCCTAAAAAGAAAAGTTTCTAAAAATAAAATAAAGGAAAGATGAGTTAGTTTCTAAAATTAGAAAAAAAATCTCTAAAAAAATAATAATAATAACTAACTTAGTTTCTAAAAACAAAAGAGGAAAGTTTCTAAAAAAATAAACTAGTTCCTAAAAATAAAAAAACACTACAATTAAAAAAAAAATTCTAAAAGGAGAAAAGAAAACCTAAAATTAGAAAGTTTCTACAAATAATTAGGAAGGTTCTAATCCTAAAGTTAGAAAGTTCTTAAAAAACTAATCTTAAAATAGAAAGTGATGTTAGTTTCTAAAAAGGGAAAATTTTCTAAAATTAGAAGATAGAAAATTCCTAAAATTAAAAGAAAGCCTAGAATTAGAAAATTCTAAAAATAAAACCTAAGAATCAAAAAGGTCCTAATCTTAAACTAATCCTAAATCCAGTTATCTTCAGGAAACGTAGCCGTCAATCCCCGGCAACGGCGCCAAAAACTTGTTCATTCCCCAAGTATAGGGTTGTGATGTAGTAATAAACTCGGTGAGACCGAGGTCGAATCCACAGGGACTGAAACCTGTACGTAATCTGAAATTAACCAGAACTAGAACTAAGCTAAGATGAAATCTAAACCAATTGTGATTTGAGGAATAATGATGAAATAATTATCTAAAACTTAAGAGAATTCAGAGAAGGGAAACTAGGGATTCAGAGGATCCACTTGTAGAGATCAGGAAGATTTACGCCTGCTTCATGAATCATGGAAAATTGAACTTACTTGATATAGTTTTCAAGAGATGAAAGGTATAAGAATTAGGTATGATTCCATCACAAATCCATGCCTAAGAGACAAGGTAAACAACAGACTTAGACCACTCCATAACCAATCAAAAGATGTATGAGTGTTAGGAAGGATTCCGTCATCCAACCATGCCTAGGAGGCGATGGTGAACAATAGGGCTTCCTAACCGCATAATCAGAATAATAAAAAGGAAATACTCAAGCCATCACAGATCTACTGTAATATCAGTCACAATAAGCCATAAACAACTAGAACATTCCTTAATATCAAACTAAAATCAACTCAGTTCAGGACATGAATCAAACCAGTCATAAACAACCCGTCACACGGCAAGCTTCACCTCTTGGCCCAGTCAAGAGATTCAGCCGATCATGGTCATGATCGGCCTAAATCCAAAATAAAACAAAAAGAAAAAGAAAAGAAAAAGAAAAAAAAATACTCTCCTATCTCTCTCCCGTTCAAGGAATGGCCCAAAACCAAGATTTTTCTCACAGCTTCCTTTCTTTCTTCTTATAGCAGCAGGAAATGGTGGAGAATATTTGTGTGTAGGCCTTCTAGAGTCGGAGAACCGACTCTCCGTTCGCAGCTCTCCCTTATCGCAGCGACAGTGCGGAAACAGCTATATTTGGAATGAATTTTCTAGGCTATGCACGTTCTGATCCTGATTCGGACACCTAGGCTATGGTATTAGCCTCCTGATGAAACTTCTGAACGGTCTAGATCATGCATACGCTCTTTGTTGAGATCACATAACTGCTCAAAAAATCCGATGTCGTCCGGATGCGAAAACCGGACTCGCGCACGCTGTCTCTGCTGTGATGATGGTGGGGCCCACTTTGTTGTTGTGTTGATCAATCCAAACCGTCCATTGTATTCAGGGTGAACTTTCGGTCAAGCATAAGCAATTTTTACAGTCTGTTGATGTGGTCCACAGAGTTTTAAATCTACCGTCCATTCTGCGTTTTGAACGGTTGAAAAATCAAAATTGTGATGTCTTCAAATTCTGCCAGCTAGGTGTGGGTTGTGGCCACCCCAGAGAATGAATCAACGGTCTGGATTGTCCGTTTGGATGATGGGTGGGGCCCACAACAGAAACCGATGGTCTCTGTTGCGAAACAGCGAACGGCAATTGCCGTTTTCGATTTTTTGAGAAGGAAAGTCGGTCAGCGCCGCTGACCGACTTTTGAATTGTTAGGTGCACACCCGGTGCACTTGTGCACCATGCACATTCACCGCATTTTTGGGCACCACTGATATTTGTGTCCGAAATCTGCCCCGTCCATTCATTTTATCATCTCATTTAAAGCATTGGGACTAAAACTGAAGTATATCCAGATTTCAAGCGGGCCGCCAATCAGGGATATGAGGACTGATCTATCATTGGGGTTTCTTCCACAATGATTCGAGTGCTGAAATTTAATATGTACTGTTATTTTATTGCCCTCATCCCATGTATAAAGTTTCGAGTCTATCAGATGGTGGGAACCCTGTGATCTTGCATTCTGGTTGGTTTTCGGGCCCGTTAAATGCGAACGGCCTGATTTCCTCTGATCTCTGCCGTGCAAATCCATCAATTTCAGTCCCTGGAGTTCGTCCATTGCCTTTGGTGTCATCAGAGCATTAAATCCATGCTTTAAGCTCTCTTTTTTAGTCCATACTTGCAAATGTATCTTGCATCACAAACACGATTAAATTAAGATTTTAAACGGTGGCATGTTCATAAATCTAGTAATAACTGGGGTCTAATATGCAATATTTGACCCTCAACAGGGCCCCGCCACGCCCCTCTTGTATACAAACATACATCAAGGTGGGTCCCACCACAAGTGGGCCCTTAAATCACAAAATAATAAATAAGTGGAGATCCAAGATCACCCACCATTCCTTCTTGCTCCCTAGGCTTCCTTTGCTCCTTAGCTTTGATCCTAACGGAGGAGATGGAGTTTGGATGGTTGAGATGGGAGATGAGGGGGTAGGAAGTGGACCACACGCAAATCCCTTGAAAGGTGGAAATGGCTTGGACGTGTGATGCTTTGGGGTTGCTTGGGAAATGGTTTGAGAATGAGAGTGAGAGAGAGAGGTTTGTAAAGGAAGAGAGAGATGGTTGATGGAGTGATGGATGTGGTAAGTGATGGGTGTAAGAGGCTTTTTAACTTTGGGGAAGATTGTGTAAGAAGGGGTATGAGCTTGTAAGAAACTTTTGACTTTGGGGGTTGCTTAGGGAAGGGTGAGAGGTAATGTGTACTTGACATGTACTTGACATGATGGGATTAATTTATTGATGTGACAAGTTGTAGAGATTCTCTTGGAATTTGCACGCGCGGCGTTTTCCTCGCACCGAATGTGAACCCACATCTCCTAACCAGGGTATCGGATCAGCACGCGAGTCGCGGCACGGAACCGTGACGATTGCGCGGTCGCTAGGGTACAAGTCTTGGGTTGAGTCGACTTGGGTTGACGGCGTGTGAATCAGGGTCGCGCGCAAATGGAGGTTAAGGGTCGAAGGTTGCTGAAATTCGACCAGGAAGATTGTGGAAACCTACGGAACGGTACGGTCTAGGGTACGGGTCTTACAGCAAGGTTGTGAGATGATATTATGTAGATTAATGAGGTAGCTTATTAAGAACCTTTTGAAACAAAAGGCACTGGAACATAAATTATATATAGTATTTTGGTAAAATTCTCTATTTTTCAATTTGCATCTTATCTACCGATGCTTACAAGCTATTAACTAATTATCTCTACCATGTAAAACGAGAGTATTCAGAGCTAACAATCTGCAAGCTATTAGTTTTCCAAATGGCTAAAACTACTTGACACTTGGTTTTCTTTTTATCACATGTAGTGTGCATAGGCGTGCTAGAATCGATACAATGACTCAATCCAAACTGATCAACCTTGACCCTAATCGTCATAATAAGCATATACAACCAATATACACGTATATGACCAAATTCTGAGAAGATTAGTTGCGTACTCAATCACTTGCAGAAGTTTATAAAGATCATGCAATAACTAGAGGGTGGGGTTCTTCCTTCAAAGATGGGTTACTTTGTGCCTTCCATAAGAAAAGACTTTTAGAATATCAGTGCAATCAAACAAAAGTAAAAACTCTCAATCAGTCACTAGGAGCAACTGCAAGAATGCATCTCTTAAATGATTTGATTAATATTGGATAAAGAATAAATCCAGCATATGAGTGTAGAATTGGATCACAACTAAAAATTATGGCTAAGAATTACCACTACTTGATTATCGTTATTTCTAAGATATGCTAGAATAAAGTAAATTGATAGATTTGTTTGGTTTGATTAGTGTGAGACATGTTCTTTTGTCAGATTCCTCTACAATTTATAGATTTCTGTTGTAGCTTATTTTTCTAGATCATTATTTCATTATTGCAACAGTTACAGCAGTCCAAAAGCCTTTCTAGATTCTTATCTTCTCTAGATCATTCTTTTAGTATGTTTCTCTTTATGATGGTTCAGCTTCTGTCGTCCAAGCTTTGCTTCGGTTAACCTCGGTCGCCTTTTATATCTTAAATAGCTCGACTTCTCTTCACATCTTTCCATATCGACTGCTTGACTACGCTTCTTGTATATCGACCAACACTCTGTCGACCATCCATTGACATGTAGAATAAGATTTACACCAACTGTCAGCTACAAAAAGTGCTCCAAATCTTTGAAGATTTTTTTATCCACTTATTATTCCTCAGGCAATGCCACATGTCACCTTCTTATTGACTTTCTTAGAATAGCCAAAAATAGGGTACAATATTACCTCCACTTCGCTTTGCCTTTGGGAAAAAGGTGATAACAACGTTATTTCATTGCGTAATGTTATAAATGCAATCGGTGGTTAATCCACGTGATGTTTCCCAATTGATTCTACTCAATCGATGTTATATCACATATCCTTTGTCTCACTCTTCTAGGTTGTCCATGTGACATGTCGCATAAAATTGTATCATATGAGGAGTCATGATAACCTTTTCATTAATGCGCACCTATTACGACTGATTCATAAGCAACGCTTAAGTCAGTGGTTCTCTCCTTTCACTTTTTTTTCTCTTGCATTAAACTCCTCTCGATTTCCTCTCCTTAAGTCACCATGGCAGCATCTTCTTGTTCTTCTGTTTCAATTTTTCACTTGGAATCCTTCATCAAAGACCTTGATGTCCTATCGTCCGAAGTGATTAATGATCTCTTACTCAACACTCCAACTGAATTAGACACTGCAATGTTGACGCTTGGTCCTACTTTTCATCCAGCAGTCACGTACGAACAACTTCGTGAAATTAAACCCAACTTCCTAAAGTGCCATAATGAAGTTTTGCTTGTCTAATTGAACAATCTTTCAAACTCCTCCAATGCATTCAAGTCTCCACGAGCATGACCAAAATTAATGAATGGCTAGACTGAATGGTTTGTTCGCATTAAAGCACAACATGGAGATACATGGAAGCAAGCAGGAATTTATAAATACATTAAAATTTCTATACATGAATATCCAATCAATTCCTCCCTTCTTACAACATCATCAACTTTCTGTAGTCGGTCGACCACTACATTTCATTCTACATGTGGCTCCTGTTAAGGCATAAAAATGATGATAATTAAAGTACTGAGAAGAAAATCAAGAGGAAAGAAAATTGATGAAACACTTGTGTTGCGTGTGACCGTGCAAAGGATGTTGGTTGCGCAGGTTCGCGCAACACAAATGATGGCTGCGCGGATCTGCGCAACATCATTTCGAACACAAAGGCTTGAAAGGATGAAATGTTGTGCAAGGTAGGCCCCACAACACAAATATCGAGGGTTCGCACGTACGAGGGCCTATAAATCCCCACTCACTCTCTCATTTTACACATAAGAAGAGATCAGAGCTCCCAAGAACAAGAAGACCTCCGAAGGTACTTTGGAGAAGAAGAAAAAGAAATGGATTTTATCCATTGCGCTGGACCTCGCAACAACATGTTATTGCACGGGGATTGATACAAAAGAGCATATGTGCTATTGAAATTCTTGAATTCCTTCAAGTGTACAAGTGTTTTCTACAGTCCAGGCTTCTATTCTACATGAATTGAAGGAGAGAATGAAGTGTTCAGATCCAAAACAACACTTCTATTATTAGGATGAATACATCACAAACCGAAATGTTGTCGGAATTGATATCCGAATTTATTTAATATTTGTATTTTATATACTTTATTTGAGAATCAAGGGATGAGAGGATGTAAATGAATTCAGAATAAATGAAATACATTTTGATGACTGTTCTTTCTATCTTTTCTTTGTTATTATCAAGTAAGATAATTCCCAAAATCAAATGCATTTGTTTCTTGTCGAAACAAAATGGCGACTCTGCTAGGGATTGAATATTCATTATCTAATTTGATATTAACTTAGAAATTATTTAGAGAATTTCATCATCGTTTGGTGTAACACCCTGATTCCTGAAACCCGAGTACACTACTCGTGTTCCAAAAACCTGAGCGTTAACCTTTGAAAGCACCCAAATTCCACGTACATTTTTTTCTCTTTATCAGAGTCAGCAAACTAGCGGAATAAAACAATTCAAGTATAAGAGGGAGTCCAAATATATATAAACAAGATTTTAAGTGGTTACCTGAAAAGTTATACAAACCAATGTCTCATAACTAAGGATTAAACAACCAAATAGTAAAAGTAGACTAGAAACTAGAGTCGCATAACCATCGATCTCTCCATGCAACACACCAAAGTCAACTCATACATCATCCACAAATCTTGCACACTGAATACGGTTTGATAGTGTCAATGACTATCCAGTGAGATATAACTCACAAGATTTATCGTATTATTAAGATAATTAAGCATAGTTATCGGGAACGACTATAACAATTATTTCACCATGATTATCATAGAATTCAGACAAGGTTCATCAAATAAATTCCACAAAGATAATCTTGTTTAAATGTATGAATGCATACACATGCTCACAGACCTGGGGATGCACATCGAGCTGGTAAAAAGTCACCCAAGGAGAACAAGCCACCCAAAAAAGTACTCAAAGGTATGCTCAAGGAGAACTAGCCACCCGGAAAAGACTATGCGACGAGGTTGCCTAAGGAGAACTAATCACCCGAAAAAGTACTCAAAGGTACGCCCAAGGAGAACTAGTCACCCAGAAAAGACCATGCAACGAGGTCACCCAAGGAGAACTAGCTACCCGGAAAAGTACTCAAAGGTACGCCCAAGGAGAATTAGCCACCTGAAAAAGACCATGCAACGAGGTCACCTAAGGAGAACTAGCCACTCGGAAAAGTACTTAAAGGTATGCCCAAGGAGAACTAGCCGTCCGAAAAAGACCATGCAACAAGGACGCCCCATAGCAGTACGAGTGTACAAAGTAAAAGTCGCCCAAGGAGAACTAGCCACCCAGAAAAGTACTCAAAGGTACGCCCAAGGAGAACTAGGCACCCGTAAAAGTCTGCATGTCATGAAAATGCATGATTAGCCCAACCATTATTATTCCAATTTCAAACAATTATTTTAAGAAAGCTCAAAGGTCACTATGGGGGGTTTGTCACCCAGCATAGGCTGATAGATCAGGCATAGTGTCTCATTCCACCATCTCTGTCTCAAGAGACTAATAAATGGGATGTTTAAAAGTAACCTACTCAACTAGTGGCCAGTACTAATTAAACAAGTGAAACTTACCATCATGAGGGTTTAAGAAAATCATTCATAAAAGCCACTTAGGTCAATTATTCTATCAAGCCACTAGGGGTAAACATATAATCAAAGCCACAAAGGGCAACTAGCCAATCAAATCCACATAAGGCAAATAGTCCATTCCAGGATGCGATGAAAGGGGTTGACCCCAAAATCCGTAAAGGTACAACAATTCCTTAGATGGTAGGTCTACAACAAACTTTGATTTAATTTATTAGATAAAATAGGCACTAGGTCGAGGACCTTCAAATGCACCATAAAGTAATCACAAGTGGTCAAACAAGCCATGAACAATATCAATGACACTTGCACATATAAGATATTCGTTTTAAGACGGAATAGGGATATTTAAAATCCATAGCATGTTCAGATATATGAATTTAAATATAAGTCATCAATCGATTATAAGTAATCAAAATCTACAAGAGTAATGAACCACATTAAGCAATAAAAAGATTAATGAACAAGAATAAATAAATAAGTTAACTATCGTGATGTAGAAAAAGCTTGAAAGTAATCCTCACCTTCCAAGAGTTGAAACTTCCTATGTTGTCAGAATTGGTTGCACATGTTCACGAATCCAATCCTACCGCAATTTAGACTATTTGTTCAGTTAGATCGTCACACCATTCCCTAAGATTACACTTGAAGATTTAGATAGTATAGAATTTAAATATGAGTCTATGACCTAGAGGATGATTCAAACTCCAATATCAGATCAACATAGTTTAACTAAAACTAAATTGGAATTTAAACAATTTCTATATTGGAATTTAAACTAAAACTTTGAAATTATCTTACTTAGATGAGTCATGGTACAACTCAATTTCAGTGAGTTGACTCAACCCAACTCGGCAGCAACTTCTCTCTTTCTTTTCCTCACTTCTTCGAGCTACTTCCTCTTCCTTTCATTTTCCTTCCTTTTTTTTCCCCTTTCTCTATTTGAAAAGTCTGTACCAGGGTTGGACTCAGTGTCCAAACTTGACCCAACTGAGTCGGGCGAGTCAACAACTCAGTGGTTTTGTTGGCTGCACTAACTACCTAATCTTGGTGCTGACTGAGTTCAGCTCATGGATAGAACAGAGATTGGTGGCGGGACATATGGATCTTACCAGACGAATTACAACAGACAAATCAGAGACATGATTCTTGTCTGACTTGGTGAGTCGACTCAGATGGGTCACTCGATCTTCTTCCCTCTTCTTTCTTTCTCCTTTGTTCCTCTTTCTTCGTGCTTCCTTCTCCATTCTCTTCTTCTCTTTTCATTTCATTTTCTTCCTTCTATTTCTCTTCTGCTGGAACGTCCAGCAGCATTTCTGATGCAAACCAAACTCGGATCGAGTTGTCTTGACTCAGTGCGGCATAGCGACACGGGCACAGTCACTCTCCCTCTCATCTTCTTCTTCCTTCTTTCTCACTTATGCCTAGCCTTCCCTCTTTCTTCTCTCTTGTGGTTAGAAAGACCACAAAATGTTGGACTCGGCCCAATCTTACAATGATTCGGATCAAGTCAGCGCAACTCAGCGTGACCACAGACAGACGGCACCCTCTCTCTCTCCCTATTTTCTCTCATTCTCGCTAGCTTCTAGGGTTGCTTTTGGGTATTTCCCAAATTGGATAGGGAGCTCTTATAGCCTCGGTAATTTCTTCCAGAGGCTTCGAACATAACTAATTTGGGATTAGTTATTGGGTTCGTGAGTTAATCTACTTTCAGTCTCAAGATTTTGTTATAAACTATTACCTATATATGAAAATCGATGACATGATCTGATCTGCCCTGATCATCGTGTTTTTGAGTAAGTGGCCCACCAGATGGCCTACTTTGATTCGAGATCATGACCTATTTACGAATGGTGTTGTTCTTTGGCTGATTGGAGAAGATAATGGCCATGATGATGGCGGAATTTGATTGAGTGGTTTATCTTTTGATTTGAAGCTATGTACGAACTAGATCGATCCCACGAGGCTTGTGGGACCCACTTTTTGGATGTACAGCCATAGAAACTTGGTGGGATTTCGAGCTATGAGTCGCGACAGCTCTTGTTAAGCGATGGAAGCCCTAGGGAGAAGGGCTAAGATAACTCCACGTGGATAGCTGAGATGAATGGAGAGAATCGCATGTGGACTGCCAAACTATCACAGATAGTTACCATTTTCAGAGGTCACAGCATGCAGCCAGTTTGTGCCTGGGATTGCAATCATGCTCGTATGCTTCAAGGTGTACCACCAACATGGTTTTGGTCGAATCATAGTCCTGGACAAGATGGATGGTTCAAATCATTGTAATAATAAATGATGGTGGGCCACAAGTATCCCAACGGACGTGGTATATTTGAATTACACTCGTGTTTGTGTGCTTGTGGTCAAGCCATCACACAATATCTGGATAGGGCTTTGGTTAGATCCACCAGTGCAATACGATGGACGACTTAGATTCCTTAAACGTGATTGGATGGTGGGCCACAGTTGACACAAACAGAGGCCTTCCGTTTAAATCATAACCGGGAGGGAAATGATGGAAAGAGATAGAGAAATTCTCTCTTTTTAAAGGGTATCGGGTCAACATGCTTTTGACCAAGTTGTTGGTCAGGTGCACAGTGGGTGCATGTGTACACCGGTACACACTCAACTAAGGTGGGGCCCACAGTAATGCTTGGATGAAATCCAATCCAACCATGAGGCTCTTTGGGTCCAGTTGGGTCATTTGAGTAAATATGGGGCAGTTCCAAAACTTGGGTGGGCCACGCTAAGGGAATCTTTACCTTTCATCGCTGATTCCTGCCAATCTGGCAGCCAGATCATTTCCTGATTGCTCGTCAATGATCATAAGAAACCCCAAGGGGGAGTGACTGGTTGATTTGTTATATGTTACTACGTCGAATGGTTTAAAAGGGTAGATTGTTAATTGGGGCATCGTAGGCCTGATGAACTGTGGATCTCACGATTCAGACTTCGAAATCTAGTATGGACGGTTAGATTTAAACTAGAGCATGTGAGCATTCAAATGGACTAGGTTTTACTTATACATAGTTAGGTTTTCATAGTAACACTCGAGTATCGAAGAGTACGGGGTGTTACATTTAGTGTCACATCGACGCCAAAATGGCGACTCTTAACGGGAACATTCTCCCCTTCATCTCTAAGATAAAGTATTCCTTTATCTAAACACTAATTGGTATTATTTTTTGTTATCTATCCATAACTACAATACAACACTAACGCTCGAATTACAATCAATGGCAACCGTTACAAACGATATGATTTTCTACTTCACACCAACTAGATTTGTGGTGGAATACACTCGCAGTCAAATTTTAAGCCAAAAGAATCAGGTCACATCAGCAAAAAATGATAAGCCTTAAGCCACTGCTGGAGTCATAACCGTTTTGCCGCTGGCACAAAAAACAATAACGAATGGATTGTTGTATCCCATCAAAGATCAAGAACTTGATCTACTGCAATTGCCAGAATAGCTCCACCGCGAGAGATCAGAGGACCAGTGATAAGAAATGAAGCCAGAAGAAACCCTGCACTTGCTCCACCAACGTTTTATCCAAGAAAGTCCCCTTGTTCCCTAACATCCTCGTAAGACTTCTTGGCACTACCCGCTGCAAATGTTCGATGGATGAGGAAGGAAAAGGGCAAGTCATCTATAGAAAATAAATCAGTTTCCACATCTCTAAAAATGTCTTCAAGCCACATCACAATCAACTGAATCATGCGGAAGTATAAAAGAGCCCAAGGAGACACCTCTCTCATTAAGCCCTATCACATCAATGCACTCTTGTCCCACCCTGACAATAGCTTTGTCAAGGAGTAGAGAAGTCACGGTATGCATGGCGGGAGCAAACAAGGGTCCAAAACTGACTGTTGACGAGTGTATGGCTGAGATGGCACAGGCTCAAAGGGCTCTAATGGAAGAATACCGGAGTTTATGAGAAGCATTAGCTACCCTTGCTCACAATGTGGCCCAAGTCGTGGCTCCTCCCATAATGGCTGCGATGAATGGCCACGAATAGCAGTCCGAGGGCTCACAACCACCAAGAGCAGGATCACTTGGATCCGCTCCGACGGTGAGAGTAATAACACAAGAGAAAGTACGGTAGGTGGTCACAGAGATCGTCAAAACCGAGAGCGAACTTGAACATATCAGAAGATTCCATTACAAAACACAATATCCAAGGGAAGTGGAAGAAGTGTCATTCCCAGCCAACTTCAAGCATCAAGACTTCCAGAAATTCAATGGAGATGGATCCCCAGAAAAACATCTCATGCACTTTATCACAACAATGACTAACTTCTCTGCTGTTTCACAATACTTCCTGCGATTGTTCGGCTCTTCTTTGACAGGTAAACCATTCTAGTGGTATTCTAATCGAGCACCAGAATCAATATGAACATGTGAGTAAATGCAAGATGTGTTTATGTCAAATTTCTTCTCATCAGATCGTGACGTCAATATTAAAGAATTAGTTTTTATAAGGCAGAGAGAAAACGAGCCCGTGGAGAAATTCATCGATAGATGGAAGGCATTAGGGGCTTCATGTAGGCAGTTACCTGAAGAGAAGGAACAAGTAAAGATGTGCTTAAACTCCATGGAGACAAGAATCACGTTTGGACTTATAAGTGTTGACATAAAAACGTTTCGCGATTTAGCCACAAAAGCCCATGCGCTAGAATTAATGACAAGAAAAATGCCAGCATTCCAGAACGAGACAAGTAGAAGGGGGCACGACAGGCTGATGGCAAATGTTGTTGATCGATAGAAGAAGGACATTCCTCGTGACAGAAGGAGAATAGAAAAGAGAGAAGAATCAAGACGTTATGGAGGGAGAGTTGGCAATAAAAGGCCCAGACCCCTCGATTCTCATGAAGGGTTTCCATTCGAAAAGGAGGATGTCATCCCCATGATGAAACAATTATTGGGCACCAGAATAATAGAATTTCCCTCGTCTAAGCATCCTGAAGAGGCAGAGAAAACAAAAGACATGAACTTTTACCATTATCATCGTCTGTTGGGGCATCCCACGGAAAATTGTTTCACACTAAAATGCACAATACAAAAGATGATAAACAAAGGCGAAATTATAATAAGGAAAGAGAAAGAAAGAAATAAAAAAGCAATAGTAAACGTATTGTCTACTTAAGAAATTACTTACAAGAAGACAAAAGGCAGAAAGAAAGAAAACTGCAATGTAGGTACTATCAGATCTCCAGACAACGTGCGTAAAGCAACAGTGGTTACACTAAGGTCATGTAAAAGAATAACAAGCCCTCTCAAGATATAAAAATCTAAAATGATACCGGTTATTTTGTATAAAATTGTTGATTTCCGGGTCATTATATAGAGTTCTTTATGATTTTTTAGTGATGCTAGAATTCACGTGTTGATTTTCTATTAATCTTGCGAAGTTCACTTGTATTGTGATTTTCATGTGAAGTTGAAGTTCACTTGTTGATTTTCTAGTCACTATGAGGAGTTCCATATGCTTTCTGGGAGAAGCTGAAGTTCATTTATTAATATTCTAGTCATCGTGCGGAGTTCCATATATTTTTTAGGTGAAGCGCAAGTTTACTTGTCGATTTTTTAGTCGTCTTGCAGAGTTCACATGCAATGTGGTTTCCAGGTGAAGTAGAGGTCACATGTTGATTATCTAATTATTTTGATATGTTCACTCGTATTGTGGTTTCTATCACATTTTCTTAATGGTGGAATTATGTTGGCTATATTTTATGTATATGATCATGAGTTAAATTTCGTTGTTGAACATATCTCTTCTATGTTTTACGAACTATACTTGATTATCAATGTTGAGTATGTAATCTTAAAGAGTATTCCTCATTGCAATAGCCATTAACACTATTAAAACATATCAGTCGATGTAAGGGTAGAGTGAGTTGACGTCATTCAACTAGTTGCTAGAAAGGATCAGGTAGTTGAGGAGCTAGACAAGGTTCCAGTATAGCATATTGAGCTTCATCATTAATTAATGGATTTTCATTTCATATTTGCATACCTTTAGTACTTGGATTGTATAAGTATGGTATGGGCACTACATTTAGATTTTTGTTATAAATGGAAAACTTTCACTCAACGCATGGTTTACTCCGCTAGTAATTACTACTAACTCCGGATGGTGACAAGATGATCTAAATTTAGACTTTAAATTTTAAGGTTAACACTCAGGATTTCAAAAAATGAGTAGTATACTTGGTTTTCGAAAACTAAGGTGTTACATGATGCGAGATTAATTTGATATGTAACCCTTAAAGACAAAATAATTACCATGAAAATCGTGCTCATATGTAAGCATGAAAGGACTTACCTCTGTGCTTGTTCGAGGAGAATTCTAATAAGCCCAAAGGGCTTCAAACAATTTGATATTCTATGTAACACCCCGAACTTTTCAATACACAAGTATTGAAAGTTCTCGAATGTTATCATAAAATTTAACTTATTATGTACATGTGTACGATACCAATCTCGCTATCCTAACTTTACACCTATTCTCCAACATGAATATGATCGTTGGTAATAATCTCCATTCATAGATCAAGCAATCTGACCGTTGATTTTAAGATAAGATCATCAAATACTCAAATATTCTCACTTGTCCATATTAACCAACTGCTCAGTCAAATATGCACTTGTATATAGAGACATTTAACCGTCCACTTTGATTTTAGATGACCCGATCGTAGTAAACTAGCTACTTGATCTCTATATCTGCTCGTACACACATCAACTTGAGATTCTGATCCATTCATCTTGTTCACCACCTATATGACTAAGCTTAACCCACCATCGAAACTACAGTCTAAGAAACATACACATGTGAACAAGTCACTTGAATCTAACAATATACATGTTCTGCCTTGTGATCACTCCAAAAACTCACCTGTGATCATCGTTTACAAAACTGATCATACACCCACTCACATACATGATCAGAGTACTAACCATCAAGTTTTTCTATTTTTAACATGTCATCTGATCATCCATTATGTTGGTTGATATATATATATGTTCCCTTAGTTCATTTGGTGAATAATTTTTTATTCATAATGATTTTGACATAAGTTATTTTGTGAGAATTTCTTAGAAACATGCTTATAACCATAAGAACCATTAGATTTTCCAAAACTCTCATATCAGTAATAATTACGAAAATGTCATTAACCTAGACACCTGAATTCTAGATCACATGGTTCTCATGATCCATTTGATGTGAAATTTTATACTATACCTATGTATCATAAATTAACCATACATGTCAAATTTTAGCCCTTAGATCATTGTAAAAGTGACCCAATTGACAAATTAGCTCCTTAACCATTGATTTTGGTGTCCATCGAGTAAAGAAACCTCGTGGGTAGTCATAGTAGGATATTTCCCTTCATATAATGACTTGGATTGCCCATCATATGGAACAAGTGTGAAATATGAAAACCCCACTTTGGTAGGCTTTTTCTTAAGCGCGAAATTATCTTTTCGAGGCTTATCAATTCCTTGTAAATCTGGATCTTCAGATTTATACACTTTCTGCCATCCATCGCAACTCAAATTTGGACCAAACTTTGGTCTTATATCACTATGTGGTTATACAAAATTTAGACCCCAATCCTACACCAATGAATGTTGAAACCAGTTCTTTCCTTTTGGTAGAAAAGGTAAAATTTTATATTTAGGCTTTTTCCACCATCGATCAACCACCAAATTTTGTCCAACCATTTGCCTATCCTGACTATACATCTCCCTTAAAATTGGACCCCAATCATTAAGTTTGGATCGTTAATTGAGATCAAGTTCGTTTTGGCACCCGTTAAGAGAATTTTCAATATAAGTCAATCTAAATTTTGGATCACCAAGAAAATCATATACCGTGACCCTATTCGACGACCTTGATATAATAGGTGAATTAGATTTAAAGAAAGATTATCAAAAAAGAAAATTTTGGAGAAACCCAATCCAAATGAGATGTAAAACACTCCCCTCTCACACGCTCACTCCCTTTTAAAAATGGGGCGTGCGTTCCCCTCTCCACTCACACGCCCAAGGAAGAGAGAGAAAAAGAAAGAAAGAGAGAGAGAAAAAGAAAGAAAGAGAGAGAGAGAGAGAAAGAAAAAGAGAAAGAAAAGAAAAGGAAAGAAAGAGAGAAAGAGAGAAAGAGAAGGAGAACGAGAAGACAAAGCCGAGACGCCCTCTTCCTTCTCCATATGTATGATGTCTCCTTCTTGCTCAAGTAATATCGTGATTCATGTGGAAGTTTTTATGTAGAAGTTTTCCTACATGGATATTTACCTAAGGTTTAGATTTAAGGCTAAGGTGAGAAATTCCTTTAAACTTATATTAACTCGATTGGCTTGACTTATTTTGCTTCCTGACATGCTTTGAATATTTCCTTCAAGTATTTTTACCCTCGTCAATGTTTAGCCTTTGTGAATGAGGGTTGAAATGTGATATTAGTTATACATGACCTTTTTGAATTGATATGAGGGTTACTTTCCTTTAAATTTTGAACCGAATTATTTGCACCTATCTCACATGTTGTAAATCTCTAAATCTACTGCCAAATATTGATGCATAATTCAAAACACTATGTCACCACCTTGCACGCAAGTATTATAGTGGAGATCCCACTTATAGCGACCAAGAAGATATCATGGACGTAATGCGGTTCGAGTAGTGGCCCCCAGGCCGACAAGCAATTCCAAGAATTTTGGATAGTGGTGTGTACATCGATGTAAGTAATTTGTAATGTGTGTTACATCACTTCTGGGATTTGATGTCACAAATAGTCGCTCCATAAACAAATCGTGTCACGTAATTTATCTAAGTCATGCGTTGTGTCGTCTTGGGATAACCGTATAAGTCCACATTAACATGGGACACGCCGACGAATCTTCGTAGAATGGGATGCGAAACGAGTCAGATAACTCAAAATCATTTTCAACATTGTGGCGATCGTTAAGTGTGATGAACCACATGTACTTTGTTAGTCATGCATCTCACATAGGTTGTTTAAGCATATTGATACCTCTCGTAATTGTGGAGTACGAGACGTATCAAAACCCTCACATTACTTTTGTGAATCACTTGAATTATTGTTAATCTTAAAGGATAACCATCATAATGAGTAGGGCATTAACCCTCTCCAACCATAAAGATGATGTAGGTGATGTACAGATTGAAGACCTAGAGGACCATCTCCCTATGGAAGATTATACTGAATGAATAAGAAGATAGTTTTATATTTCCGCTGCGAACTCGATAATGTAATAAGCTCCCATTGAGAGGGCAATTGATAATTTGTTGAATTCTTTACTCTGATGAAGTAATAAATACAGTCGATTTTATTCTCGTGAATGGTTACCTTCATAAATATAACTGGGTGTGATCTAAATGAAAAAAAAAAAAGTTGTGCGTGATTCTGAAGTATTTAATTCATTCAATTATTAACACTCGATTTTCTTGAGCACGAGTATAAATTCTGACCGTGAAAATTCGGGATGTTACCTTCTATTCCCTAGGATTTTCATCAATCATCTTTCAAAATATATTCTTAATGGCTATGTTACTTGCCTCGACCTAGTCGTTAGCTTGATCGTAGTAAGTTGTGGAATGCAATAGTTTAATTTTATACTAATTGGCCATTGCTTTGACCTCCTTGGACAAGAAAGTCACGCCTCGGTCCATAATAATTGATTTTGGAATCCCAAATCAGTGGAATATGTGGGTTTCAATGAATCGATAATCTCTTAATGACCGGTCCCCATCATAGGCTTTACTTCTACCCATTTAGTGACATAATCAGTAGCCACAATGATGAAACTATGATTCTTTGATGAATGAGAATAAATTTTACCTATTAAATCAATGACTCATCCTCAAAATTAACAAGGTTTAACAATAGAATGAAACTCAGTCTCTAGTACATGTTATATTGGTTCATGTTTTTAACATGTTTCACATCCTTTGTCATATTGGATATAGTTGGTTGTCATTCTCAACCAAAAATATCCATAACATCAAAGTGTAAGTCTTGTTTTCCTACCAATTTGATGTACTCCATTAATTTTCTTATGTACTTCCTCCATAGCCAACATAGATTCTTTCTTGCCCAAACATCACAATAGCACACTATCAACTCCTTTTAGGTATAATTTATTCCCGATTAGGACATAATTTATAGTCATTCTCTTAATATCTTAGCAAGTTCTAGTATGAAGAAACTGAAGATAGTTTATGATTGGCACCCTCCAATCGTCGTCGTTCACCTTAACTTGACAAATTTCTTCAGTTGATTCCCATTGGAAAACCGAAGCAAGGACTTTTTCGAAACATCTATTGTTATGTTACCTTAACACTGAACAATCTAAAGTCCTGCTACCAATTGTGCTATCTCATTGGCATCAATGTTATTTTCTTGTTTTATATGTTTTAACTCAACTTCATCGAATTTGTTTAGCAATTGAGCTGCCAAAACATAATACGATTGCAAAGAAGTACTAGTGCACTTAAATGATCCAACCAATTGGTTTATTACTAATTGTGAATCACCCATTATCAATATATTCTTGGCTCCTAATTCTGCTAACATTTTCAAATTGATTATCAAAGCCACGTATTTAGCTTGATTATTAGTGCGGTTGAACTCGAGTTGGAATGCAAATTCCTATCTCCTTCCAGTTGGATCAATCAGCATTATCCCTACTCCCGATCTTTTATCGGTCCTTGAACCATGAAATATTAATTTCCATGGTGATTGGTATATTATATATATGTCCAATACTTCCAGAGGAAGTTGATTTTTAATGTTTGAAAGGTGATCAACTAAGAAATTTGTTATAGTTTGCCCTTTTACCACCCTTTGTAGCACATAGGTTAGATGGAATTTAGATAATACTAGCACCCATTTTCCAATTTAGCCATTTAGAATTGGTTGATTCAACATATACTTAATTGAATCGATTGTCGAAATTACATTAATTAACTCAACCAATAAAAAATGACATAATTTTGTGGCTGCAAAGTACAATGATAAACATAATTTTTCTATAACAGAATATTGTCTTTCGGTATCCAACAATGTTCTGCTAAGATAATAAACTACACATTCTTTCTGATCGTCATCATCTTATTCTAACAAAGCACCAACTGATTCTACAAATGCCATGACATACAACTTAAGTGGTTGACCTTTGACTAGTGGCATCAACACAGGTGGCTTTGCTAAATAGTCATTGATTTTGTCAAAAGCCAGCTGATGTTCTGCTTCCTATCTGAACTAGTCTCCTTGTTTCAGCTTCAGCAATAGAGAAAATATGTTAGTTATTCCTGCTTAATTCAAAATGAATTGATGTATGAAATTGACTTTGCCAAGAAACCTTTATAGATGAGTCTTGTTTCTTGGTGGTTAGGCTTCTATTATTTCTCAAGTCTTATGCTGATCAATTTCGATCCCTCGTTGATGTATCATAAATCCTAAAAAGTTTCTGACTCATACACCAAATCCACATTTAAGTGGGTTCATTTTCATCTTATGAATCCTCATTCTTTTGAACTATCTTCATAAGTGAACGAAATTCTCAATTGGATCGGCCGATTTAATCACTACATTATTAATATAAATTTTCATAAAACGGCCAATCATCTCATAGAAAATAACAAAAATAACTCTTTGATAAGTAGCCCATGTATTTTTTAATCCAAACAGCATTACAACTCAATAAAAAATCTTAAATCTCCATGACACCTAAAGGTTGTCTTTGGGATATCCTCAATTGCAATGCTTATTTGATTATAGTCCGAATGGCCATCCAAAAAAGGAACCGTTTGATGTCCTGCAGCTTGGTCAATTAGTTGATTGGCCATGGGCATGGGATACTCATCTTTTGGCATGACTCAATTTAAATTCCTAAAATCAATATAGACTTTAAGTTTATCATTTTTCTTAATAATTAGTACTACATTTGAAATCCAGTCGGCCTTGACTGATAGTTAAGTCATTATGGGACCTCTTCTATAGTGTAACTTATAACAGCCCAGAATGGGATTATAGCCTTCGTTAACTCATCGCCCAGTCGTATCATGATGGTAATATCTTGCACGATGTTATCTGGGTTGATTTTAGCATCTATCGCAGTCGGTCTGCCATTTTTATCTCGTCCTATAAAACCTATCAATCTAATTTCATTCCCATAAAAATAAGATCCGACCACATTGGACATGATTAAGAATGGTTTATTATAGGTCAAAACCAACTCTACTTTATCTTGATTCTAAAATATCATGAATTGATGTAGTGATGAAGGGATTACGAGAAAGAATGGATCCAATCTCTTCCAAGCAAAACATTGTAATTTGAGGAGGTGTCGACTATAAAGAAAGTGACCAGCACCTTCTTGGTTCCCACCATTAATTAGATAAGCAAAACACCATGTGTTTGTGTCACCCCTCCAACAAAATTACCACCTATAACCTCGATCGATATCAGATCATCTTGAGTCTTCCCTAGTTTGGCCATCATCCTAGTCGGAAGGATATTTACAACTACACCATTATCAACCAAGACCCTAGTGACTGGACATCCTTCTAAATGCACAAAAACGTATAGCAGTTTCAGATGTTGAGTTATGATATGAGTGGGTTTTTAATCACTATCTTTCTAAATGGCGAACCTGGTTCGACCATAATGGTTGATACATTTTTAGTGTCCTCTTTAAAGTCAGAGTAACAATGTTGTATGATCATGAGAGAATTGAGCTCCTCCACATCTCTTTCCATCTTATTTGATTGAGACATTTTATCATGAAAACTCAATGATAGGGTAAGTACCATATTGTAATCCAATGCAATTGGCAGAAATGACACAAACTGTATTACCGAATTCAAACATTGCCCCCTAAGTGTCTCCGAATTCGGTCGCTTGCCAGTCTCTTTTGTTGTTTCTGACCCAATATCCCTATTCAATTTGGATAAGGTTTTTCCTAATGACTATGCTTTTATAAGAAGTTCCTCGATTAAAAGATCATCCGAAAAGTATTCATCGTTGAGGTATTCGGTTGATCCTTTAATGTTCATGCCCTCCTTTTTAAGATTTTGGCCATTCTTGGCTAACTCAAATCCCACATGAAGTTTGGCCATATTTACCACTATTTGTTCTTCTTCTGGTTTTAGAATTGTCAGTCTTGACAACATTCATATGAACTTCATTTTAGGTTCACCCCTTATAACGGCTAATTGTCATCGTTTAGCTAACTGTTGTCTTTGAATACGTGTCATCCCTTTTGATACAAGTAGAAACTTTGGATGACTTAGCCTTTTCCAAACTCCTTGAGTAGGTCGAGTTTTAACCATCCTTTGTCCAGGAGATGACTCAAGATGATTGTTAGTATACCTAACCCTCAATTGGTAAAAAGAGCCACCCTCTTTAATATTTTGAATGATCGATGGTTCTGTTTGTAGTTCGGTCGATAAAATTGTATGTATAGCCGAATTAGCCTTGCACATTGTTCACATAAGTATGGCCCCCGTGAGGTTGAAGTTATTGTCTTCGAGCATGCTTTAATATTCTCAATTGTCTACATAAACGTCCCAGTTCTTTTATTAATAGTCCATTTCTTGGCCTGGTTCATTTGAGATTCAAGATCAATTTTTTTTGTGGTCAAACCAACTCCTGAGGATTAACTGTGGCCATGTTAATTTCTATATTCCATGGAAATTTATCAGTATTAATCAACATCACCTCTTTATCTTTTTTGAAAAACTTTAACAATCCTTGATCGATGTTATCTTGGATAACATTTCTGAAAATGACACATTTGATAGTGGAATGAGACCGAGTTCCACTTCATTTACAATAATTGATTTTCTTTAACTCTTCGATTGTAGGTAACTTATGATTGATAGGAAGTTTGATACATTTTTCAGTCAAAGGAACTCTTCTTCCTTTGAACTTTCTGAGTGGATAACACAGTCACCTCTGTTTTAACTAATACTAAACAGACGAATGGTTGTTTAGCCACTACCTTGGCCATTGCTACATCATAGTTAGGATCTTAATAGTATGTTCCCGCTGATGAATTGTAACTCCACGAAATTTTTGCGGCCCGAGTGCATACTCGTGCCCAAAAATTCCAGGTGTTAATAATGTAAAAATTGAATGCTTTAAAAATTGTACCATATATTTTTTTTTCATTTAGATCACATCCAGTTACATTCATAAGGTAACCATTCATGAGAATAAAATCGATTATATTTAACAAAGTAAAAGAATTCAACAAATTATCAAATACCCTCTCAATGAAAGCTTATTACATTATCAAGATTGTAGCAGAAACATAAGACTAAATCATAAAACTATCTTCTTATTCTTTCAGTATAATCTTCCATAAGGAGATTGTCACGTCTCAAACTCGAAAACTGGGCTTACAAAATTCTTGATCGCCGAATCCGGTGCCGACAGCCTCCGTAGTACCCCATTCTCGGCTCTCAATGCCTATACACCAGATTCCGATCGTGGGATCCTACAAGGAGGATTTTTCAACGTACATTTATCCCGTAAGAAGCATAACCACAAGTATACCCAAATCACAAAGACAACATCCCATCACATATCCATTAATATAAACATTTGAATACAATGCTGAAAGGGAAATACATATGTCAAAACCAAAGCTCTAGAAGTCCGTTACATGCTCCAAGCTCAACGCTGCTGCAACCTAACGCCGCCTGCATGCATCTATAGTGCATAAGTTTATAGGAAGCTTAGAGGGTGGTGAAAGTGTGTGCATAAGGTAAGTACCAAGTATGCAATACAATGCCATAAATCATACAATGTCAGAAATAGGCAGAAATACTGACAAAATCGTGAATCATACGATATCAGAGTAAGCAGAAATATACTAGTAAGTCCATGAGTGCCATCAGCCGTACCAAGGCTATGTGATACAAGACATAAATACTAATGGCCATATCAAGGCTATGCGATGCAAAAACATAATAAGCCAATATCGAATGCTGAGGATGCAATGTAGATCAGCTATGCATTATGGAGACAGAGTGAGCCAAATATCAGATGTCGAGAATACAAGGCAATATGCAAATCCTGACGAGTCCAAGAATACCGTCAGTCGTATCTAGACCATATAAATGCAGAAACATGGCAACCCAAAATGTTAAATGCCGCAGATGCAATGTAATATGTAGTGCGAATGAAATGACCAAGCTAGAGTGAAGTCGGGATGATAGTACGTAGTATCGCAGGCTATGCGGTTCATCACAAGAGACTTCTTTCCAAACCAGTCCCATACCTAAATTTGGATAGCCAGACTTAATTTGGCAGACTCCTGATCTCAGGTTAGTCACACGCCCAACCGAAATCTTGGCCATACGAAGGTACACAATAATTGTTGCGCACCACCAGCCCGAGTGGATAGTAACTGAATGAATGAATGAGTATACAACTCCTGCTCCATAAGTCCACATATCAGTACAGTTCCTCTCTGAGAAATCACCGGGGTCTAGTACACTCCAAACCAAATTGTCGCCCTATCGCGCACAACAAGGTGAGTGGAAGAGACCTCACATTTGCCTGCTAATATTGGGCTCAGCTGGTCGATAGCGAACCCATTCCTCGAGCTGGTCAAACTCAGCCTAGTTTTTCCCCCTCCTCTTGGGAAAGTAAGGCCGCACCCCATTCCAACTGACCACTACACAGTGGGAAACGGGGCCTAACGGTATACCAAGAGGGTTTAGGGAATTTCACCCAGGGATATCTATAGCACCCCATGTAGAACAGATTTTTGGTGTCCCATCTGGCCATCTACGATATGTCTGTGGAGGTTACGACCCTGATGTCGCTAGGGTGTACGGTGGTCATATCACAAAATGCGAGATGCATGAGTCATACCATCCAGTCATGCATCAAACTTGCATGTACCGCGCGTTCATATATACAACTCCTCCTATCAAGGAGTCTCATAATAATCTGCCCAATGGCATGTGTTATGATCAATCATTCCTCATATCAGGAATACATATATATTATCCACATGGGCATGGGTTGTGAAGCTATACTAAGCATGTTATATGATAATGGTGTGATGCGCATGGACATAGGTCGTGAAGCTATACTTTCCTCATATCAAGGATAGGCCTAGACAGCCTACTCATAACAAGAATGAGCCTCACAATGGGCCTAAGGGAAGGTCATAATGTGAACATCTAACTATCATTGCCCATCAATATGGACATTTAACCAACATCGCTCTCAAGCAGTGGCCCACATAAATATCATTACATACATTATAGTGAAATCACACATTACATCGGTCCGCACATTCATTGCATTGGGCCTCACTCAAGGGCCACATATACACCACATTGGGTCTCGCCATACGGGCCACAAATACATCACAATGGGCCTTATCAAATGAGCTACAAATACATCACAACAGGCCACATATTTGAGCCTAATACATCTCACAATGGGCCGCATGACATGGGTCTAATACACATCACGATGGGCCGTATGACATGGGCCTAATACGCATCACAATGGGCTGCATGACATGAGTCTAATACACATCACGATGGGCCATATGACATGGGCCTAATACACATCACAATGGGCCGCATGACATGGGCCTAATACATATCACTATGGGCCTTGGCACATAGGCCATAAATACATCACATCGGGCCTCAAATATACATCACAGGTGGGCCTTGTACATAAAGCAAGTGGGCCCTGAAAATTAATGGACAGCAAGGATAAAACATGCATCACGGTGGTCCCCTGTCCCTGGACAGCGTGGATGAAATCACACATCAAGGTGGATCATACGTCCCATGGGCGGTGTGGATAAAACATACATTGTGTGGGGTCCACGTCCCATGGATGTCAGGATATAAGGCACATACATCACCTATGTCTCATGTGGACAGCAGGGATGAAACACGTACATCATGGCAAGCCCACCATCCCATGATGGACGATGCGGTAGATACATCACCAAGGTGGGCCCCAAGGTGTAGGTATCATGATGCTATGTGGTCACATACTCATAATCGATATCGACAATCGGCCTCGACAATTAACCTTGATAATTGGAATCGGCCTCGATAGTCAGAATCAGCCTCTGCAATCGGAATCGGCCTCAATAATCGAAATTGGCCTCTTTAAGTGCTATGATTTGATTCATCTTTGATTATCAAATTTTGTGTGTCAAAACTTCTTTGTATGTCTTGTGTTTATATCTTGATAAATCTGTACGAGACACCACGTCAACACTTGAAATCTAGTTCAAAGAATTCTTCAAGCTTCATGAGAGTTCAAGCTACAATGTAGAAGATATTGAAGAAGAGCTCAGTGTCAAGGTTCAAGTTCAAGTGCAAGTAGAAGTTCAAGATTCAAATATAAGTACGGGACTCAAGTGCAAGTGACATTAACTTCAAAGCTTGTGAAGTAGTCAAGCTACATAAAGAAGAACTCAAGCTCCAGACTCAAGCTTTGTAATGATCAAAGTCTAAGCAAATGAAGTGTTCAATGTCCATACCTCATGTCCCAGGTATGATAAACCTTAGATTGACCTTAGGGTAAGTCACTTTGGATACATAATTCATTAGAATTTTATTACATGATTTTGGTCTTTTCTAAGACCAGTCCTAGACCTTATTCGACCAGTCCTAGCACTGTCTCGACCAGTCTAAGAAGTTTCAAGACCAGTCCTAGAGTTGTTGCAATTTATCAGATTTTCTGGTTCGGCTACGACCAGTCCGAGAGTCTGCTCGACCGGTCGTGGGATGGTCTCGAATTGACCTTCGACCAGTCGTAAAGCTAAGACTTAAACTCTAGCGACTAAATCAAGTGTCGCACGACCAGTCGTAGAGGGGTCTCGACCGGTCGTGGACTGCCTTCGACCAGTCGTGGACTACCTACGACCGGTCGTACAACGGTATGATGCAATCGCGCTCAAAAATTCAAAAATTGGTTTGTTCCAGGACCGGTCGTGGTGACCCTAGGACAAGTCGAAGACGAATTTCTTCAGCTATAAATAGCACACGAATTTCAGAGTTTTAACATTGAAAATTAAGTAAATTCAAGGCTCCACTCTGAGATAAGTTTGTGTTTATTTTTAAGCTACTTTGTGCATAATTGCTTTCTCTTTTTTGCTAGCTTATTTAATTTGATTTTGTTCTTGTATTCCAATCTCATTTGAAAAGAGGAATTGCCTTATTCCTTCTTCTTGGAATCGAAATCAAATATAGCTATGCCCAACTGGTTTAAATCTAAAATTAATTAGAACTTAGAACCATATTAAAGTGAGTAGTGGACATTGAACTTCTATATTCGAACATCTACTCCGATTGGTTCTACCGGGCTACTACAAAAAGGAGAAATCCAGGTATTTTACAATTTTGTAAATTTCATTCTATTTTAGTTTTTGTTTGAGATTCGCCAGAAAAATCTCAATTTGTGTGGTTATCTGAGGAGAGCCAGAAAACTCAGAAGTGTGGGTTTTTGAATTGTGTAAGCCCAAGTTAAAAAGACACAATTGTAAAGGTTTTGGGTGAACCTATGAAAACCTATTTGATAGTGAACGCTAATATCCCCTGTGTGAGGATATTAGGAGTGGAGTAGCATTCTGTGTGGCTGTTGAAAGACAGTTGGTGTACACACAGGCGAACCACTATAACTCTTTGTCTTGTGGATTGAATGCTTGCTTAAATTTCATATCATTTATCATTCAATTTTGTAGAATGTACGTGTGGATGTGAATGTTGTAACAATTTACATTTCAAGCAAGTGTGGGGATTGTTGTAATAAGTTAGATCTTTATTTCTGCACTTTATTTCAATTCCTTGCTATTTAGTTATTTCTATTCAAACTGAGTTATTGATTCAAAAGATGTTCTAGAAATAAGGTTGTCCTACCATAAGCCCTTGTTTATTATGGTGTAAGGTTGTCCTTAGAACTGAATTTGTATCAATCTCTCAACACTTATTTATTGAGGTTGAATTGATTTAAGCATTGTAAAATGATCAATAATTATAAGGCTATCTATTTATCTTTATTTCGCTGATTTTATTTTAATTTGGCAGTCCCCTATTCACCCCTCCCCCCCCCCCCTCCCCCCCCCCCCCCCTCTAGGACATATAGCTTGGCCATTTCAAGTGGTATCAGAGCCTAATAGCTCATTCTTATTGCTTTTTATTTGGATTTATTTCCTGAGCTAACGATCTAAACTATATTAATAAGATGTCAAATTTTGATAGCCTATCAGTCACTAGGTCTCCACCCTTTGATGGCTCTAACTATGCCTATTGAAAAGCCCGAATGAGGATCTTCCGCAAATCAATGGATGAGAGTGTGTGGCAAGCCACAGTGACTGAATGGAGCCCTCCTACCATTGAAGTAACTGGTATCAATGGATTAAAATCAATGAGAATAACACCTTCTACATCTTGGTCCACACTTCAGAAAAGTGAGAGTAGTGCCAATGCAAAAGCATTAAATGCAATCACTTGCGCACTATCACCGGATGAGTTCAAAAGAATCATATCCTGTGATACTGCTAAGCAAGCCTGGGATTTATTAGAAATGACACATGAGGGTACATCAATTGTCAAAAAATCTAAAGTCCAACTCCTCACAACCAAATTTGAAGAAATTCATATGGAGGAAAATAAAAAGTTTATGGACTTTTACACAAGATTAAATGACATTGTAAACTCAATGTGGGGTCTTGGCGATAAAATTCCAGAAAGTAAAGTGTGTGCAAAGATACTACACTCACTTCTTGAACGGTTCAACTCTAAAGTTACTGCGATCCAGGAACTTCGTGATACAGACAATATGAGGGTAGAAGAACTAGTTGGTTCTTTACAAACCTATGAGTTAAACTTTAAAGCTCCTAAAGGTAAATCGATAGCTTTGAAATCTTCTAAAAATGTGTCTGAAAAAAACTCAGATTTAGAAATTTCTGAAGATGATATGGCTTTTTTAGCAAAAATGTTCTATAAGATTTTCAAAAGTAAGAAAGAGTCGATTTTCAAAAGACAAATGAAAAGAAACAATCCAAACCTAAGTCCAAAACTTGGAAGTCTTTAAAAGACAGTTAGTGTTACAACTGCCAAGAGTATGGGCATCTAGCAAACAAATGTCCTAAAAAGGACAGACCCAAAAGGAAGGGTATGTTGGCTACTTGGGATGAATCGTCTGCTTCTGAAGCCTCTTCTGAATCAGAAAATTCTGAAACCGAGTCGGGCAATGAAGTTAAAGCCCTCATGACTCTAGCCAAGTTTACTTTTTTAGAGCACGATGATTCAAAAAGTGAATAAAATTTGAATAGTGATTATGAAAATGAAGAAGATCTTCAAGATTCTTATAATGCCTTATATAAGGAAAGTTGTAAAATTGTTGTCAAACTTAAACTTCAAAAAGAAAAGTTTTCTAAACTCAAAGAATGTTTTGAAACTCTTGTTTTAGAAAAATCGCATATTTCAGATTGTTTCAAAAAATCAAAATGTGATTTGAAATTCAAAACCTCCTTGATTGATGATTTGAAATCTGAAAATGAGAAACTTAAAAATGAAGTATCTTCTCTTCTGAGTTTGAAGGATACATGGAGATATGCCTAAGGTGATCCAAAGTTAGAAAAATTATTATCCGGATCAAGAAAATGTGGCGATCGATCCGGGTTGGGCTATGATAAAAATGCATCTCCTAAAGAAAAGAATACTCCTCCCAACTTTGTGAAAGGAGAAGCTTCTAACTCAAAAGGAAAAGGTGCCTATTAAAATTTTTCTAAAAATATAAAAACTTTTCAAAAACCTAAAAGCAGCTATTTTAAAAATCAGATCAGAAATCCTCTTGCTAAAAAAATAGTTGATTTACTTAAGGAGCTCTTAAAATCTAACTCAGTAGGTCATTCTTACAACATCAGACAAAAGAAGACCAACTATGTTCCTAAACCCAAAACATTTATGAAATGGGTTCCTAAAGTTGCCTGCTTGGTTGCCCACACTGCGTTCAAAGCAATAAGCTATTCAAAATGGTACCTAGACAGTGGATGTTCCAGGCACATGACAGGTGACAAGGCTTTATTTCCCGATCTAAAAGATATGACTGATGGGTCAGTCACATTTGGTGATGGTAGCAACTGCAAGATTATTGGCCAAGGTACAGTTCAACTTTATAATCTTTCCTTATTTAAGAATGTTTTATATGTTAAGGGATTAAAACACAACCTGTTAAGCATATCTCAAATATGTGACAACAACCATAGTGTTAAATTTTCTAATCAAGGTTGTGAGATTATATATAAAAAGGGTTCTGTAATATTAGCTGGTCGCAGAACTTCTGAAAACTGCTATATAGTATGCAATGGAAGCTCATCTAATCAAACGTGCTACATGATTCATACTGATGAGACAGAATTATGGCATAAACGCCTTAGACATGTACACTACCGAAATTTATACAGATTGAGCAAAGGAGAACTAATTAGAGGTCTACCTAAAGTGCAAAAAGTAGACAAAATATGTGGTGAATGCCAGTATGGTAAACAAACTATGAGCTCTCACAAAAAGGTGAACTCCAATACCACATCTAAACCACTCGAGCTTCTCCACATGGATCTTATAGGACCAAAAAGAACGGAAAGTCGAGGTGGCAAAAAATACATCTTGGTCATCGTAGATGATTATACAAGATACACTTGGGTTTCATTTTTAAGAGACAAATCAGAAACTCTTAATGAAATGAAAAAGATTATCAAACGGATCCAAACTGAAAAATGTTCTCAAGTCAGTAAAATCCGAAGTGATCATGGATCCAAGTTTGAAAATAGCGGTTTTGAGAAACTCTGTAGCGATCAGGGAATATCACATGAATTCTCTGCGACCAAAACTCCACAACAAAATGGTATTGTGGAAAGAAAAAATAGAGTACTTCAAGAAATGGGAAATGTTATGTTGAATAACATGAAGCTCCCTAGAAATTTATGGGCTGAAGCAGTGAATACCGCCTGCTACACTATCAACCGTGTTTATATTTGCAAATCTAATAATAAAACGGCTTATGAAATGTGGTTTGAGAAAAAGCCTACTGTCAAAAACTTTCAAGTTTTTGACAGGAAGTGCTATATTTTATGTGATCGTGAAAATCTGAGAAAGTTCGACACTAAAAGTGATGAACGGATCTTTTTAAGATACTCTTTAAAACATTCTTAAATAAGAAAAGATTATAAAGTAGTAATTAACGATCACTTGAATACACCTGCCCCTAGTTGAGATAATGATGAAGCTCTTATATATGAAAAACCAGATACTTCATCAAGTGAAACTAATTCTGAATTAAGAACTGTTAAAGATCATCCAACTGATCAAATTCTTAGAAACCCTCTCATTGGTGTGCGCACTTGTAGACAACTAAAAGACATGTAATTATGTGTGTTTTACATCTCAGGTTGAACCGGTAAACGTAAAAGAAGCACTTTTTGATGAAAACTGGATAGTAGTTATGCAGGAAGAACTTAATCAGCTTGTCAGAAATGATGTTTGGTATCTAGTTCCTAGACCTAAAGACAAACACATTATTGGAACAAAATGGATTTTTAAAAATAAGTCTGATGAATTGAAAAATATCATTCAAAACAAGGCAAGACTGGTTGTGCAAGGGAACACGCAAATTGAATGGATTGATTATGATGAAACATTTGCTCCAGTTGCTTGCCTTGAATCAATCAGACTTTTCATATCTATTGCACGTTTTAGAAAGTTTAAAATTTTTTAAATGAATGTGGAGAGTGCCTTTTTGAATGGCGACTTACATGAAGAGGTATATGTTGAACAACCGACTGGGTTTAAAGACCCTAAGCTTACCAATCATGTATACCGCCTTAAAAAGGCTCTTTATGGTCTGAAACAAGCTCCTAGAGCATGGTATGAAAAATTGACTAAGTTTTTACTAAGTCACAATTTTCATATGGGTAGTGTCGATAAAACACTCTTTGTTAAGAAATATAACGATGATATCTTAATGGTTCAAATCTAATTTGATGATATAATTTATGGATCAACTTGTACTAACATGACTGTTGAGTTTGTAAATCTAATGAAATCTGAATTCAAAATGAGCATGGTTGGTGAATTAAATAATTTCCTAGGGTTGCAAGTAAAACAGCAATCTGATGGAATTTTTATTTCACAAACTAAGTATGCATTGAACTTGATTAAGAGGTTCGGATTTGAAAATGGTAAGAACTTTGATACTCCTATGAGTACAACTCTAAGACTCTCAAAAGACTCTACAAGTAAAGATGTAGATCCTAAATTGTATCGTAGCATGATAGGTAGCTTACTTTACCTAACTGCAAGTAGACCTGATATTGTTTTAAGTGTTGAAATTTGCACTAGATATCAGTCTAATCCTAAAGAATCTCACTTAACTATTGTTAAACGAATTATTCGATATGTCGCAAGTTTAGTTAATTTGGGTCTTTGGTATCCCTATGATACTAGTGTTCAATTGGCTAGGTATTCGGATGCTGATTGGGCAGGAAATATAGATGATAGAAAATCAACCAGCGGTGGTTGTTTTTACATTGGAAACTGTTTGGTTTCTTGGTTTAGCAAGAAGCAAAGTTCCATATCACTCTCAACTACTGAGGCTGAATATATTGCAGCAGGAAATGCATGTACTCAGTTGGTTTGGATGAAACGTATGCTGAGTGATTATGGAATCGCACAAGACTCGATGGTTTTATACTGTGATAATTCCAGTACGATAAACATTTCAAAAAAACCCAATCCAGCATTCACATACTAAGCACATTGACATTCAGTTTCATTATATTCGTGAATTAGTGGAAGAAAAAATAGTATCTTTAGAATATATTCCTACCGAGACTCAGCTTGCTGACATTTTCACTAAACCGCTCAACAAAAACAGGTTTAACAAATTAAAATTTGATCTTGGTATGTGCAATTTTAAATGATTGATCATGTATTTTTGTATCATATTGTATATAATGTTAATATGTTTAAATTTCAAAATTCTATGAAAATTGCATTTTTTTTCTGGTCTAAGACTGGTCGAAGACGTACTCGACCAGTCTTGCTACGACCGGTCGAGTATGTCCCAAGACCGGTCGTGCACGCGGTGATCTTTTTAATTTGGGGAAAACTCTTTTCTTCTTCATTCTAACCCTCCTCACCAACGAGCCGAGTTTTGACTAGTCGAACCCTTGTGTTCGATTCCTTCAGGTTAGAGTGATTTTTCTTGCTTTCTTGAAGAATCTTAATCTTTACTCTTAGATTTCTTGATTATTGTTGTCTATTTCATATAAATCTTCCACTTTTTGGGTTTTCTCTTCCTCATTTGTTGAATCTAGAGAAACCCATCTCTTTTTTCTTGAAATTTCTTTCATTTCTTCAAGAATATTGAATCTAAAGGTAAAAAGAAAATTCATAGAGGTGCGTCTTCTTCTCGTTCAAATGCAATCACTAGACATCATCTTAGGGATCCTGAAGATGATCCTCCACATGTACGTCACCTGCGTATACGCAATGTTATTGTTGAAAAAGCGGTTAGTTTAAATCATATTGCTCCTTACGATCTCCTTCCTCTCCTTCAATCTGTAGGATGGGAAAACATTTTACACTGGGGCGGGCCGGCATACCAGTCCATTGCACAGGCCATGGTTGCATGCATATCTGACTTTTCTACTGAGCAACTAACTTTCACTATTACCACTAGAGAAGGGCCTTTTACTGTTGATTGACATTTAATTTCAGGCCTTATAGACATTCCTGTAAATGATGATGGTGTTCATCCTAGTGCATTTGTTGAGAAAGTGTCAGAATCGGAAAAACGTATTTATACTAGAACATTGTGTAACATGAATGCACCATGGACTCCTAATGGGAATGCCCTTAAAACCAGATACTTGTTACCCAAATACAGAGTTTTGCATCGTATCTTCACTTCTAATCTGTATCCCCGCTCTGAAAATAAGACTGAGTTAACTCTGTTTATGGTTCGTATTTTGTACTCAATCATTACTGGTGCTAATATCTGTTTGTCATCCTTGATTTGTTCCTCTATCATTCAAATTCGTAGTCATCCTGGTCATGGTGATATTCCATTTGGATATCTGTTAAATGTATTAGCCACTCACATGTTAGTCGCTATGCCCATCGGTAAGGCTCCTATACAACACCTCATATTTAACAATTCCAACCTGAATAAAATGAAGTTGGATCTGACCCCTGGTCAAGTTAATGTTGATGTGGGTGAAGCTGCTGCTGAAACTGAGATTGGTGTCGAAGGTGATGAGTTGCCTCCTGAAGATATTGACATGGACAATATTTTTAATGAAATTGATTCTGATTCTGAAAATGATCCAAACTTTGAACCATCTGATTTCAATGCACGTCTAAGTGCATTAGAGGAAAAGGTTGAACAGATGAATGTTGGTCATAATCAACAATTTAAAAATATACGTAGATATTTTAGGCGCTTACAGAAGAGCCTTCATCAAAGTGATCCTAACATACCTACTCCATCTTCTGGATCAGATTGAGAATGTTAACTCTTTGGTCTGTAATAACTTTACTAATTTACCTTCTTTGGTTGTGTGGATGCCTGTTTTAAACTTTACTTGATAACTCTTTTAATGTGTACTTTGACTCACCTTGATAACTTCTTATGTATTGTTCTTCACTTTGAACTTTTTATCTTTCTGAGTTACTATCTCTATTTCTATCTTTCTTATCCTCTCTTTTGATTCTTCCTTTGTCATATTTTGACAAAAAGGGGGAGAATTTGTGAAATCTACGGATTATGATTGTGATTGATATGAAGGGAGTTGTGCCTACTCAGGGGGAGTTGAGTCGTCTCAAGGGATGATGCTTATTTTATGACAACTGGTGCATGATTCGTTATTATATGTGATGCTTAACTTATTGAATTATGAGAAGTGTTTTGTCACAATAAGTGTTTTGTCACAAATTTGACAAAGGGGGAGATTGTAAGTGCTATGATTTGATTCCTTTTTTATTGTCAAATTTTGTATGTCAAAACTTCTTTGTATGTCTTGTGTTTATATCTTGATAAATCTGTACGAGACACCACATCAACACTTGAAGTCTAGTTCAAAGAATTCTTCAAGCTTCATGAGAGTTCAAGCTACAATGTAGAAGATATTGAAGAAGAGCTCAGTGTCAAGGTTTAAGTTCAAGTGCAAGTGGAAGTTCAAGATTCAAATATAAGTACGGGACTCAAGTGCAAGTGACATTAACTTCAAAGCTTGTGAAATAGTCAAGCTACATAAAGAAGAACTCAAGCTCAAGACTCAAGCTTTGTAATGATCAAAGTCTAAGCAAATGAAGTGTTTAATGTCCATACCTCATGTCCCAGGTATGATAAACCTTAGATTAACCTTAGGGTAGTTCACTTTGGATACATAATTCATTAGAATTTTATTACATGATTTTGGTCTTTTCTAAGACCAGTCCTAGACCTTGTTCGACCAGTCCTAGCACTGTCTCGACCAGTATAAGAAGTTCCAAGACCAGTCCTAGAATTGTTGTAATTTATCAGATTTTCTGGTTCGGCTACGACCAGTCCTGGAGTCTGCTCGACCGATCGTGGATGGTCTCGACTCGACCTTTGACCAGTCGTAAAGCTACGACTCAAATTCCAGCAACTAAATCAAGTGTCACACGACTAGTCGTGGAGGGGTCTCGACCGGTCGTTGACTGCCTTCGACCAGTCGTAGACTACTTACGACCAGTCGTACAACGGTCTAATGCAATCGCGCTCAAAAATTTAAAAATTGGTTTGTTCCAAGACCAGTCGTGTTGACCCTATAGGACCAGTCGAATACGAATTTCTTCAGTTATAAATAGCACACGAATTTCAGAGTTTTAACATTGAAAATTAAGTGAATTCAAGGCTCCACTCTGAGATAAGTTTGTGTTTATTTTTAAACTACTTTGTGCATAATTGCTTTCTCTTTTTTACTAGCATATTTAATTTGATTTTCTTCCTGTATTCCAATCTCATTTGAAAAGAGGAATTGCCTTATTCCTTCTTCTTGGAATCGAAATCAAATATAGCTATGCCCAAGTAGTTTAAATCTAAAATCAATTAGAACTTATAACCATATTAAAATGAGTAGTGGACATTGAACTTCTATATTCGAACATCTACTCCGATTGGTTCTACCGGGCTGCTGCAAAAAGGAGAAATCCAGGTATTTTACAATTTTATAAATTTCATTCTATTTTGGTTTTTGTTTGAGATTCGCCAGAAAAATCTCAATTTGTGTGGTTATCTGAGGAGAGCCAAAAAACTCAGAAGTGTGGGTTTTTAAATTGTGTAAGCCCAAGTTAAAAAGACACAATTGTAAAGGTTTTGGGTGAACCTGTGAAACCTATTTGATAGTGAACGCTAATATCCCCTGTGTGAGGATATTAGGAGTGGAGTAGCATTCTGTGTGGCTGTTGAAACACAGTTGGTGTACACACAGGCAAACTACTATAAATCTGTCTTGTGGATTGAATGCTTGCTTAAATTTCATATCATTTATCATTCAATTTTGTGGAATGTATGTGTGGATGTGAATGTTGTAACAATTTACATTTCAATCAAGTGTGGGGATTGTTGTAATAAGTTAGATCTTTATTTCTGCACTTTATTTCAATTCCTTACTATTCAGTTATTTCCATTCAGATTGAGTTATTGATTCAAAAGACATTCTAGAAATAAGGTTGTCCTACCATAAGCCCTTGTTTATTATGGTGTAAGGTTGTCCTTAGAACTGAATTTGTATCAATCTCTCAACTCTTATTTATTAAGGTTGAATTGATTTAAGCATTGTAAATTGATCTATCATTATAAGGCTATCTATTTATCTTTATTTCGTTGATTTTATTTTAATTTGGCATAGTCCTATTCACCCCCCACCCCCCCCCCCCCCCCTCTCTAGACATATAGCTTGGCCATTTCAAGTGGTATGAGAGCCTAATAGCTCGTTCTTATTGCTTTTTATTTGGATTTATTTCCTGAGCTAACGATCTAAATTATAATAATAAGATGTCAAATTTTGATAGCCTATCAGTCACAGGCTTCCACCCTTTGATGGCTCCAACTATGCCTATTGGATAGCCCGAATGAGGATATTCCTCAAATCAATGGATGAGAGTATGTGGCAAGCCACAGTGACTGAATGAAGCCCTCCTACCATTGAAGTAACTGGTATCAATGGATCAAAATCAATGAGAATAACACCTTATACATCTTGGTCCACACTTCAAAAAAGTGAGAGTAGTGCCAATGCAAAAGCACTAAATGCAATCACTTGCGCACTATCACCGGATGAGTTCAAAAGAATCATATCCTGTGATACTGCTAAGCAAGCCTAGGATATATTAGAAATGACACACGAGGGTACATCAATTGTCAAAAAATCTAAAGTCCAACTCCTCACAACCAAATTTGAAGAAATTCATATGGAGGAAAATGAAATGTTCATAGACTTTTACACAAGATTAAATGACATTGTAAACTCAATGTGAGGTCTTGGCGATAAAATTCCAGAAAGTAAAGTGTGTGCAAAGATACTACGCTCACTTCCTGAACGGTTCAACTCTAATGTTACTGCGATTTAGGAACTTCGTGATACGGACAATATGAGGTAGAAGAACTAGTTGGTTCTTTACAAACCTATGAGTTAAACTTTAAAGCTCCTAAAGGTAAATCGATAGCTTTGAAATCTTCTAAAAATGTATCTGAAGAAAACTCAGATTTAGAAAATTCTGAAGATGATATGGCTTTTTTAGCGAAAAAGTTCTATAAGATTTTCAAAAGTAAGAAAATGGTCGATTTTCAAACGACAAATGAAAAGAAACGATCCAAACCTAAGTCCAAAACTTGAAAGTCTTTAAAAGACAGTTAGTGTTACAACTGCCAAGAGTATGGGCATCTATTAAACAAATGTCCTAAAAAGGACAGACCCAAAGGGAAGGGTATGTTGGCTACTTGGGATGAATCGTCTGATTCTGAAGCCTCTTCTGAATCAGAAAATTCTGAAACCAAGTCGGGCAATGAAGTTAAAGCCCTCATGACTCTAGTCAAGTTTACTTTTTCATATCATGATGATTCAACAAGTGAAGAAAATTTGAATAGTGATTATGAAAATGAAGAAGATCTTCAAGATGCTTATAATGCCTTATATAAGGAAAGTTGTAAAATTGTTGTCAAACTTAAACTTCAAAAAGAAAAGTTTTCTAAACTCAAAGAATGTTTCGAAACTTTTGTTTTAGAAAAATCGCATATTTCAGATTGTTTCGAAAAATCAAAATGTGATTTGAAATTCAAAAATCGCAAACACCGATAACAGATTGCGAGTCGCCGAAATTCGACCGGGAGGACCACGGAATCCTACGGAACGGTACGGGCTAAGATACGGGCCTCAAAGAGATGGTCCTAAAGGTCTTCAATTTGTACATTACCTGCATCATTTGTACGGTTGGAGAGGGTCAACGCCCTACTCATAGTGATGGTTATCATTTAAGATTAACAGTAATTCAAGACATTCATAAAAATAATGTAAGGGTTCTGATACATCTCGTACTCCACCACTACGAGAGATATCAGCATGTGCAACCAATATATATGAATGTATACCTAGTAAAGTGTGTGCGACTCATCATACGTAGCGATCATTATCACAATGTGGAAAGTAATTCAAAATATCTGACTCACCCCGCATTCTCACACTACGGAGATTCGTCGGCATATCCAACATTAACGTAGATTTATGCGAACATCTCAAGGTGACACAACAACGTGATTGGGGAATTTATGTAACACGATATGTTCATGGAGCAACTATTTACGACATCCAATTTCGAGAAGTGATGTAACACGCATGGTGATTTATTTACATCGATTGTGCACCATGTCAACCAACCCATAGAATTACGTGTCAACCAAAAGGGCCGCTACCCATAACGCATTACGTCCATAATAAATATTTGAATCACTAGCTGTGATACCTCTAACACATCACTTGCATTAATAGAGAAATAACTTAAATTATGGGAGTTTCGGAATTCCAATACACATGCCCAAGTTATAAGGGTAGATAACACGACGCTAACAAAATAAGGAGGAGAATAACAATGGCTAACTCAACAAAGAGGAGAGTAGCAAAGGCTAACTCAATAATGAGAAGAGTAGCAAGGGCTAACTCAACAAAGAGGAGAGTAGCAAAGGCTAACTCAACAAATTGGTAAAGGCAAGGCCAAGTTTTGTATCCATCGCCCCACATAAAATAATAAAAATCACTCATAATTAACATCATACTATAATTCTCAAAGGATAAATAATTGTTGGTGATAAATTAAATGATAGTAGGGAGAGTGTCATAATAACATGAAAGCATGTAAAAGGCTAGATAAATCATATTAACTTAAATTAATGTAAGCTTAAAGGTATCCCTTACCTTTGGTTGCTTGATCGCTCACTACCAAAATTATATGTTCAGATGCAGACGTTCATCCTAAATCATATGGTTTGAATAATTAAAGCTAAACTAGGATTTAGTATATGATGAACCTTGCTCGATCTCCCGATCCCAACCCGACAACCTAATGTTGGCTGATCGTATCTGTGACCAACCAACTCTTGGTTTCTTCTTCTTCTCCTTGTTTTTCTTGGAAGGTTAGGTGGAAAATCTAGATGCACCGGACTAATTAGTCATCCCTAACCAAACTGAGTTAACTCGGTTAAACGTCTCACCTTCTCTCTTTCTCTCTCTCATTTCTTGTCCTTCTTTCTCTCTTTCTTTGCTAGTGCGTCCTCCAGCTTTGGACGTGGAGTATTTATATAGGTTTGGAGTCTCTGAAACCTTCTTCTGTAAGGTTAAGAGGGGTGTGCAGGTAGGCAAACATTCTTTACAAAACGTTAAGGTAATGTGTTTTCATGGGCGATCCAATTTGGTTTAACTTGCTTTATGTGGAGTATTTTTTCCACCCCTTTTGGGAGTTTGAGATGACCTGGGAGGGCCAACAGATTCATGGTCGTGATTATCCTTCGAGCGTTAGGATGATCGCCAATATCCAGCGATCAGTTGGGACAGAAGATCATGTTTTCATTGAAGATTGGTTTGCTACAATCTTGGGTTCAGAGTGGTTCTTCTGGACGTCTTCGGATCGTCCTTCAGAGCTCCCTGGTTCACCAAATCAGCAATCCAGTCATCTGAAAGTGGAGTCTGTGAGACATTCTTTTCGCGTGATGTGATTATCTCGTGCGAGGGATCGGCGGACATCGAAACTTCCGTTTTCTTTCCTTTCTTTTGGCAGTTGTGGAGAGAATCGAAAATCCCTCCTCTTCGTTTTAGACGGCTTAGATTAGAGCCAGGTACCCGTCTTTGGGTTTCCTACGCGAGAGTCAGAACTATGTAAGTTTCTTCGTAAGCATTGTTTGCAGAAGGAGTGTGGAAGGGATGCGGAAGGAGCTTGGTTCCAATTCTTGCTGGAATCAGTGGGGCCCACTTTGCTTGTTCCTAGGGAGATCCGTTCCGTTCATTTGTTTAGTAGAGGGGTTTTGTATTATGGCCCAAGAAATACAGTCGATCCAAATTCTGATGGTCCCTTCGGCTAATCCTGGTGTTGTTCTTGTTCGGCTGTCCACTGTCTTTAAATGGCGGTGAGGATTGTCCCTAATGGGTGGCCCTAATCGTCGGAGTGTGGGTCATTCTTAATGGGCAGTCCTGATCACACATCGCTCACGGTGGCAGATCTAGGCGGACTTCGTTTTGAATATGCTTGCTGGCGGGAAATAAGGAAGAGAGGAGGGTGGTCGATTTTGGATGGCCGATGAGATGGACAGTTTGGATCTTTCAGTCACAAACGGACACCATCTGTTCGAATTGTCGCTAGTGGGAAACCGAAAGAAGAGAGGAATCTCTCTTTTGGAGATTTTCTCAGTTAAAGCATGTTTGACCGAGCCATGCAGTCTAGTGCACTTCGAGTGCGCATGTCCTTTGCACACGCACCATGTGCATGGGGTCCATAGTGATGTCCGTGAGAAATATACTCTGACCATCTAGTTCCTTGGGTCCAAATGGAGCCTCTACCAAAGGATGAGGCAGATTCAAGGCTTAGGTGGGCCATACTCAATCAATTCGAGTTATCTCATCATTTGTAGTTAATCTGATGGTCGGATTGGCCCCATAAATGATTTCGAGGGGTTCCTAGGGGTCCCTAGTAATTTCTAGAGGAGATTTAACAATTGTTACCATTGGATTACTTTGATTAAGGGATCGATTCTTAAATTAAGCGTTGTGGTTTTTTGAATGGTAGATTTGACTAATTGGGTCCGATTTTTCAGACCATGGTTTGCCATGTCCACATAGGGTGATTTCGATGGTCATGCCAGCAGTCAAACGTTTTATATTTCCATTTAAGAATCTAAATTTCATTCATTCGATGATTATCCTGGCAATCCAGCAGATAGGTTGTCATTATCCTGGCAATCCAGCAGATAGGTTGTCTCTAAAGCTACTTTAAATGTCTCATGGGATTTTCTCAGAAAGTGAGAGCGTAGATGTATAGATGATCCATGAAAATATCAGGATTATGATCCAAGGATCAAAGTAATTGTTGATTGGTCCTAAAGTCCTAGATCGCATCTAAGGTTGATTTATTGGGAATGTTGTGGGTAATCTTAGAAGTTAATGGTTAGATGGCTTGATCTACGTGTGAAGATTACTTCTAAAGGTTGGACTCAGATTAGAGTGAGGTGAAAAATTCAATAAGCTAGGTGTTTGTAATACCCGAGTACTAGAAAGTATAGGGTGTTACACGAATTCTTTTGCAGTGTCACCTCCTAAAGTAAAGCCTCATACTGAAATCCTTTTTAGTCAAATCATAAAGATTTGTGAATTTTATTCCAATAAACTTCTTTCAGAGTTTGAACTCCAGACCATATTGGGCTAATTGAATGAATTCTACCTCGATCGTGACTACCTTGCATCAACTTTTTACTCATTTAAACCAAGAGATAATTTTTGATCGATTCACCTAGCAATTGCTGAAAATGTGTAAGATTGGGCATGAAATTTTCCTGTCCTTATAAAAGAACTGGGCATGAAAATTTTCTTCCATTTCCTACTAGGTTTGTATGGAATTCAGTAACAGATTAGAATACCAAGTAAAGGATACCCCAATTAGTGAATGACCGAATAATTGTACTTTATAATAATCATTATTGGCCAATTCCCCCAAACTGTATAGTAAAGTAACCTATGTGTTATATGGTCGATTAACCAGTATCACATGTAAATAGTGTAAAATCAAGTCGATTATTCATCGGCAATGAATATTGTTGGTCGGCCTAATCAAGATAAGGCTTGTAATACATTGGAGTAGTAGTTCAGATGAGAACCTAGCCTCCTACTTCCTAGACCAACTGTACAATTTGATTATGATCCCAATGTTGTTGCTCGGCCATCAGAGGTGGCTCCGGACCAACCGGGTATTGTTCCTCTGTTGTGTAGATGCCTTGCACTCTATAGGGCATGGTCGACCATGGAATTCCATGGTCAACCGTGACTCATTGTGATGTTCCCGGTCGATCGACTGTGGTCTGACCATCGAGTTTCATGATTTTGTGAAAAATAGGGTATTTATGTTTGATTTTTTTTCATTAGGGCTTAATTCCATATACGAGTGTTTTCTCTCAAGGGGGTAGGGTTTGTCAAGCGAGAGAGTTTTCTACACTTGTAAAGGATTTAGAAATGATTTCTCAAGGGATCTAGGAATTTCCTAGAGGTGCGCGTCGCGAGGGGAGATTAGGTACATCTATAATCAAAGAAGGTGAGTATGTACAACTCTATGGTTTTGATTATAGTGGATTTCTGTCACTTTGTGTCGTGGTTTTTTCCCTCAAGGGTTTTTTTACATAAAATATCATTGTGTTTGTGATTGTTTGCTTTTAGTTTGGTTATTCTGCATTATTATATTGTTCTATCTTCAGACACTTGGATTTTACATAAAATAGCTTTTGGTTTGGTTTTTTACATAAAATTTGATATACAGAAGTTTGATGAGAAGAACAATTTCAATTTATGGCAGTGGAAGGTTAAGGACATTTTAGTTTCACAAGGGTTGAGCAAGGCATTGTTGGAAACAAAATAGGAGAAGACATCGGATGATGACTGGAGCGATCTTAGGAAGAAAGCTATAAGCACCATCCGTTTATATCTATTAGATGAGGTTATGTACAGCGTCCCGAATGAGGAATCTCCCCTGAAGATGTCGAAGAACATAGAAGACCTGTACATATTGAAGTCAGTTACAAATAAGTTGTTTGTGATTAAACAACTGTTCGGGCTAAAATTAAAGGAATGATCAAATCTTCAGGAGTACATGAACTTGTTTTTAAAGCTATGTAGCGAGTTGGTAAGGCTCGAAAAGACAATCAAGGAAGAAGACAAAGCGGTGCTACTTATGGCATAAATTCCCTCGTCATATGACCATTTCGTCATTACTCTACTATATGGGAAATAAAATAGTGAAGCTTGAAAAAATTGCCACAACACTCGCTTCCAACGAGATGAGGAAGAAGTCGAGTGATGAGGACTCTTAGGTGTAATAGCTAGTCGTGAAAGGGGGTCAAGGACGTGGGTGATCTCAATCTGACAAGAAGAAAAAGTCCATATCAAGGTCAAAGGCAAAGGACAGATGCTTCTATTGTGGCATTAAGGGGCACTTCAAGAAAGACTGTCAGAAACAGACAAATGACATGGAAAGTAAAAGCAAAGGAAAATGAAACACAGGTGAATCAACGAGTTTAATAGAAGAAAACTTAGAAAGAAACCTCTTAATCTCTCCAGGTATAAGTCATTTATCAGACACTTGGATTCTAAACTCGGGATGTTCATATCATATATGCCCAGATAGGACTTGGTTCGATTCCTACAAGTCGTATGATGGTAGAAGTGTTCTGATGGGAATAATGCAGCATGATCAGAATAGGGACAATCAAGGTAAGGATATTTGACATAGTCATTCAGACTCTTAGTGATATCAGGCATGTCCCATATTTAAAGAAAAACTTAATATCATTGGAAGTTTTAGATACGAATGGTTGCACATTTACCACATATGATAGTGTATTAAAGGTCACTAGTGGTGCAATGGTATTGATGAAGGGATATAAGTTGGAAAGTTGTACAAGTTGGTCGGTAGTACAATTGAGGGTGAATCTGGCACAGTTGATACAAATTTGTGGCATATGCGGTTAGGGCATATGAGTGAGAGGGGTATGATGGAATTCCACAAATGAAAACTGTTGAAGGGAATTAAGACATGTAAGGTGGATTTCTATGAGCATTGCATTTTAATCAAATAATGAAAGGTAAGGTTCAAGACTACTAAATACACTAGCAATGGGGTGATCAACTATATTCATTATGATGTCTAGGGGCCAGTGACAGTACTATCTAAGGGAGGGACACAATACTTCATGACATTTATAGATTACTACTCAAGGAAAGTTTTGGTCTACTTCATAAAGCACAAGTCTAAATTGTTTGTCATGTTCAAGCAATGGAAGGCAAAAGTAGAGAAACAAACTGAGAGACAGGTCAAGTGTCTCAGATCAGACAATGGTATAAAGTACAGAGATACAGAATTCATAGAATTCTGTAAGGATCAAGGCATCACAAGGCACTTCTCAACTCCAAGGGCCCCATAACATAACAGGGTGGCAAAGAGGATGAATATAACTTTGTTGGAGAGGGTGAGAAGTATGCAATTGCATGTATCCTAAAAGCTTCTAGGTGGAAGCAGTGAATATGGCATGCTACATAGTAAATCGATCAACATCCACAACATTAGACTCTAAGGTTGCAAAGGAAGGTTAAATAGGCAAAGGACGTTGATTACTCATGACTAAGAATATGTTCATGTGCAGAGTGGATAGAGGTCGAAATTAGATTCAAAGTCTACGAAGTGCATCTTTATCAGGTATAAGAAAGGTATCAAAGGCTACAAACGTTGGGATCCAATTACTCAGAAGGTGGTTATTAGCAGGGATGTCATTTTCAATAAGGCGTTAATGCTGAAAACCAATAAGGAAGTTGCAGCAGAGAAGTCAAAAAATTATGGTGAGACTGAGAGATTGTCGGTGTAGGTGGAGCCAATTGAGTAGGTTAATGAAGGTAAAAATTAGCAAGAGCAAAATGCTGAGTAAAATAATCAGCAGGATACTTAGAAAAGTTTAGCCGGGAACAAGAAAAAAAGAACCATTAGAGCATTGGTTCAATACTTGTTAAAGGACATGGTCTCTTTTGCATTGTTCATAGGGAGTGGAATCCCTCCGCCTTTCAGGAAGAAAAATTTGGAAATGATGACGACGAGTGGTTGTCGGTCATGGCAGAGGAGATGGAATCACTCCACAGGAATTAGACATGAGAGTTGGTGGAACTTTCTAAAGATCAGCGGGCTATAGGATGCAAATGGGTCTACAAGAAGAAAGAAGCATTAACAGAAAATGAGGGTGAAAAGTACATGGCAAAGGTCGTAGCGAAGGGGTACTCGTAGAGGGAAAGAATGGATTACAATGAAGTCTTCTCTCTGGTCCTGAAACATGCCTCAATTAAGGTGCTACTAGCAATGGTAGCGAAATCCAATTTGGAATAGGAGCAACTCGATGTGAAGACGACATTCCTTCATGGGAACTTGGAGGAAGTCATTTACATAAGGAAACTTGAAGGTTTCAAGGAGCTTAGTAAGGAAGGCCATGTGTGTAGGCTGAAGAAGTCGTTATATGAGCTTAAGTAGTCTTTGAGGCAGTGATACAAGCAGTTCAATTCCTACTGACACGCCCCAAACTCGAAAACCGGGCTTACAAAATTCTCAATCACCGAATCCAGTGTCGACGGCCTCCGTAGTACCCCATTCTCAGCTCCCAGCGCCCATATGCCAGATTCCAATCCTGGGATCCTACGAGGATTTTTCAACGTACATTTAACTCGTAATAAGCATAACCACAAGTTTACCCAAATCACAAAGGCAACATCATCATCATATATCCACTAATATGAACAGTTGAATACAGTGCTGAAAGGGAAATATACATATATCAAAAATCATATGCTCCAGAAATCCGCTGCACGCTCCAAGCTCAACGCTACTACAACCAATGCTACCTACACACATCTTTTGTGCAAAAGCTTATAGAAAGCTTAGAGAGTGGTGAAAGTGTGTGCGTAAGGTAAGTGTCAAACACACAAATATCAGAGTAAGCAGAAGTACCAACAAGTCCATGAATACCATCAGCCTTATCCAGTTATGTGATGCAAAAACATAATAAGCCCATATCATATATTAAGAATGCAATACAATGTACAAATCTTGATAAGTCCACGAATGCCATCAACCTCATCTAGGCCATATAAATGCAGAAACGTAGCATAGGAACCCAAAATGTCATATGATGCAGATGTAATGCAATATGCGGTGAGAATGAAATGACCAAACTAGAGTGTGAAGTCGGTATGATAGTACGTAGTATTGCAGGCCATGGGGTCCATCACAAGGGACTTCTATCCAAACTAGTCTCATACCTAAATTTGGATAGTCACACTCAATGTGGTAAACTCCTGATCTCAGATTAGTCGCGCTCCCCAACCGAAATCCTGGCCACTGCGAAGGTACACATAACAATTAGTTGCACACCACCAACCTGAGTGGATAATGAATGAATGAATGAATGAGTAAAATGCTGAGTATGCAACTCCTGCTAAATAAGTTCACATATCAGTACTGTACATCTTTGGAATCATCACTAGGGTCTATTACACTTTACGTCGGCTTGTCGCCCCTATCCGAGCGCACAACTGGGTAAGTGGAAGAGGCCTCACTATCTGCCTGCCAATATCGGGCCCGGCTCATCAATAACGGACCCATTCATCAAGCTGGTCAAACTTAACCTAAATATTGCCCCCTCACTCAGGCCGATAAGGTCACACCCCCTCCCAACTGACCACGACACAATGGGAGACGTGGCCTACTAGTATATGACCCTCATGCGCTCATATATATCCACTCGGTCTAGACGTTGGGGCGTCTCCTGGCCACGGAGGTTTAAGAATTTTCACCTAGGGACATCTATAGCGCCCGTATGCTAGAACTAAACATTTTCGGTGTCCCATCTGGCCATCCACGATACACCTGTGGAGGCTACGGTCTTGATGTCGCTAGAGCGTACAGTAATCACAACACACAATACAAGATGCATGAGTCATACATCAATCCTGCGCATACCGTGCGCTCATGTGGGACAACTCCGCCTATCAGGGAGTCCCATAAACAACCTGCCTTATGGCATATACAATGGTCAACCACATCTCATATCAAGCATGCAGATGATGCGTATGGACATGTGCTATGATGTTATACTATCACGTATTCATAATCGGTATCGATAATCAACCTAACAAAGGGCCTAAGGGAAGGTCACAATGTGGACATTTAACCATCATTGTCCATCAATGTGGACATTTAACCAACATTGCTCCCAAGGAGTGGCCCACATAGAGCCTAACATGTAGTGGGCCCATGGCCTCACACAAGAGCCTAATATACATCACTTGGGCCTCATACAAGGGCTACATATACATCACGACAGGCCTCATCACATGGGCCAAATACACATCACAATGGGCCACATCACACGGGCCACTTATACATCGAGTGGGTCGCATCTCACGGGTCTAATATACATCGCAATGGGCCGGTTACACGAGCCTAATATACATCAAGTCGGGCCTCATCATATGGGCCAAAAATATATCACAATGGGCCACGTCCCATGGGCCTCGAATACATCACAATGGGCCGCACCACCTGGGCCTCGAATGCGTCACAATGGGTCATAACCCATGAGCCTCGATACATCACAATAGGTCACAATCCATGGGCCTCAAATACATCACATTAGGCCATGCCATATGGGCCATAAATACACAATAATGGACCTTGCCAAATGGGCCATAAATACACAATAGGTGGGCACTGCACATGGACCTCAAATACCTCACATGGGCCACAATCCATGAGCCTAATGCACATCATAATGGGCCTCACTAAATGGGCTACAAAAACTCACAACGGGCCGTATCACATGGGCCTTACGCATCGCAATAGGCCGTGTCTCATAGGCCTAATACATATCACAATGGGCCGCACCACTTGGGCCTTACACATCAAGTGGGCCGCATCGCATGGGCCGCACCAATGGGTCTCATATACATCAAGTGGGCTGTATCAATGGGCCATAAATACGCAACAGGTGGGCCCTGCACATGGGCCTCAAATACATCAAATGGGCCGCAACACATGGGCTTCATATAATTAAGTGGGCCACATCACATAGTCCTCAACAATTGGCCTCATATGCATCAAATGGGCCCATTGCATCACAAGGTGGGCCTAATCCTAATGGGCCAGCCCATTACCCAGGAAAACAGATGGGCAACCTAAAATCATACATCACGGCGGGCCACACAAATGAACGGACAATGTGTATAAAACACATACACCACGATCGGCCCATACATACATGCATCGAGGTGGCTCCCGCCCATCCAGAACGGACGGACGGCGAGGTCATAAAACACATACTTCGAGGTGGTCCCCCCCCCCCCTTCAGACCACTGGACGGTGTGAATATAAAATACGTCAAGGTGTTCCCACATACATCAAGGCCCACCATCCCATATGGACGGTGTGGCTGCTGCACACGTGCAGCGAGTGGGGTCCACGTCCCAGCCCTGGATAGTAGATGGAGTGGATATAAAACACTTACATCAAGGTGGGTCCCACCCCCACACGTGCCACATGTGTGGGGTGGGCCCTCATATCTGCCAAGTGGATGGGCAGTAGGGATACAATACATAAATCATGGTGGCTTCACCCACCACCGTCCAAACAGATGAACTGCTGGGATAAAACACATACATCAAGGTGGTCCCACACCTCCCGTCCAGATGGAAGATGTGGGATGAAAACATACATCATGGTGTCCCTCACAGCACCGTCGAGATGGATGGTGCAAATCACCTACATCACGGTAGTTTACACAGCACCGTCAAATGGATGGTGCAGACAACACATTCATCAAAGATGGGCCTGTATAGCACCGTCCAGATGGACGGTGCAGATAACACACACACACATCACGTGGGTTACACAGCACCGTCCAGATGGACGGTGCAGATGGCACATACATCACAGAGGGGCCACACGTGGCAGGTGGGTCCACACGTGTGGGACCCACCAGCTTGGAAGAAGCTGATATTTGTTTTCTCCCTTCATCCAGGGTCTGTCCAGGAAGGACGTCCTGGATACACACGTACATGGGGTGGGTCTCACCGTCTAGATAGATGGACGGTGTGGATTTCTCACATACACCAAAGTGGGCTCCACTGTGATGGATGGCATGGATATAACACACGCATCAGGTGGGCCACACAACATCAAAGAGAGAGAGAGAGAGAGACGTGAGAAGGGGAGGGACCCCGCCACTATGGGCCCTCCCTATACAATGCATACATCAAGATGAGTCCCACCATATGTGGGCTCTCAAATCATAATAAAAACAACGGTGGAAGTCATGCAATCACCCATCGTTCTTGCTTCTTCTGGGCTCCATGGAGTGCCTAACACCTTGGCTACCACTTTGATGGAGGATGATGGAGATTGGAGGGTTGAGATTGGGTGGTAGGGAGGTGAGCCACACCTAGCTTCTTCCTCTCCTTGGAAAGCCATGGACGATTGCTCTCTTGCTTGGGAGAATGGTTTGAGAAAGAGAGAGAGAGAGAGAGAGAGAGAGAGAGAGAGATGATGTAAGGGATGGCTGATGGATGGAGTGATGGGTGTACTTTGAGAAGGGATGGGTGGAGAGAGAGAGAGAGAGAGAGAGAGAGTTGACTTTAGGGGTTGTTTGTACTTGGGATGGGATATGTACTTGGCATGATTGATGTGATTGATGGGACATGTTCTCTTGGGTTTGCAAAATGGGTGGCGTTTTCCTCGAACTGAACACGGGCCCACATCTCCTGGCCTGGGTATCGCATCGGCGTGCGAGACGCGGCGTCGAAACCATGGCGACGACTCAGTCACAAGGGTTCAAGTCTCGGGTTGAGCCGACCCAGATTAATAGGGTACGACTCAGGGATGCGCGCAAATGTTATCTATGCGTCGCGGGTGGCTGGAATTCGACCGGGAAGATCGCGAAAGCCTACAGAACGGTACAGTCTAGGATACGAGCCTCACAGTTCGGATGTGTATAACATGTACGAGTATGATTATTGCATATACTATAGGGTACTTGAGGATGGTCTTACATTTTATTGATACTTTATGTATATGATATGTTGATTGCTACAAAGGACAAGACAGAGATACACTTAAGTCTCTATTAAGCAAGAAGTTTGACATGAAAGATCTGAGCGCTACGAAGAAGAACCTACGCATGGAGATAAGAAGAGACAAAGAGTCTGGGAAACTATGGCCTTTTCAAAAGGATTATATGTAGAAATTACTAGAGAGGTTCCACATGAAAAGTGTTAAGATAATTAGAAAACCTCTAGCAGATCACTTTAAGTTGTCAGCCAGGTCATGTCCAAGTACAGAAGAAGATATTTTAGAAATGTTGCAAGTGTCGTATGCTAGTACGCTGGGGAGTCAGATATATGTAATACTTTGCACGTGATCAGACATCTTATAGAAAGTTGGCGAATCCAAGGAAGGAGCATTGGAATAATATAAAGTAGATTCTCAGGTATCTGAGGGGCAAGGTCAATACTAGAATCATGTTTGGTGGACATAAAGTTTCAGGTGGAGTTATAGGCTACATGGATTCAGATTATGCATGTGATTTAGACAACCAGAGGTCCACTACAAGATATGTTTTTATATCAACAGGCAGACCAATATGTCAGAGATATATGTTGTAGCCTACGATAACATTTTCTATAACTAAAATGAAATATAAGGTTACAACAGAGGTATCAGAGATATTATGGTTGAAAGGTCTGATAGGTGAACTCAGGTTGAAGCAGGATGCGATTCAGTTGCATTATGATGGCGACGAATCAGGTGTATCATGTGCGAACCCAGCACATTGATGTGAATTCCGCGAGATATGGGAGTTAATTGCTTTAGGAGATATTCTATTTCAAAAGATTCATACGGACGAGAATGTCGTGTATATGTTGATAAAGTTATTGACCATAGAGAAGTTCAAGCACTGCTTGGGCTTGATCAATCTCACTAGCCATTAATGAGATTGGGCACCCTTGCATAAGGGTGCGAATGTAGCTGCATTCCGGGTCGACGGATGCAGGGAGTGGTTTATGCTTAAGGTGGAGGTTCCATAGGAGGTCTTCAGGGTGACTTACCAGAATGCAAGTCAAGGTGGAGATTGTTGTGCGGATGCCTTTCACTCTGCAGGGCACGATCGACCATAAGAATCCATGGTTGACCGTGGGATTCCATAGTCGACCATGACTTGCTCTGATATTCACGGTTGACCATCAGTCGACCATGGTGCGACCATCAGGTTTTGTGATTTTGTGTGAAACAAGGTATTTAAGTATTTTTTTTAAATTAGGGCTTAATTTCACATATGACTGTTTTCTCTTAAGGATTTTCAACACTTGTAAAGGGAAAGGGTTTTCAACACTTGTAAAGGGCTTAGGAAGGATTTCTTAAGGGATATAAAGGTTTCCTAGAGGTGCGCATCATAAGGAGAGATCGAGTACATTGTAATCAAATAAGATGAGTCTATACAACTCTAAGGTTTTGATTATGGTATATCTTTATCCCTTAATGCCATGTTTTTTCTCATAAGGATTTTTTCACGTAAAATATTATTGTGTTTGTGATTGTTTGTTTTTGGTTTGGTTATCCTACATTATTATATTATTCTATCTTCGTTTATCGTGCTTCTACAAAGTGCACAGATTGACTGTGGTGTTAGATTTGAATTTCTAATACCTATTGATTCAGGTTTTTTGTTAGATTGGGTTTACATCATTGTGATGTGATATAGGGGTTCACTCTCAACATCTTCATTATAAGGTTAATTTCTAGGCAAAGGCTGTCACCCAAGTATTCCTTGATTCCTGACTTAAGGGGTAAAATTCTTATTCTTACGTTCAAGTTGCCTAAAATCCACATGTGATGGTGAATTTCACATGTCCTATACTGGAACAGGGGTAAGATGTGTATTTCGTTAGGGAGGGGGTGCCTGTGGCACTGGGTGTACCAGAAGTATTGGTGTTAGATTCCCAATTAAACTAGCGTCAATCTGTTTCTGAGGCGTAACAAGTGCCCTTCTCTGCAAACATAGACATCAACCTGTTTATGCTCTCGATGTAGCTAACCATCCACCTATTAAAGGTTTTAATCTGAGCTCATGATGGTTCAGCATGAATACGCAACAATTCCGCAATGTGTTGAATTTTCCTTTGCACATTGACTATCTCGTCTGACATAATTTCAAGTGGTTTAACCCAAGATGTCGACACTCTATCTAGGTTTAGTGGAACAGGCACCGAATTGGGTGGTAGATTCACTTGCTCGAGTGCCTGCTAAACATTCAACTCTTCCTCTTTTGCAAGATGAGATTCATTAGCCACAACAGCATTAATAGCTACAGAAGCATTACGACCACCTCCTCAACTCATGCATGATTTTGCAGAATTACTACACTGGTAAATATACCTGTAAGCAGAGTTCCATCAGGCATGCCAAAAATTGTTGACCCCCAGCTTGTCTTCGGTCACATGTGGTATGTGTAGACATGCCAGAATCGATATAGCGGCTCGATTCAAGCCGAATAACTTGACCCTAAGCATCGAAATAAGCAGATACATCAAACTTAACAGTATATGATCGAGACCTGCGGAGATTGAACACCTACTCAGCCACTTGAAGAATATTTGTAATGATCAAACGTAGTCGCGGGGGGGGGGGGTTCTTTATCCGAATATGAGATGTTCCTTGCCTTTCACAAGAAAGGACTTTTAGTATACTAGTGCAATTAAATAAAAGAAAATACTTACAATCAATCATTGAGAACAATTGCATGAATGAAAGAATTATTTGTATTGGATAAGGATCAAATCCGGCATATGAACATAGACTTAGATTACAACTATAGATTATCGCTACTGGATTATCACTACTCCTAAGATAGACTGAGCTAAGGTAAATTGATAGATTTAATTTGGTTGGTGTGAGACTGTGTGTCCTTACTCTGCTAATCTTCATGCTATTTATTAATTTTCTTTGTAGTTATTCTTCAAATGTTTCTCTTTTTTATTGCACAGTTATGACAATTGAGGCATCACTATATAGATCCTTCCCTAGGTACGTTTCTTTTATGACTATTCCTCTTTTCTTGACTGCATTTTGATTCTAAGTGCCCCTCGGTCACACATCTTGCTTGTGTCTTTTCGGCAGCATTATTTTTTCAGTCATTTGATGATGTCTAGTTTAAATTGGTGCTTCCATAAAAAAAACTCCAAATATCTTCTTATATATATATATATATATATATACATCTCCTATCTATCCCATAGTGCCATATGTTATTTTTTTTATTTGCTTTTGAACCTCAATCTGCCAGGATTGAACCTGAATTTCCAGCACATGTCACACAGCCTAACCACAATTTCAAGCCCAAGAAATAAATGGTTCAGCATCAGATGCGTATTTTGATGACCCTCTTCTCTCTGCCGTTTGAATTTGAGGAGCATTTTCATCAACCCATATCTCATGCAATTTCGTAGTTACAGGCTTACAGCCGCCTTATAAAGGTCATAGTCAAAATTTTGAACATAAGCTGGTCAAATTTTGCTATTCATACTATCGTACGGCACACGTATCCAAGCTTTCCAAGAAGTGGATCCCACTGCTCTAATATTCTTCGGATTACATGTAGTCGCTACTAATCGGTGCTATGTGGGCCCCATCATGATGTATGTGTGTTATCCATGCTATCCCTCCATTTTCTTTCCGCTCATTTTAGGGCATGATCCGAAGAATAAGGTAGGTCCAAATCTCAGGTCGCCCACGCCAAAGAAAACCTGTAGTGATGAGCACCCATTATTAAAATTTTCCTATGACCCACTGTAATGTTTATTTGCCACTATACTTTTTATTTGCCATCAAACCCGTTAATTAGGTCACAAAGACCTGGATGAAGGGAAAAACACAAATATCAGCTTGATCCAAAACTTTTGTGGCCCTCAATAAGTTTTTAATGGTGGAAGTTCAATCATCAATATTTCTTGTAGTGTGGTCCACCTGAGATTTAGATATACTTCATTTTTCGGCTCATGCCCTAAAATGAGCTGAAAAATGAATGGATGACATGGATGAAATACATACATCATTGTGGCGCTCACAGAGCACCGACCAGTGGCTACTCCGCATGGCAGTGTCAGCGTGCAATCGGCGTCCATTTCTCGTGATAAAAAATAAAATAAAATAAAATAAAATAAAAACGCCTTCTTAGTCCTCAAGTGGCCCCACTGTACAAATAAATGGACAGCTAAAAAATAAAAAGAGCCGTCTTCGGGTGTGCTTGGTTGCACCCATGGTTTAAACGACCCGTCCAAATCATATCTGACTCGCCCGAGTTGGCTCAATTTCAATTACCAGCAGTCGGGTCCATACCATGAGTCATATCCACTCCCTCGATCAGTTTTTCCAGCTCATATTTGGGAATGGAAAAATAAAAATAAAAAAATGAGGCAGATCACGATCTCAAGTGGGCCAGGCCACACGAAACAGTGGGGATTGAACACCCACCGTTGAAATTTGGATTCTGATACGCTTGTTTTCCATTCATACCGTATAATTCTACGGTTAATCATGAAATATCGTGATATATTTTGCATCGAACGTGGCTCAGGTGGGCCACACTACGTAAATTTAGCGGTTTTATGTATGATTTTTCATCGTTCGTCATGTTGTAACACACCTGATGTTTAGGCCAACCTAATTCTTTAGTTGTACGGTGAACATAAGGGGCTGAACATCATGGACGTGGCGGATCTCACGTATAAATCATGTGGGCCCCACAACAACTGGTACGACTACCATGCGAGCGCAGCTCTTTGTACTGGTTGACGCGAATTACTTGTGCCCGGACGAGTATTAGCTACTGAACTCGACAGTAGCAAGGCGGCGACTGAAATCGGATTGAATATGCTTCATTTTTGCGCTAACGACTTAAAATTATCTGCTAAAATGTACGGACGGAGCGGATAAAATGCACGAATGACTGTGGGACCACAGAGTTTACTGCGACTGAGTTACTCAGTACGCAATCCGCTTCCTCTGCGACTGGAATGACGTCACCCGTTCTTTGGGCCCACCATGACGTATGTATTGTATCCACACCATCCATTCACTTGGAGATATCATTTTAGGTCATGATCCAAAGACTGAGGTAGATCTAAAGCTCAAGTGGATCCCACCACAGAAAAGTGGGGATAGTAATATGCCTACCATTAATACCTTCCTAGGACCCACCATGATGCTTATTTAAAATCCAATATGTTTATAAGTTAACAAAGACATAGAATAAGGGAAAATATAAGTATCAGCTTAATCGAAAACCTCTGTGGGCTAAAGAATTTTTTAATGGTAGGCGTTCAATCCCCACTGTTTTCTGTGGTAGTCCACTTGAGCCTTGTATCTGCCTCCTTATTTGGCTCATAACATAAAATTAATGATCTCTCCGAATGGATAGACAGTGCGGATACAACACATACAACATGGTAGGGCTCAAAGAACGGGGTAACGACATTTCAGTAGCCGGACTTGATACTGTCGAGTTCAGTTGCTAATCGGCGTCCACTTGTGCCCCGGCCTTCTCATGACATTAGCTACTGACAGGTTGACTAGCGTGACCGCCTGCTGAGGTGACCTCATCAGGTTCTTTGGGCTCCACCATATGGTGTATGTTCTGTATCCCCACCGTCCATCCATGCTGAGAGATTAGTTTATGGCACGAACCAAAGAATGAGTCAGATCAAAAGCGTAAGTGAACCCATCGTAGAAAACCGTGGAGAGAGTGACCCGCACCGTTAAAACCTCCTAACAGCCACTAAAGTTTTCGATCAAGCTGATATCCATGTTTTCCCTTCTTTCGTTTATGTGTTAACTCACAAGAATTTTGAATTTCAAATAAACATTGTCGTGGACCGTAGGAAGGTTTCAACTGTGGGCGTCACTCTCCGCCATATTTTATGTGGTGTGTTCGATCCAGCTTCGGATCTACCTAATTCTTTTGACTCATGTTACAAAATGATCTACACAAATCAATGGAAAGTTTGTATACAACAAATACGCTAGGGTGGCGTACAGAACTTGGTGACGTGACTTCAGTAGTGAGTCTCCCTACTCAACCCATCATAGCTAATCCGCGTCATTTTCCCTGCTTCGAAAGCGAATTGGCTGGTGTACAACACACCAGCTGTATAGGTGCTGTACGTACGTGTCGTGCGAAGACGAGCACTGGCGCTCCTCGAGCTCGAGGCGCAGGAGCGGTTCAAAGGAGATCAAAGTTACATGGCCCCACAGTGATGTATTAATCATATCTACACCGTTCGTCTATTTTTAGAGGTTATTTTAGAGTATTATCCAAAAAATAAATCATATTCAAATATCACTACACCTCAAATAGCAGCAGAGATAATGATTTTCACCTTTAAAAACTTTGTAAGGCCCACCATAAGTTTATTTTCCATCCAATCTGTTCATAAGATTATAAAGACCTAAATTAAAAGGAAAAATAAATTTCATATTGATTTAAAGCTTATGTGACCTAAAAAGGGTTTCAATGGGTAGAAGCTCACCAAATGAATGTACAGTTTAGATATAACACATACCTTATGATCCGACCCACATAAATTGCTGACCTCAATACAGCAGCTATACACCATCCAATCGGCTTCCCCGGTAGGAAGTTACGTGGGGCCATGGAGATGGACGTGATAAATCCAATCCGTCCATCAGTTTCTAAGATCACGATAGAACGGGAATTTAAAAATAATAAAATAAATGGTCAAGTAGGCCACACCACGTGAAACAGTGGAGATTGAACACCCACCACTGGAAACTTTCTGGGGCTACGTAAGTTTTGAACTATGACGATATTTGTGCCAATAGTTCATCAGAGCGTTAATAACCCCATGAACCGTTTGGATAGCATATAAAAATTAAATCATGATCGACTCCAGGACGGTTTCAATGGTGGATGTTTCTGCTCTCACTCTTTTATGTGGTGTGGCCCACTTGAATTAAGGATCTTCCTGAGTTTTCAAATCTTCTCTTATTGTGATCTTGAAAACTGATGGACGGAGTGGATTTATCCCAACCATCTCTTTGGGCGCCATATAGTTTCCTACTACATGAACTTCCCGATTCACGTCCAGAACAGGTCATCTTTGTTAAAGACAAAGGGCATAATCGTCATATCATGCAGCTGAATTTCTGCCACGCCTCCCGTTTCCTTCCTCTCTCACCAACTCGCCTCGTACGCACTTGTCTTTTTCCTCCACGTTCACCGACTGTCTCTAACAACCTCATGCTCGTGTCTCATCTACTTTCTTTGGTCCAGATGTAGTGTGATATGGTACATCGGCTGCATCTTTGCACAGAATAGCCATGTTTACAGATAGACGGTTCAAAAGAAGAATACAATATCTTCCTATATCTGATTGAAATAGGCACTAACAACAATTTCTAGAAACTTTCAATCTGGAATAGATTTTGTACATGCCCTTTCATAGGTGGGGCCAACAGATCAACGGTTCGGATTATCAAATCAAGGTCTCTACTTGTCTGAGTTGAAAATGCGTTATAGTACGCAGATGCTCTTTCAAACTAACCAACCAGAGATGCTCTTTCAAACTAACCAACCAGTCTGTGGGCCTACATGTGGGTTAGAGAGAAAGGGACAGTATTGTGATAGTTTGCTACCATTTAAAACATGGGGCAACTCTCTCACCGTACACGAATCTTGCTTGCGAGAAAATCCAGACCGTCAAAATTTTGACCTTGTTCATGCTAAAGAGATTATGCTGATCATCTGAGCTCACTCTGGAATCAGGACGAGTCACTCATTTACTTTAGCAATTCATCGAATAGCCACCATTTCGAATGGTAGATTGCTTGTTCAGTCTAATTTTTACGGTGTGCCATTCTACACTGTTCTCGGAATTTGGATGGTCTAGATAAATCATACATACGTGAGTGCCACGTGTGAGGAAAATGAGTCACCACCATTTTCATAGTGATTGTGAACTATCACAGAAAATCTTCCCATACCCCAAAAGGGTTTCAATGGCGGCCGTTCAATCCCCCACTGATTTTACAGTGTGGTCCACTTGATTTTTGGATCTGTCTAATTTTTCGTCTCAAGCCCTACGAAGAGCTCACCAACTGGACGGACTGTTTGGATATAGCTCATACATCATGATAGGACCCACAGAACTTGGTGACGTCAACACACCAGCCACATCGGTGGTGTGTGTGGTACACCAGCTAATCCGCTTCCCCCTTTCATGCGGACGCGGATTGCGTCCTACCCCCGCCCTGCCCTGACGGTAATCCGTCCGCGCAGGGCTCTGTGGGGCCCACAGTGATGTAAGTGTTTAATCCACGCCGTTCATAGATTTTATCAGATCATTTTAAGGTATTAGCCTAAAATTGAGGAAGGTCCAAAGTTCCGTTGGACCACACCAAAGGAAGCTCCAGTAATAATGACACTCACCGTTGAAACCCTTCTAAGGGACACCATGGTGTTTTTTTACCATCCAACCTATTCATAAGGTCATGTAGACTTAGATGAAGTGAAAAATTAAATATCAACTTGATCCGAAACTTCTCCAGCTCCCAAGAAGTTTTTAATGATGGATTTTAAATCCTCACTTTGTGATCCACTTAAACCCTTCACTTGTCTCATTTTTTGAATAATATCTTAAAATGATCCGAGAAACAATATGAACGGTGTGGATAAAATAATTATATCACGGTGGTCCCCATAGAGTGGGGTAGGACGCAATCCACGTCCATGCACCATACATTCACCAACCAGATTTTGAAAATCTTTCCATATTTTCTTGCAAAATCCACTAAATGATTTTATTTTTATTTTTTTTTAACACACTCACGCCTTAGCGGCCAGGTGTTGAAACTCCACCACCCGAGCAAGAGCAAGGACCCCACTAAATGGGTACTTACTCTTACTCCAGCGGTAGACTCTCTGGAGTTTCAACAACTAGTCGAGGGTTCGAGTACCCATAGGTGATGAAATCCCACCACGGCGTGAGTGTGTGGTGGTGTGTGTGTCGTGTGTTACAAAAAAAGTTTCTTTTTTTTAAAAGGACCCACTAAATGATATTATCACAATAATATTGTGAGATTTTTGAAATATTATTAGTTCTTAATTATTTTAGATTTTATTGCAAAACTATCACACGTGACATTAATATTACATATTTAAATATTTAAAACTTTAAAACTTTGCTAACATCCCCACCCATTGGAACCTTTTAATTAAACATCACAAGGAGCAATTTTATTGTATTTTTTGTTAGCTTGTTAGTACACCCACTATCAGTTGACACTTCACTGTTAGATCTGAACCATTCATTCATTCATATACAGTAAGGAGCAAACCATTCTATAAGAATCACACCACTTAGATGATCTTCACCCTTTGAATGGGACCAGTTGCTACAACGCGCGGTCCATAGTTTACTAGCCATATGTCACATGGTTAGAATCATCCAATGAAATTATTACATTAGAATCATAAGAAATACAAAGTGGGACAATGTGGAGTGCCATGAACGATTTCCTGGCGACAAAGATTCTATGTAATAGTTTTTCAAACACTAAAAAGAGGTAGTGACTCATCCTCCTTTAGGTAGCACTAAGAACATAAATCTATACCATGCAAATTGCGGATCCCATTATCAATGGAGCATAAATCCACCGATCAATTGATCCTAACCATCTAATTAATGGTTCCTAGTTTGATAGTTAAAAGTAAAATTGTCACACTCCAAGATTCAACTTTTGAGTATGAAAACTCCAATTCCAAATTCTCAAGTGTAAAATTAATAAAAATGCACGTGAGTGAATTCCCACATGCTCATGAAGTATAATTAGCATTCACTCATGGTCAATAATCAAAGTAACTTTAAAATCAGCAGTATAAAAAGTTAAACAGAAATAATTAAACTCTGAAATATATGATTAATATTTAAATGAACAACTACAAAAGTGGTGTCCACCCAGATGAAACTACAAAGCCACAATATACATTCAACAAGATCAAACCATAAAATCCACCTAACTGGGTACTCCAATATATACATGTCTAAAATAAATAAAATATAAAGTTTTCTGTTTTCGCACAATACTCCTAAAACATCATGGCGATGGTGCAAATCGGCTTAAGCCCACCCAACTGAAATCTCTATGATACCTGTATCAACAATATCATCTAATTGATGTTTTAAAACACCATCTCAGGTGAGAATGAGTAGGTAACTCAGTTGTTCCATTTTTTTTTTTAAGGTACACATGTTATCAACACAATCAGGCATAAGTAATGGCAATATTACAAAACAAATAATTCATAAGTTAGTTCTCTAAATGCATGGATGACATGATATGCAAATGTATGACTCGAGAACAATAATAATTGTAAACTTTCTACATCAACACTGGCACCAGCAAGACATCAATCATATGCACAATGGTTGGCCCATAGCACAACCCACCAATGTTTGTCATGATATATATGTATGATTAGCCAAGTAATTATTATTTCATGTTCAAATAGGAGGTTGGCGAAGCTCGGATACCTTCATTCTATCAAAGGATGCTAATGGCTTGTTTGATTTTTTGGCTCAATTGTAATTACCTTGCAAATGAATAATGATTATTTACTTAGGTAATTACTGCATCTTTCCCAATCTAGACCTGACTGCGTACTTTTTTAACACTTAAATTGAGAAAATAAATAAATGTGGGCCCACTATGATATATGTGGCTTATCCATACCATCCATTCGTTATACCAGCTAAATTTAGGGCATAAGCCAAAAAATGAGGCAGATCCAAAGCTCAAGTGGACCACACCATAAGAAACAATGGGAATCGAACATCTACCGTTGAAAACTTCTTAGGGTGCCTAGAAGTTATGGATCAATATGATATTTTTGTTTCCCCTTATCCATGTCTGTGTGACCCTATGAACAGGTTAAATGATGAATAAACTTCAATGTGGCCTCAGTGAAAGAAACATATTTCAATAGTTGACGAGTTAAGGCCATTATTTACTTTCATGTGGGCAATTTAAGTGTTGGACCTACCTCATTTTTTGGTTCATGCTCCAAAATGTTCTAATAAAACAGATGGATGGCATGGATATATCATATATAATATGGTGTGGCCTACAAATTTAAGTCAACACTTTTGGACCGATTTTCGAGGTCAAATTACCCACCCACTTCTAACCGAGTGAAAAAGTAATAATTACTTATTTACCATGGATTTAAATATATCATGGAAAATTAAACAGGCCCTAAAAGGATCACGTGCCTCATGGCAGCACATAGCAGCCCCTCACCAATGTCCCTTGATCTTGTTTTGTGTTTGTCACCCCGAAAGTCCAACTTATACAATTAAACAACAGTAAGGGCTCATTGCCAAAGGATGATCACAAATAATGTAAGGGTCATCACCCAAACATAAATGTGACGATGGCATGCCATCAAATTCATCAACAATATCGTAGCCTCGTGGCCTTCACCAGTGCTTAAGGGTCACTATGGAGAGGCTCTTCACCTAGTTTTGTACCAATATGGTAGGCTCATAACCAATTTTTTTATCAATATGGTAGGCACGTCACCCCAGCACAAGCCAACAGCTCAGACATGGTGTTCCATACCACTAAGTCTTGTCGGATCATAATACACTAATAGTTATGAATCGACTTAGAATGATGGTAACAGTGGTATCCCAGATTATATCGAATGTTATACAATCACCAAGCATAAGATTGATCGGGCCATGCATTAGACTGATCCGATCGACAGTGGTGGACCCTAAGAAAAATAAGCATTGGGCCTAAGTATTTCATGTAGTTCCAACTACTGTCAGTCATTCGTGCTTAACCTCGGTCGACTGTATAAGTCTGAGATAATCGACCAAACCGGACTATCCATCCACTTACTCGATTTGCAAGACTCGATCCACCACAACAACAATTTATATTTTCAATACACAATCATAATCACATAATTACTTAATACCACAACAGGGTATATCAATTAAACTCATGTGTGAATCAGCAGATCCAACATATATCAGTACAATCCAACATATAGCAATAAAAAAAATAATTTAATTCCCCATCAGGATATATCAATGGAGCACATATCACTACAATCTAATGTATATCAACACAATCTAATATATATATCAATAACATAAATTAATACTACCAGTGGGGTATATCAATGGAACACTTATCAATTTGCATAAAAAAGTTTTAATAGTAGGAAATTCACATTGATCAAGCATTTCATCAAACGTGTTGGCTACTAACATCAAGTAACATCAAGGATGCATACAAAGCAATTCAAGCACAAATAACATATGAAATTCTAACATTAATAATAATAAATTTATTATTTAACACTATTAAAGGTTTATAAAAAGAAATCTAGAAGAATTATCCGCACTTTAGAGGGTTTCACTCGACCTAATCATGCTTGGGGTTATGGTTTTTTGGAGAAAACCCAATTCCTTTAATCATGAGTAGGGTTGGATTCATTGGAGGATTTGGTAGCTCCAAGGGTTTTCATCGAGAGGAATCCAGCAAAAGATATACGAAGAACCCATTCTCTCTCTCTCACCCTCCTTCTCTTCCTCTTTCTCTCTTCCTCTCTTTCTCACTTTCACTTATTTTCTAGGTCAAATTCATATGGGGAGTGAAATAAATGAATATTTATAGTGCCAGATCTAGTGCAAATGGCTCCAATGCCTACGTACTTACTATTTTAACCTTATAAGAGTTGTTTCTATCTTTTAGCGTCCATTAGAAATGCACGGGCCTATCTACGACCTAGGATAGTTGGCCTTAGTGATGATCTACGTATAAATGAGATTGACCTGTCATTTAGATGAGCCAATTGACACGTATGATTAAAAGTCAATTCAACAGTCATTGATCATCGATCGAGGGTATGGCTATACGGATATGTGTAAGATATTGATTTAGGTTGGTGCCCTAAATTTGGTCACAATCTAACAGTCCAAAAGCTATAACTTTGGCGAATATCGAACGAAGATAATTCACTTAAGTTCCTGACAATTTCTAAGGACATTTGCACATCTCATGCATTCACTTTTTGAGCTCAATTTAAACGATTCAGTATATAATCACAAATCAACGTCCCACGATGGACATCAAACCCGCTAGACGAACATCTTCCGATAGTTTTAAGTCTAGCAGCCAACTAACGAGCAGCCTAGAGCTAGTTTGGTTAATTAGGGTATTTTTATAATGAATTGGGTCGTGAGATTTCTTGTGCATGGAAATGATGGTTTCAATTAGCTAAGTTCACAACGTATCTTTTTATCAATTTGCAGATATTATGATTTGGCTCTAATTACCATAATCAAGAGTCCTAATTCGACTAAACTATAAATTATCTGGAATAGTAAAATATAGAAAAAATAGGAAATTTTAATTTAGTCACACAGGATGATTTCTAGCATAATTTGAAGAAATTCCTAAGAAGATACCAAATACTAAAACTCGAAGATGAAAAAGATACATCCGGTCTATCAGCGACTTTTAGTTGTAGAAATTTTCAGTTTCAACAAGTCTATTTCTTGTAATGTTTTTTGTACTTTTAATTACTGAATTATTTTTGTAAAAATTTTTTATTTCATCATCAAGTATACTTTTTCTCCACCATATTTCATTCCATTTTGAGTTCTAAAAGTAACAGTTGTCTGAAACCAATGATTTTCTGCATTGTTTATAAAATATCTTAAAATCAACCTCATTTGAGTTTAGTTTTTATTTTCTATTTATTTTTCTAAGAAACTAAACTTAGCATGCTTCAATTTAGCTTTTAAATCACCTCAATCGGAGTTCTATATAAAAATATATATATATGTATTTTTAAAGTTACATACTTAAGCTGTCAATTATGTTCATAGTTGTACACTGATGTACAGGGCTTCTTAATGCCACCGTGAATCTGACGGTACCACCATGAACCGCTATCAAGATTTTCACGATGGCACCATGAATCTCACAATGGTATCATGGGTTGTTGTCCGAAATTCTCAAAATCCATCCTCTTTTCATGGTGGCACCATGGGTTGCTATCCATATTCCCCAAAATTCGTAATTTTCTCTCGGTTGGACATTTCAGTGGACCCAAAATCACTCCTTTTAGTCCCAAACACATGTGAATACATGCATGGACATGCATTCAAATCAAGAAATCAAAGTTATCGCTTAGGGACATCTAATTCCCAAGTTGGCAAAAATTTGGGGCATTACAATCTACCCTCTTTAAAAAAAACTCATTGAGTTTGGTTCGAGTTGATAGCAGGTCAAGCTTGTGGGTTGAACCAAGTTGACGTAAGTGAGGCATTTTTTATTTCCTTTCACAAATCAGATTCATCATTAATTGTTTTTATTATTAATATCATTATTAGTTATTTGATGTTAGTGGTTAATGTCATTTTATTACTATTGATTAAGATTATAATTGACGTTATAAATTTATATTAGATTGTTGTATTAACTAGTGTTATTATCATTATTACCATTGATTATAACTTCTACTATTTATTTTTATGATCAGTTGCACAACTTAGATTTCAGAATTCCTAAAACGGCCAACTCTAAATCTAGATTAGAAATCAAAGCCCAAGGTTAAGATCTTAACCGTAGATGGTGTGTGAAACTTTGATCTAACCATACAATTTACAATTCATTGTAGGATCCAAGTCTAAGGGTACACACACCTCTTAGCGACAATAGTAGGCTATTCGATTCGTAAGGTGATGACTTTTTTTCCCTTGGGCTTCCCGCTCTCATGTTGGCTTAAGTGATAGTTTCTATTTTACTTTCTACTGATAATTCATATCCCTATTTCATGATCACTTATGCTAGTTATTGGAATTGATCCTCAAATTATATGCTTAACATTTATCTTGTATAAACACTTACATGTTGCACTTGAATATCTTCTCATACTTGTGGATTGTTTGTAGAACTTGAATTGCTACATCTATTAGTAGAAAACTCCACTTATATATGTACATCCAGACTTGGGATGTAACTTGATTGATTGTGATTATAATGGACCCTCGACCTAGTGGTCATTTTGCCTAATGGATTAAATGGATTTTTTTTGTGGACTTACCATCTTGTGGATCGTTGTGCCTATGTGGCTTTTGAGGATAACCCTTTTTATCGCACTCCTTGATAGATTATTTGCCCTCTGTGGCTTTGATTTAATATTTGCCTTATGTGGATTCGATTTGATATTTGCCCCATATGGCTTCAATTGAATATTTTTCCTAGGTGGGTTGATGAATTATTTTCGTATAGCCCTGTGATGGTAAGTTCCACTTGTTAAACTATAATTGGCCACTAGTTGAGTATGTTACCATTAAACATCCTAATGTTAGAGTCTCATGAGATGAAGATGGTGGTATGGGACACTATGTAAGGCCCGTATCCTAGTCCATACCATTCCTTAGACTCTCGTGATCCTTCCCGTCGAATTTCGGTGACTCGCGACCTGTAGACAGCATTTGTGCGTGATCCTAAGTCGCATCCTGTAGATCTGAATTGACTCAACTCGAGACTTGCACCCTAGCGACAGCGCCGTCGCCGCGGTTCCAACACCGCGTCTTGCGCACCAATAAGATGCCCAGGCCAGGAGTTGTAGGCCCGCGTATATCTCAAGAAAACGCCGCGAATTACGAATTCCGAGAGATTTCAAAGAATCTCTACCCACCTTTCAATTCTAGTCAAGTGCACAACCCATCACTATCACTTCAAACCCATACTTTCTTTCTCCCCAAGATAAGCAACCTACCCCAAGTCAACCCTCATGTCACTCCACCCATCACTCTATCCCATCTCCCTTACACAACAACCACCCTCTCTCTCTCTCTCTCTCATTCTCTACCCATTCCCCACGCAACCTAAGAGAGAGAACCGTCCAAGGAGAGAAGCTCTAAGGAGAACCAAGTGTGTGGCCCACTTCCTACCCCAAATCTCTCATCCCAACCCTTCAATCTTCATCATCCTCCATCAAAGAGGAAGCCTAGGAGCTAAGGAAGCCAAAGAACCAAGAAGAAGTGAAATAGGTGGGTGATCTTAAGACTTTTGTTCATGGGACAAGTGGTGCCTACCGGTTGATGGTAGGGACTCCATTTTGGACCCTAAGTGTGGCCAATGGCCCACCATGATTCATATGTTCATCCTATATATGATGGGGCCATTCTCCATGGACCCCATCATGATGTTTATTTGATTTCTATTAAAGAAGGTCATCTAGATCTTGCATTTGTTGGTGGGAAAGGGATTTTCACCATTGATTTATATTTGTTTGCCCACAAAGATTGGGACCCATTTGATGTATGTATTGTATTTCTAAGGATGGGCTCATAGTGGCAAAGCCCCTCCCTTCACCACTCCTCTCTCTCTCTCTCTCTCTCTCTCTCTCTCTCTCTCTCTCTCTCTCTTCTCTCTCTCTCTCTCTCTACCTTGTATGTTGACCCACTTATTGGGCATATGTATGGACAATCCAGACCGTCCAGCAGGTGGGACGGCCTTGCCGTCCACCCTGCAAGACTGTCAGTCCGGTTAGACCGTCTGGATGATGGGACACCCCCCCCCCAAAAAAAAAAAAATCAGCTGGATCACAGCCTTGTAACCGTCCACGTGGACCCCACTGTGCTGTATGGGTTTTATCTCCACCGTCCAGCTACAACGGTCCATATCCAACCATCTGGTGGACTGCACCACAGCAGCAGCAGCAAGACCGTCCACCTGCTGGCTGCATGTTTGAAGAAAAACACAAATATCACCTTGATCTAAATGATCTAGTGGGCCACACTGACGTGGACCCCACCCTGATGGATGTAATGTACCCACACCGTCCACTGGTAGTCCATCCAGACCATCTATCCATGATCGGATAGATCCAGCCGTCCAGCAGGCAGGCCCACCCTGCTGACCATGGTAGCCTGCCTGTCTAATAGGAAACATAAATATCAGCTTGAACTTGTAGCTAGTGGGCCACATGCGTGGGCCCGACCTTGATGTGTGTAGTATATCCAGACCGTCCATCCAATTTCCCATGCCATTTTAGGCCATGGGCCTGAGAATGGGACAAATCCAAGTCTCAGTTAATCCACACCGTAAGAACAGTCGGGACTGACGTCTGTCATTCAGCATTTTTTTGGGCCCACTATGAATGTCACGCCCCAAACTCAGAGACCGGGCTCACAAAATTTCTGATCACCGAATCTGGTGCCAACAGCCTCCGTAGTACCCCATTCTTGGCTCCTAGCGTTCATACGCTAGATTCCGATCCTGGGATCCTACGAGGAGGATTTTCCAATGTACATTTAACTCGTAATGAGCATAACCACATCACCATCACATATCCACTAATATAAACATTTGAATACAATGCTGAAAGGGAAATACATATGACAAAATCAAAGCTCCAGAAGACCGTTGCACGCTCCATGCTCAACTCTACTGCAACCTAACATCACCTGCATGCATCTATCGCGCATAAGCTTATAGAAAGCTTAGAGGGTGGTGAAAGTGTGTGCACAAGGTAAGTACCAAGTATGCAATACAAAGCGCCATAAATCATACAATATCGAAATAGGTGGAAATACTGACAAGATTATGAATCATACGATATCAGAGTAACCGGAAATATACTGGTAAGTCCATGAGTACCATCAGTCGTACCAAGGCAATACGGTGCGAGGCATGAATGCTAACGACCATATCAATGCAGAAACATGGCAACCCAAAATGTTAAATGCTACAGATGCAATGCAATATGTGGTGCGAATGAAATGACCAAGCTGGAGTGAAGTCGGGATGATAGTACGTAGTATCGCAAGCTACGGGGTCAATTGGGTCGGGTGGCTAGGTTGAGTCGGGGCCTACGTAGTTTCGCAGCTCTTTGCAGGAATTCACGTTCGTGCTAAAACATAAGTCTGGGCAACAGAAAAAAGTAGCCGATGCGCTGAGTCGCCGTGCAACTTTGTTAGTCACTATAAGCAATGAGGTTGTGGGTTCGAGCTTCTCAAGGACATATATGCCGACGACGATGACTTCAAGGACGCATGGGTTAATGCCAAGAAGGTCACCCCGGTAACTTACATATGCAAGACGGGTTCCAATCAGCACCCGACCCAATTGACCTAACCCACACCAACCCAACTCCCAAATCAAATATTCAATTAATAATATATATATATATAATATTTAATTTTTTTATTTTTAAATACAATATATTATATATAATATAATATATATTCAAGTCGAGCTGAGCTCGAGCTCGAGCTTCGGGCCGAGCCGAGTTCGAGTCGAGTCGAGTCAAGATCCATTATGATCAAACTCGGCTTGTTTTCAAAACGAGTTGGGTCATTTGAAGCTTGGCTCGCCTTGAATCATCGTTCGAGCCGAGTCAAGTCGAGCTAGATCGAGCCGAGCCGAGCGAGCTTTTCGAGATAGTTTGGCTCATGTACAGCCCTAGATGGCGCACTTTATTCCATACAAGAAGACTCTTGATGCAACACACGTGGCGAATCTATTCTTCAGAAAAGTTATGCGCCTACACGAGGTTCCCAAGACTATTACTTCTAATCGTGACACGAAGTTCATTAGCTACTTTTGGCAAACTTTGTGGACTCAATTCGATACACGACTTCAGTTCAGCAGCGCCTACCACCCACAGACTGACAGGCAGATTGAGGTTATAAATCGTACGTTGGGAAACCTCCTTTGATGTATTTCAGGAGAAAAACCAAAGCAGTGGGATTTGGCCTTATCTCAAGCAAAGTTTACATTCAACAACATGATGAACCGCTCAACGGGGAAATCCTCATTCTAGGTTATTTACGGACGAGTACCTCGCCACACACTTGACTTGGTCCCTCTGTCCAAGCTCCCAGGCATGAGCACTACAGTAGAACATATGTCAGACAAGATCATGGGCATTCATGCGGAGGTACAGACCAAGTTACATGCCTCGAACGAAAAGTACAAGGATCAAGCGAACAAACATCAGCGATAAAAAGTGTTCGAGGTAGGTGACCAGGTAATGGTCCATCTACGCAAAGAAAGATTTCCGACCGGAACATACAATAAGTTGAAAAATAAGAAGATTGAACCTGTACCAATCATCCGAAAGATCAATGACAACACTTATGTTGTTGATCTTCCAGATGACATGGCGATCTCACAAAAAGGTTAGACTGATCAAGAAATCTAACGTTGGAATTGGTGACTATTGGATGGATGACTAAAAGTAAATTGAATGACTTATCCTGATTTCAAGGTGAGCTGAGATGATTATCATCGTCTCTTTAGCATGAAGAATGACAATTTTTTTACTGTCTGGATTTCCTTGCAAGCAAGCCACGTGTACGATGAAAGAGTTACCGTGGGGCCCACTTTGATGGAGCAGATTAGGTGAGACCCCGGACTGACCCAAGATACTGCGGCCCTTACAGTGGGGCCCACTTTGATGTATGTATTATGTTCCTCACCTTGATGTATGTATTTAATATCCACGCCATCCATCCTTTTTTCCATGTCATTTTAAGGCATTATCCAAAAAAATGAAAGAGATCCAATTATCAAATGGACCATATAACCAGAAACAGTGATGATTGAACGCCCTACCATTAAAAAAATTCTTAAGGTGTACCTTAATGTTTCCATAGTGCTTATTTTCCATCCAATCTATTGATAAGGTCACATAAGCCTCGATGAAGGGTGGAAACAAATATAAGATTGATCCAAAAGCTTTGTGGCTTATTAATGGTCAATCACCACTCTTTCCTATGGTATGGTCCACCTAATAATTGGATTTGCCCTAAAATGATCTGAAAAAATGATGGCGTGGATATAGAATACATACATCAAGGTGGGGCCTACCACATGGATACATAATACATACATCAAGGTGGGCCCTACGGTAAAGGCTGCACCATCTTGGGTGAGTGGGGATCTCACCGGACGCGATTATGTACTACCCCCGCCTGTCTCAAGCTCGGAACAGGCTCGAACTCTAAGGGGCCCACCTTGATGTATGGGTTTATTAACACCATCCATCCATTTTGAAATATCATCGTAGCCAATAACACCAAAAATGAGGCAGTTAAAAGGCTTAAGTGAACCACCCAGTCGACATTAAACAGCTACCGTTTAAAACTTTTTTGTGGCTATGAAAGTTTTGGATCAAATTGATATTTGTGTTTTGACTTGATTTTGTCTACGTGACCTTATGAACAGGTTAAATGGTAAATAAACATCACAATGGGCCCTATAAAGGTTTCAATAGTGGGAGTCATTATGACCATTGCTTCCTGCGATGTAGTATTTTGAAATCTAGTGCTTTTAATCTATGCAAAGAGGAAATTTTCGATAGGATCAACACACTGGTTGATTCAATCAAGTAATTCTCGATTTTCCCCTATTGTTCGCTTAATACATTTTGGGGATCTTCGATCCTATCGAAGGTAGGTTCGATCCTATCGAAGGTAGGTTCGATCCTATCGACAGGCCATCAATACCACTTGATTCTATCGAAGGTCCTATCGATAGTTTGCGTAACTTCTGCATAAGTGCACAATTTTGTTTCTAATTCTGAATCCGAGTTATATATATGGGTGTAATACAGGATTAGAGTAATAAGAAGGATTGGAAGCTTGTTCTAGAGAGAGCTAGGGTTTGGAGAAAGGGATCTAGGGTTTTTTACTCTAGGGTTTGCATGTAAGTTGATTTCATCTCTTGTGTTTTCATAGTGGATTGATTATCGCTTTGTGTTGTGGTTCTTTTCCTCAAGTTTTCATGTAAATCATTGTATTCTCTATGCATGCTCAAATTTTCTTTCTATATGCTTGTTTGATTCACATCTGGGTCATGTCTGAGTGACGCTTCAACGCTCAATAAGTGGTATTAGAGAAATTAGGTTATCTGGTTGGGGTTTCAGATTAAATCTAAAGACAGGGAATTGAAGGGGACGAATGTTAAGTTCGATATGGAGAAATATATAGGTAAAAATAATTTTGAATTGTGGAGTGTGAATATCAAAGCCCTTCTAATTGAGCAAGGGTTACAGCAGGTACTCCTTGGGGAAGCGAAGCATACTGATACTATGAACGATGAAGAATGGGATGAACTAGATTAAAAGGCAATTACAATGATTCAATTGTGTTAGGCCAAGAGGTCCTCTATAATGTAATCAATGAGATGACAACTGCAAGATTGTGAGGAAAATTGGAGAGTCTCTACATAACGAGATCGCTCTCCAATAATCTATTTTTGAAGAAATAGTTCTACAATCTAAAGATGGTGGAAGGGACAAATCTCAATGAATACATCAACAACTTCAATAATAAAGTATTTTGCAAATTGATAAACGTGAAGGTGAAGATTGACAAGGAAAATTAAAGTCTAATCTTGTTGAATTCTCTTCCAGAGTCCTACGAGAATCTCGTAGACACTCTGTGCCACAATAGAGTGACCATTAACGTTGAAACTATTATCTCCACCCTTAATTCGAAGTAATTAAGAAAAAAGAATGGTGACAAAGGTTCCTATACGAATGTGTTGATTTCTATGGGAGGAACTTCTGAGCGGGAGAAGGGAAATTTGTGATCGAGATTCAAGTCTAAGGGTAAGGGTAAGATGAAGTGTTGGAATTACGAGAAGACCGAACAAATGAAAATGGATTGTCGGTCCTCTAAAACCTAAAAGGATGAGAATTCAAATAATTCTACAAGGGATGCCAATTTAGCAGAATCCTGTGAAGGTTAGATGATTGCGACATATTATCGATGTCCAAAATGGGCCACTTCTATTAGGAGTGGATTTTGAATACGGGGGCTTCATATCACATGACCCCTCACTAGGGTTGTACATCAAGCCAAGTAGAGTCGAGGTGGGTCAAGCTTGGCTTGGCTCGTTTATGCTCTCCTCGAGTTCGAGCTTGAGCTAGAACTCGGCCTCGAGCTTACCATTAGAGCTTGGCTTGTTTGTCAAACCTTTCGAGTCGAGCTCGAGGCGAGTTAGTGAATCAAGTCGAAGCGAGCTTACCTCGAGTCAAGTCTGCTCTCAACCCGACCCAACCTAGCACCCAACCCGTACCTAACTCAACCCAGTAACCCGACCTAACTGACCCAATCCCCAAATCAAATATTTAATCAATAATATATATATAATATTAAATAGAGCCATAGAGGACACCTTGTTGTTGGTACTGAGAGAGAGAGAGAGAGAGAGGAGAGCTCGTGTGAGTGCAGGCCGTATGGCTAAGACAAGTCAGGCAGACGCTAAGTCAAGCTCGGGCGAGTGGCCGAGAGAGGAGGAGCTCGAGCACGACGAGTTAGGTAAGGAAGGGAAAGGGTAACAAAGGGACAAGCGAGTAGGGTATGGTTTAAGTTTTTTTTTTAATTTTTAAATATAATAATATATATATTCGAGTTGAGCTGAGCTCGAGCTTCGAGCCGAGCTGGGTTCGAGTCAAGTCGAGTCAAGCTCTACTATGTTTGAACTTGGCTTGTTTTCGAAACGAGCTGAGTCATATGAAGCTTGGCTCACCTCAAGTCATCGTTCGAGTCAAGTCAAGTCAAGCTAGATCGAGCCAAGCCGAGCGAGCTTTTCGAGCTAGCTTGGCTCGTGTACAACCCAACCCCTCACCAAAGTTAGTTCACTGCATACAACGAGTATGATGGTGACCTAATTCTTATGAGCAATGATCATGCCTATAAGAAAATTGGAATTGGATCCATTCGCATCAAAATGTTTGATTGAGTGGAGAGTACTCTAACTGATGTGAGGCATGTTTCAGATTTAAAGAAAAATTGAATTTCTCTAGTTGCTATGGATGCATTAGGATACAAGTTCACCTGCCATGATGGTGTCATGAAAGTTTTAAAGAGGGCACTCACCATTATGAAGGTACAAGGGAGTGGCAATCTCTACGGGTTGATCGGGAATACTGAAAAGAAGAGCTATCGATGTCCTAGAGGGGTGAATAAGACAATGCCAAATAAATGAAATAAAAGTAGAATATATAAGGAATAGAAAATCTCAATCGCCCAAGTATTGAAACATTGATTCCAAATAATTCGTAGGACAACATTCACCTAAAATATTAGGCAGCACGACCTTATTTTACGAATGTCTTTAAAATCAATCTTTCAAACTAACAAGAGAAGATAAAATAAATACGGTATTCATCACAAAGAATGAAATAAATAACATTCACCACAAAAAAAAAAAAAAGCATTCACCACAAGGCACAAGGGGTTATAGTGGTTTGGTGCTTAAAAAACCACACCCAATCCACTCCTAAAATTACTACCCTCGTAATTTTGGCTTTCACTATTTCAAGGTTTTCATGGGTTCACCTTAACAACCTTATACGGTTCCTTGTGATTTTCATGGGCTCACCACAATAAAACCCCTCTTGTGATTTTCACGGGCTATCACAAACAAAAACCCACTTTGTGATTTTCACGGGTTATCTCAAACAAAACCCACTAAGATTTTCACAGGCTATATTAGAAAAAGCTAAATGAAATAAAATAAACAGTGTATTTATCTTTAAATGTAGATTCAAAAATGCAGTCAAAGCTTATAGCAGAAGATCTTCTTTCTTAAATGTAGATGAGGTAGTATTCGCTCAACCAGAAAGAGTATACAGTTTTAAAGTATTTAAGAAAATGCAAAACCCTACTACTACATATTCAACTCTCTTAATTCTCAATTGGAGTATAAACTACTCTCTAGAATATAATTGAGATTAGCTTGAGAAAGGGAACTGAATAAGCATAAAATAAATTTATAAATACCACACAATTAGCTTGACGAGGGCTTGAGCTTCTCTCTCACTTACAGAAGGTTTAGAGTGATTTTTTTTTTTTTTTTTTTTTGCAATTTAGAATGAGTGAAGGCCTCTATTTATATCCAAAGGATATGGAAATTCGGCTAGCCTAAAAATAGGTTTAGCTGGCTGGATTCCACTGAATTCGTTCTAACGACTATTGGATTGCGTGGGATAAGTTTTATCCAAAATTCGGTGAGCCCAAGGCGAAACTCATTTGGTCAAATGTCCAATTCGGCTGGCCTAATTCACAAAAAAATTTCAAATTTACATTGCTAGAATTTTACCCAAACTTTAAGTTTGGGCTAGCCGAACCGAAAGTTAGGCTGGCCGAATTTTCAACAAATTTTGATTTTTAGCCCGAACCTGAAGTTAGGCTGGCCGAACCTAAAGTTAGGCTAGCCGAACCTCAGAGCAATCACACTATAAATAACCCAAAGTATACAATTTTGTAAAGCACCTAACCTAAGGTCTTTCTAGGGTTATATCACCTGTTGGTTAGCAAACACAGAGATCATCTAGTCTTGGTAAACTTGAAATCGAGCGACGTCATCTTGAGATGATAAGCCGATTTTGATCTGATCTTCATGAGGTGTAGTTGTGATCTGACCGGTATTGTTGTGTATCTTTGTCTTACGAAATTTGACAATCTTATGTGTGTTAAACATATAAGCACTTACAAATATTGTATCCAATGGAGCTGCAACGTTTGTAGTGGAATTCACGTCTGCACGTGTGTGGCATGCGCGCTTAGGTCACATGAGCGAGCACGATGTGAAGGTACTACTAGATCATGTTGAATTTCTTATTTTAAAATTTGTGATTTTGATGTATGTGAGCATTGCATATATGATAAATAGTGAAATTTGTCATTTAAAATTGAAAAACATAATACTGTGAGCATTGCATATATGTGAGCATTGAAAAACATAATACTGTGATTTGGATGTATGTGAGCATTGCATATATGATTTGGACCGTTGGACTATGTGCACTCTGATGGTTTCTAGAGAAGGGTAGCCATTCTTTCTAACATGCATTAACGACTTCTAGAAATGTGTGGGTTTATTTCATGAAAAAGAAATCCAACGTGTTTGCCACTTTCAAGTCTTGGAAGGTTATGGTTGTAAAATAGTTAGAGCAGGAGTTGAAAGTACCGAAGACAAACAATGTTGGAGAATTTACTTCGATGGAATTCAATTTGTTTTGTAAGGATGGTAGGATTATGAGGCACAATACACTTAGGCATCCATTAGAGAAGAATGGTGTGACAGAACGTATGAATCAAACTTTTTTAGAGAAAGCCCGAAGTATGTTGAGTAATGTTGTGTTGGGCAAGTACCTATGGATTGAGGCCATTAACACGGCTTACTATTTGGTGAATCGGTTTCCATCTACGCCTATTGATTGCAAGATTTCTGAAGAAATACGCAATGATCAGGAAGTAGACTACTCAAGGATGCATGTATTTAGTTGTGATGCTTAATCTCATGTACCATCTGTTAAGAAAGATAGCCAGACCAAAAGGGTGAAAAAGTGTACTTTTGTTGGCTATAATGATTGCGTAAAAGGATACAAGCTGTATGACCAGGCCACACAGAAAATCACAATGAGCCGGGACGTTAAGTTTGATGAGAATTCCTTGTTTCGTAAAGATGAACAAAAGGAAACGAATAAATCAGCGGTGATTAATGTTGAAATTGACGAGAGTAAGACACTTAAAGAAGTCAAGCCGCAGGAAGAGGTATATAAGCAGGTAGAGGCACCACCTGTTCGGAGAAATATACCACGAGATCGAGGTTACTATTGAGATACAGAGATGACTTAAATGTTGCATTTGCCCTGATTATGGATGAGCAGGACCAGTCTATTTTTTAGGAGGCTCTTAATGATGTAAATGCAGAAAAGTGGATGGGAGCGATACAGTATGAGATGGATTCTTTATACAAGAATGAGATATAGGAGCTAGTGGAGCTTCCTAACGGGCATAAAGCAATCAAATGCAATTGGGTTTATCAGAAGAAATGGGATAGGTACAACGCCAGATTGGTGGCAAACGATTATGTACAGGAGGAGGGTGTCGACTTCTATGAGATTTTTGCACTTGTGGTCCAGTAGGTATCTATCAGGTTTGTATAAGCACTGGTTGTCCAATGCAATTTTGAATTGAAACAGTTAAATATAAAGATTTCTTTCCTACATGGAAAATTGAAAGAACATATTTACATGAAGCAACTAAAAGGAATCGAGGAACAGGGGTCAGAGAATAAGATTTATAGGTTGAAGAGGTCGTTGTACGGCTTAAAACAGTCGCCTATGCAGTAGTACAAAAAGTTTAATTCTTTCATGTTGATCCAGCGGCTTACTAGAAGTGAATTCGATCATTGTATTTCCTTCAGAGCACTGAGTGATGGAGAATTCATTATCCTACTATTGTATGTTGATGATATGTTTATCGCCAGTTAAAGCATGTTTAAGATCAACATATTGAAGGCTCAGTTATCCATGACATTCGAAATGAAAGATCTGGGGGTTGTAAAGAGGATTCTTGGCATTCACTTACACAGGGACAGGAAAAGGAGTAGGCTATGGTTGTCTGATGAGGAGTATCTTGAGAAGGCCCTACTCAAGTTTGGGATGGATAAGGAAAAATCGGTTAGCACTCCCCACGCTGCTCACTTTCGAATTTCTTCATAACAATGTCCTGCGTCAGATAAAGAAAAACAATATATGTCTAGTGTGCCTTACTTGAGCACAGATGGTAGTTTGATGTACGGCATGGTCTGTACGAGACTGGATATTTCACATGCAGTAAGTCTTGTGAGCATGTACATGTTAAATCTGACAAGCAACATTGGGAGGTCGTGAAACGGCTACTTCATTACATAAGAGATACAACGGACTACGTCTTGACATTCAAAAAAATCGGAGGATAAACTTATAGGCTATGTGGATTCTGATTATGCAAGGAATGTGGACAATAAAAGGTCGACTTTCGGTTACTCATTTGTATTAGCAAGTGGAGCAATTAGTTGGATGTCGAAGCTTAAGTGCGTGGTTGATCTTTCCACAACCAGATCTGAGTATATAGCAGTTATGGAGGCATTCAAAGAAGGTGTTTGGTTTATAGGAATGATAAATGAGTTGGGGCTTTATCAAAAAGTCAAGCCCATGCATTATGACAGTAAGAGTACTATCAATTTGGCAAAGAATTCAATATACCATTCTCGTATAAAATATATTGATGTTCTTCATCATTTTATCCGATAAGTGCTTGAGGAATGTGGCGTTACTCTTGAAAAGAACTACACCAGCATGAATTCGGCCAACATTCTTATGAAGGTGGTTCTTTCAGATAAGTTCAGGTTTTGCTTGACTTCTCTGGACTTGGCAAAGGTTTAATAAAAATGAAGTGTGCACAAGAAGCGATGATGAAGCTATGATGGAGACGATTAGAGATGGAGGAAGCAGCTTGAAGAGATGGAGCATGAAGATTAAAACCACGGTGGATATTGTTGAAATTGGGTACCTTTAATCTCTACAAACATGGAATTTTCGATAAGATCGACACCATTGTCAATTCAATTGAGTAATTTCAAATTTTCCCCAATTACACATTGGACACTTTTTGGGGATTTCAATCCTATCGAAGGTCCTTTCAACAATTTGTGCAACTTCTGTGTAAGTCCATGGTTTTGTTTCTAATTCTAAATTCGGTTATATATACAAATGTAATTTGGGATTATGGTAATACAAAGTATTGGAAGCTTTTTCTATAGAGAGCTAGGGTTTCGAGAAAGTTGTAACGTCCTGAATTTTTTTACTATTTTAGATTTTTTAAAATCCTTGAAAATTTTTTATATACTTAGCCTACGTCGTCACTGACTGACCCTTAACGCTCAAGGTGAGCCTATACGCGGGTTGTACCGGTAAAAAACCGCATAAATCCGATTAATCAGCCATAGGAAGCCAACAAATCTACCCGATCACTTAAACATTGAGTTTAATTACGTAATTTGTTCATTTAGGGCCCAAATCTAGCTAGCCTATCACTAACTAATTAAGACAATCGTAACTAAATAAAGACATACCCAAAGGCGAGATAAATAGGGGTCAGATCTTAATTAACAAATCAAACTGACCCATTATCTTTTAACCTAAGAACCAATTATTTAAGGTGATTATGTTCGAATCATTATTTTCGCTAGCTACGAATAGGCCATACTATAAACTTAACTAATCCAAACCTTAATCATCGTGCACAAGAAATCTCGATACCTTATTCATTCTGAAATTACTCTAATTATCCAAACAAGCTCTAAACCACTCGTTAGTGAGCCATTAAATCCAATCTTATAGAAATACGATCATCTTAGTGGGCTTGACGTCCATCGCGAGACATTGAGTCGAGATCGTGACTTGAATCGCTCAACTTAGACTTGTAAGGTCTGTGCATGAGTTGTGCGAATATTCTTAAAATTAACCAAGAACTTAAGTCACTTATCTGCGTTCAGTCTTTACCCAAGTTGTGGCTTTCAGACCGTTAGATCATTACCAAATTTAGGGCAACAATCTAAGTTAATATCTTGTACATATCCGTACAGTCGCGGCCCCGATTGACCATCGGTGACTGTCAAACAGACTTCTGATCATACCCGTCGATCAACTTGTCCAAATGGTGGGCCGATTGTGTCTATGCATAGATCATCACTAGGGCCAACTATCCAACGGTGGGTGTTGACTCCTACCCCCCATAGTGGCTCCCAAAGGGTAGAAACACACTCCCCTAAGGCTAGTATAGTAAAAACCTGTCCCTTAGAGCTATTTTCACCAATTCTGATACTATATAAGGCCCTTGTTTGGGCACCCCCTCCTCCCATACGAATTTCATGCCTTAGAGCAAGAGAAAAAGGGAGAAAGAGGAGAAAGGAGGAGAGAGAGCTTGGGGTGTGAGTGTTGGTGCACATCCACCCTCTCATCCTCTCTCTAGTCGCATCACCATAACCGGAGCCGTCGTCAGAGCTTTTTCGACAATGATTGGGGGTAAGTCTTGAATCTCACTTGTAATATAGGGTTCAATAGTTGCTTATCCCTAATCTCACAAGTTTGTATGCTTGTTTAGGCCTTTCGACGATCTTTCCCTAACACCCTAACCTTACGAGCACCCCGAGCCAGGTGAATCGTCACAAGGTGTGGACCATTATGCCTAGGTTTCTATTTATCGACCCTTGAGGGTATCAATTAATGACGTCTTGTGTTGAATGGGTTGTAATAGCTAGCATGTTCATATTTTATGTTTGATTGTATTATGTGTCATTGGTTGTTTATGGATGCCTACATGTTTGATAAAATGCCTATGTGATTAAAAGTGTTATTCTAATAATGCTCACATGTTTGATTGAATACTCAATAGAATGTGTTAATTTGTTGATGTTCACATGTTTGATTAAATGCTCTATTAAATGTATTACTCTACTGAGGCTCACATGTTTGATAAAATGATTAAGTGATTGTGTCGTTGAATCTATGTTATGACACCATGACAAATTGTTAAGTCTATAGTGTTATTTAGGATTGCTTATGATGTAGGGTCAGTTGGCTAACCGTCCGAACTAAAAGGGTGGCCCGAGTTAGGGTGACCACCCTACACTTGTTTGATCGACCCAGGTTGAACACGGACAACCGACAGTAGCTGGACTACACAGGTTGCTTGCACCCAATGCCGGTTGCGTCGGGGTTCTCCCAAGTCAATCAAATTAGTCTACTAGTCGTCTGATCATGTATGTTCACAATGTAGGGCACGACCAAATCGAATCAAGGATACCACATTCCTAATGGATGAGTCCATTCATAACTGTTAGTGCGATACGTTCCCACTAAGACTCATGAGTCGGGCATGGTAGTATGGGACACCGTGACTGAGCTGTCGACCTACGCCGGGGTGATAACCCTCCCCGTAGTGACCAGTGAGCACTAATGGAGGTGATAGATCATTGTTCGAACGGCCCTCATTAAATTATGTGGCCAATAGTTCCGTGCTAGAGTACCGTTTGAATGACCGGGCGTGCATGGAATTGGGTGACAAGCCATTTCCTTTATATTTTTTAGTTTTATGTGACAAGCCCGCACCTCAGAACTGAGTGATCATATCCGGTATTGGGTAACGACTCATACCGAGTTGATCCTCATACATTTGGGTATCATGCCGTACATTTGAAATTGTTGATTCGTGATATGAATTGGTGATACCTAAATTTGAATCAAGGGACACTGGTGATGAGTTGCTACGTGCCGCAACGATCTACATGATCTGGATAAGGACTAGTGATATGATGTTAGTATCCTAGCTTCGCCAATATGTTGGATGAATGGAATTTAATAATTACTTGCCTAACATATGCATCAATCGTATTACATTAGACACGTTATTGTGATTTGGTGTTGGAGTCGCATGATGAGGGAGTATTTGCATTTGCGAAATAGGCGTTGAAGTCGCTTGTGAAGGAGTGTTGGATTGTAAGGTGCATACATCATTTCATAATCTCATTCATACATTTAACAAGAGTATTTAGGAAATGCTTGATGTCTTGTTTATTATTAACTGTGTTGATTGAGTCAATAACATATGTAACTTATAACTAACAGAACCACTGAGTTAGCTACTCACTCCTACCTGGGATGGTGTTTTAAAACACCAACCAGACAATATTATTGATGCAGGTATAAGCGAGGCCTCTAGCGGATAGGCTTGAATCGGCTTACACTTTCATCGTGATGCCTTGGGAATGTCGAACGAAGCTGGAAGTCCTTTCGTTTACTTAATTTTGTGCACGTATATGTTAAAGTTGTACTTTATGTGTAAGTTTTATTGTATGTTCATTGTGGCTTGTATAATCCTCATTTTGGGCGATCACCAGTATTGAAATTGTATTTTTGAGCATTAGCCCTATATTTATGAATTTTTGTTATCTCTGCCTCGCTTTGGTTCCGTTAAGTCGAATTGCGCAACTCTGATTATCTGTGTGTGAAATGAATTTGAATCTAAATGAGGACACATGTGCATTTTATTAAGTTAACTCCTGTAAACTCGAGACCGGAGTCTATGTACTCGGGTGCCGATTTTCAGGGCATTACAAGTTGGTATTAGAGCAGAGTATTAAGAAAACCATGACCTTGGGAATGAGGACTATACAAACCACAATAATTAGGTGTTAATATACTTAAAATTTGAGGTTTAAACCTAAAAGAGGATTTTCCTAGTTTTAGGAGTATTCAAATTCAATACTATAGGAAATACAGTAAACTGGGGATAATAAACCGAGTAAGATTTAGCAAAAGGGTTCAAAGAATTGGTAGGATGAGAGATCCGAGCTCGGTAGAAACTCGACCAACAAGTACAAAGTTAAAGTTTTACAGAATATGGACAGTGGCTCTGTTCCTCGAAGTGATAGTTAAGGGTTGTTTGGCACCATGGATTTGAAGGGATTTTAATTCTCCTGGTTGTTTGACACCATAAGGGGGTGTTTAGTGCAGGGTGTTAGATGGAATTAGGTGGGATGGAATTGCATTTAGTCTCATTGAATTGCATTTAGTCTCATGGAATTGCATTTGGTCTCATGCAGGATTTTCCTGATTTTGAAATTCACTACACATATGGGCCCCACATTGATGCATGCGTTTATCCATGTCGTCCATCCATATACCCCGTTTACATGTAACATTCTAGTTACACATGTGTACAAGTGAATGACATCTATTGTGAATTTGGTCCGTTGATTACAATTCCATGGTCCACCAAACATGATTTGGCTTAGTTTGGTGTTTTCCCATAGTAAAAATTTTATCCCAAGCATGGGATTGGATGGCTACAACACCATGGTATTTCCAGACATGTAATCATTATGCGATAATGATGTTAATCTCATCTAATACAATTCAATACCATTCAAATCCACGGACCAAACACACCCTAAAGTAATTGGGAGTTTCAAATCCCCTCCAAGAGGATGTTTGAAATCCTCGGTGAGAGCTTGGATTACATCTAAAATGCTTCCGAGAGTTACGTGTGTGATATGTGTATCACTAAACTATTAAACCGCTGGGCACATAACCCACTAATGATATCCTAAAACAACTAGATTATCAATTGCATCACTATAATTACTTTAATATAATGATCAGCGCCGTTCAAACAGTCCATGTAAATCAACGGTTTAAAAAAATCGTTTGTTAGTCACTCGGACATGATCTTGTGCTTGTGGCCCATCCGATGCTTTGAATCTCAGCATTTTTGAGCAAAGTATATATTTCAATGAGCTTATTACAACCATTATGTCAAAAATTACATACATTCACTAATTAGAGATATTAAAGTTGATTTAGCAATTAAATTTAAATCCTTGTAAATATATCATATATAACTACTCTGAATCCATGGAGTTTCTCGGACTCCTCACAGAGATACCTCAAATCCATGAGGGAAAATAAGAAAATAGAAATAAATTTTAAAAATTTTAAAATTCTATTGGTAGATAATAAAAACGAATTTACAATCCTTTAAATGGTGATACCAGACCTTATAAGAAGTTCCATAATCAAATTCCAATCACTATTGTTTTCATGTGTTGTGGTCCACCTGAGATTTATATCCCTCTCATTTTCGGTATGAAGCTCTAAAATTATCTTAGAAAATGGATAAACCGAATGGATGAAACACATACATTGCCACGGGGCTGGTGGTAGGGGGAATAGCCAATTCATTTCCTGATTATAGGTGTGTACTATGGTAATGTGTGACACGGATTTCCTGCGAAAGCCTTTCACAAGAAGTTCCTGCACTGGGAACCTACGTGGGACCCGCTATGATGTTTGTGAGAAATCTACCCCATCCATCCGTTTTGTGAGCTCATTTTATGGTATGGGGATACAAATGAGTAGGATCCAAGACTCAAGTTGGCCGCACTAAAGATGAAGGTGGGTAGAGAAATTCCTACTGTTGAAACCACCTCCCTTGGGTCGACAGTGATGTTTACATGCCATCCATACCATTCATAACGTCCTTCCCACTGTGATGAACTGAAAACACAAATATTGGCCTCATGAATATTTTAACTGTGGACGTTCAATCCTCATGTTTTCGGCCCACTCGAGTATTGGATCCAGCTCATTTTTGTATTCATGCCCTAAAATGAGCCAACCTTTTTGCCCTGCCTAGGTTTCCACCCAGGAACTTGCTGCCAAAGGCTTTCACTGGAAATCCGCGTCCGAAAATGTGGAGGCACAATAAAAACGTGATTGAGCCAGATCATGTCACGGGTGAAACTAAAAGTTAGCCGATTCAAAAGTGAAGTGGGCCACACCATAAGAAAAGTAGAGATGAAACGCCCACCATTAAAATCTTCTAGACATACTGAAGTTTTGTGCCAAGCGGTTATTTGGTTTTTTCTCTTTATCATGGTGGGGTTCACCTCATGAATGGGATGATGGCATTTACATCATGGTGGCCCCTAGAAAGGTTGACACACCAAATTATCACATTAGTTTGTATGCATGGAGCTGTGTGGTCTACCCAAGTTTTGGCGGAGGCTGATACTTGTGTTTGAACTCACCATATTAACGGATTGGATGGCATATAAACATCAGAGTGCACCCAGGAACATTTCGATGGTGGGCATCCCATCCAAATTGTTTCTTGTGGTGTGGCCCACTTAAGTTTTTGATCCGCCTCATTTCTGAGATATGTTCTAGCATGTGTTTAGAAAAATATGTCCGCATTGGATGTTTGACGCAGGGATGGGTGTGATGAGGTCGATCACCATCTTCCTTATGGGGATGGGGATAATTACACTCGGAATACGCAAAACTTACTCTTGACATAGATTTCTGTATTATAGATAGAAAATAGAAATAAAATGATTGATGGATAAAAACAAATTTACAATCCTTTAAATATCATACTAAACATTTGAAGAAGTTTCATAATCAAACTCCAACTCAAACTGGATCCTTACTCTTACTCGGGTGGTAGACTCTCAGGGGTTTCAACACCTGGTTAAGGGTTCGAGATCCATAGGTGGTGAAATTCCACTAGCGTGAGTGTGTGGGGTGTGTGTGCGTGTGTTTAAAAAAATAATTAAAAAAAAAAACTCCAACTCAAACTCCTAAAAATCATGACTTATTATAAATGGTAAACTTATTATTTATAAACAGTCATGATTTCCACTAGACTTTCTAGTTTTCGGCCAAAAATAGTGTCCTAATTATGTTAACCATGTTATTCTTCTAATTTTTCTAAGCACTTTTCATGTTGGACACAACTCCTAAAGCTCAATGGATCAAAAAGTTATGATCAAATTAAAACTTACTATAAATAATAAAAATGAAAATAAAATGGATTTTCAACCATCAATGTGTTGGAATCTCACAAATTCAGCACGGGCAACCCGGCATAGCGGGGTTGGATGGCTAAAGTAACTTATCCAACCTCAAAGTCATATATGGTGTGTCGAACAACTCATTCAAGTTTGCGAGATACATACGCATGTTTTAAGGTTGTAACGGTCCAGATCACTTACACCTCCTATTGGGCATTCTCTGGTTCATCTTGGACATGAAAATGTCCACGGCCCGCTCTACATCGATGTTACAAAAACATGCGGATTGTGTGGAGTAAGGCCCTACCACGTGCCTCCCATGCAATTGATGAAAGATATACCATGGTGGACCACGAACAAACATAATGCTAGCGTCTCATCGCAATTGTTTATTGTGTTGTAGTTTACCTAAGTTACGGATCTTCATGTCTTTTGGTACCATGGTCATTCATCCAGGAGCTCATCTGTTTGACAGATTGGAATTCATGTATACGTATGTTTTCCTTTCATCTAAACAGGTTGGATGGCAAATAAACACGTTTTTAATAGTCGGCATTCAATCACCACTGTTTTCCTGTGGTGTGGTCCACCTGAGAATTGGATCTGCCTCATTTTTGGAACCATGACCTAAAATGAGCTGGCAACATGGATGGACGGCATGGATAAAAAAACAAATAGATCAAGGTAGCCCCAAGGTAAGATCCTTACTAAGCTGTTACCCTGCCTCACCTAATCCACACCCCAACGAGAAGTGCAAAATTCCTCTTTTATGTAGTATGGATAAGGTAAAACATGAATCATGCATGCCATGTGATATCTTAAAATCCGGAGAGAAGAAAAAAGATACATAGGCACTTAGAAATTAGTTAAAATTTTGCTTAGGTGGCATACAGGTTATTCAAATTAAACTGTCCAAATCACTGTCCTAGTTTAGATATCCCATGAACCAAAAATAAAAATAAAAAAAATTTGCTCATTTGATTATCTGACCATCCATCAGCTTGGTTGAAATATATTGGAAGGTTAAAATTGAATAAAATCCAATGGTCATATTTAAATAAATAGGTGTCCACAATCAGAGGTTAGGATTTTTAAACTAATCTAGTTTAGGAAGTATGAATGAGGCTTAAAACTCTTGCAGCTGCCAAACGAGACCTTCAGCAATGGTGCTTTCCACCATTTAATTGGTTTAATTTGAATTTTATGAATGCTACCTGTAGAGGTGGATGCGACTTACCAGCCCCAGGTGGAAGCTCTGTGGGGCCCACCATGATGTCCATGAGAAATCTATTCCATCCATCAGTTTCTCCAACTCACGTTAGTTGATGGGCCCAAAAATGAGGTAGATCCAAAATGGGCCACACTACAGGAAACAGTGGGATAGAAACACCCACTGTTGAAACCTTCCCAAGGCCCACTCTGATGTTTATATGCCATCCAAACCGTTCATTAGGTTATTCCCACTGAGAGTAACTGAAAATACAAAACTTTTTCCTGTGGCATGCCCCACTTAGAGTTTTGGGTCTGCCTCATTTTTTCACTAACACTAAAATGAGCTGGTGAAACTGATTGGCTGAGCAGATGTCCCACAAACACTGCAGTAGCCCCACACAGCTTCCCCTGGAGGAAATTCCTGTAGGCAAACTGGGATTTCAGTCTCATGCTACGTTTGGCTTGCAACAACTATCATGAAATTTTATGACATATCAAAACTATTCAAATATCATGCTACTTAAAAGATATTTAAGGATATTTCAGGCAAAGTCTGCATTCCATTTGCAAACAAATATCATCCAATTTCATCATATTTCAAAATCTCCACATGTAGCCCAAGTAAAAGGAAATTATGCCTTATCTTTTACAGGGATCTTCTTCTTTTTTAAACCCCAAAAACGGATGGTTAGGATCACCTAACAAAATTGCAATACATGACAGGATTGAAAGAAACACACACACACACACACAAAGAATGATTGACCAAATTGTTGATATAGGTCAGCTAAATAAATGGGCCATATCAAATCCATTTTAGCTTGAAAATAAAAGTACGATGCCATTCAACAATTTCCTACGGTGCGAAAGTGCAAACTGCGATACCAACACGGCATACACATGGAATTCCAAGCCATTCAACAGCTGGGACCCATAGTGTCCATGAGCTGGCCTAAAAACGATCCTGCTCAACTCATCAGTTAATGAACAATAATCCTTATTCCACGAACCCATGTAGCCCATTTAGTGAGTGCTACTTAGCTTGACCGGCTTTTGATGGCTTCGGGCCACATCTAATGGCTTAAGGGTTAGATTAGGGCTGAATAATTCAAGACCTCTTAAGCAAATGGGTTGGTCTTGGCTCACTCCAACCCAACCCAACCTGCTCATGAGAACATAAATAACCATAGAAAGCTTTAAGGGCCTGTTTGGATGCTCTTGCGAAAAAGGAGGTCCGCAATGGGAGGTTTCAAGCCTGCTTTTTCAGTTGACTTGGCGAAAACCAATACAATTGGTTTTTGTCATGTCGGCATTGTAGTGCATATTTTGTCAAGCGGATGGTGAAACAGAGTTTACAAAGTTTATCCAAACGCATGATAAAACCCCTGGTTTGGCTCAAAAGGTGTCTAGGTCTCAAACACCCCTTGGAGGGTGCATCCAAACAGGCCCTTAATCTAATTCCCAAACTTTCTCAAGAGTAACACAATGGATCATGAAATGAAGGTTGTTAGGTAAACAGGTGGAATTGAGAGATGCTTGAACTTAACAATGAGATTTTTATTTTTTTATTAACAGAACACGACAGATGATACATGGCCATTTAGAAACAACTTAAAATTTGCATACATTTAACATATAATTTAAATTGATCTTTCCAAATTATGGATGCCAACATAGATGTAACATGATTCATGAATTTGAGATTATTTGATTATCTTACCATCTGATTGATGGACATTTATTGGATGATTAAAACAAAAAAAAAAAAAAAAAAAAAAAAAAAAAAAAAAAAAAAATCCCATGGTCACAGGTTAGATTTGCTCAAGAATCAGAGGTGAGATTTGCTCAACCAACTTAATTCTGGGACCATGACTCAGCCATGTTGGGCTCCACAATTCAGTCGGTCTGAGTTACTGCATTCCACATGTACAATTTCTGAGTACCCATGTATCAGGTGTCGTACCTGCCAGAGTACATGGCTAACGCATTTAACAAAAAGGCTGTGCTAGGTGCTTGGTTTTGAATTGTTGGGGACTTATTTGTATGAACTTTAAAGGGTATTAAGTCATTAATGACTTTCCATTTTGAAATATTTGTGTCAGAGAAAATGTACGATAGGATGTAGTAATGTCTTGAGGGATCTTTAATCAGATATATCTTGGGAGATCTTAACAAGATACCAAAAAGAAACGTTAAAAAAATGAAGGAATGGAGTGATTTAATCCATGTATGTATAGTATTTGTGGACTCTTTTCTTAATTAAGAATAGTTGTGTTTCATACGTCTTTGTAGATGCTGTTAGCAATGACAATGATATGCTAATTAAAAAATAAAAAATAAAAAATTTTACGAGTTGACGAAAAAATAAATGCAAAGGTAGAAAACCCTAAAAAATCAACATATTTGAATTGGGTGGGTTGTGCAAAACTCCATTCTCTTATTATTTTCTTTCGCAGTGATCATATATCAAAATGCAAAAGGATTTACTTGATAGATTGGACAGAAAACTTGTGACACATGCACCAACTTAGCAACCATGTGAGAAATCAGGGCCATGTACCAAGTCGGCTTCAACTTGAACATTCCCTCTCCTGAAACTTCGTATGGACACCCATCAGGTCAGCCAGACATGTATGTGGTGGAACATACATCACCCGTGATTTTTCTTTCTTAACGTTCATTTCAACATTCAGATTTGGACCAGATGATGAGTGGATTCACCTGATTTATGGTCCATGAATTTTCATGGTTGGTCACACTGTTTGCTTAGGCCAAAACTCACACCCCTAAATAAGGGAAGCATGCCAACTTAGCAGTTTCATGGATTAAGCATCATGTCCCCTAAGAAATTCTTCAACATGGGATTTCTGTCCGAACACAACCTCAGCTCTCAAACATGCTTGTCATTGTAGAATCTCTCTTTATTTTCTGCAAGCATGACACCACAAGAAATGCCAAGCACAGTTTTTGCCCTGCCCCTGGAAACTTACTTCTATATGGTACCAGTACATGGTAGTGCTTGTATCATGTACCAGGTATTGCTTGTAATGGTTTGCAGTAGTTCACATTTCAGTTCGGCGAAACAGATGAACCAAGGAAAACCTTGTAAGCAGTGATGCATGGTTTGTGCATGCATTTCTCTGTATACGGAGAAAATAAATCCTGTTGCACAGCTTTACCACACACAGATCCACTCACCAACCTGGTGACCATGGTCCAAATCATATTTCTAGAACTTGTGACTCGACTCATACTCATCCAAGTCAACTCGATCCAGCTATTAGATATTGAGCTCGATCACTGGGAAACTTGGTACTGGGCCTGACTCGGCCTGGACTCTGAGAGACTTGTTGAGTCAACTCCACATGTCTCGGAATGACTCAAACTGAGTGACTCACCTCTTGGCAGAGATTTTATTAAAAATAAAGATGGTGGGAGTGGGGTAGGATTCAAACCTCAACCAAGGGAAGTAACACCCTTAGCCAGTGAAGTATCTGGGTTGAATGGGTTTAAGTTACATTTTATGTTACCTATGATAAATTGAACTATATCAATTTACATCCCTAATATTTTCTATTTACAAAACTAAATATGGAGTTGAGTCGAGGAGTCTTTGAGTCAACCCAACCCAGCTTAACATCGAGTCGAGCCGAGTCAAGTCGAGTTTTTGGGTTTTTGAACTACAGTCCAAATGCAACCTTGACTTGTAATGAACTCAAATATAGGAATTTCACATCTTCTACAATTTCCTAATGCCGCAAGCATGATTTCCTAGCCCATCCATATGCACGCACTCAAGGTCCAAGCACACCTGACATGTTTACCATGTCATAGATGCCCTAATCCAAAAATCAGGCCAGTCCACTCATCATGTTGGCCAGAGCACTTTAAAAATGGCTGTCACTGTCAAAGAAACCTTGTTTTTTAGACATGCCCCAATGAGGAGCAGACTGTCATGACTTGTGGGCAAGGGAATGTACATGGCGGGGTCCACCTGCTGATGGCTTGGACGCTCACTGCACATGCCTGCATGTAGATGGGCCGCGCAATGCACAGGTGGAATTAGAAAACCTCAGTTTGCAGTAATCAATCAGAGTTTTTTTGGGGCAAATGAAACAGAGTTGAGCATCAAATACATAAATATATAACACATCAGCATTACAAAGATACAATACAGGCTTTCAGCTAGCTGTTAGTGTGAGGGACACTCAGCAATTGAAGGGCATGGAATTCCTTATCAGAATTGGCCAGTAGAAAACAGAATAGAAAGATAAAAAGGAGTCAACTTACACACGATGAGGTGAGCAAGAAATCTTGAGTTTGGGGACTTTAAAGGAAGATGAGAACAATCTTGGGGTCCCTGACATGGAAACTGCTTCTGTTCCTCTCATCTTTGAACTTCTTTTAGATCCCTGATGATGCACAATACATACTTTGGATACTTAGAATCCTTCTCATCACAAGAACATGCCACAATTCATATCTGAATGTACTAAGTTAATTGAAGAAGATGGATGTGTGTGAGTCATGTGCCATTCATCAGGCACAGCCCGGTCTACTTATCAGGTTGGACACACATGGGTACAGCCCAGTCCCTCCTGGGCCCTCTCTCTCTCGCTCTCACTCACTCGTTCGCTCGCTCAAAGTAAACAGAAAATCAACCATCCATCATCAATTACGATTCATATGTTTCCTCAGCTCAACCGTCGCAAAAGGTACAATAAAATGCTCAACCGAAGAATATCATATGTTTCCTCAGCTCAACCGTCGAAACTGAAGAGACGCAGCAAGAGGTACAATACAATGCTCAACCAAAGAATATCAAAGTTACATCCAAGTTTTCTGTTTGTTCAAGAAACTGATATTATGTTAACATTGTGGACGCCCCATGCTTCCTAGTGGTTGCTTGAATATTTGGCCATGTCTTTGTTGCATATGGATGGTCACCATGTTTTATCTCTCACCTTTCTATTAAATTGCAAACAGTTGAAGAATTTGGGTTTTCCCATATGGGAGATTTTTGGTGCATGCGAGCAGGTCCAGTCCAAGATGTGCAAAAACAGTTACAGTACGGCTGATGCAGTTGCGCGATACGACGTTAAATCGTTGACCCCTGAAATTGGAAACTTTAATGACCATTTCAGGGCATAACGGCCATGACGCTCTGTAATGGTCCAAAAAGGATTGCAGCAGTCACGAAAATGGCTAGTATTTTTTTCCCTATTTAAATGCCATTTTCTCATTGTCCATCAAATTTCGACTACCCTTGCTATAGTTTTTAGGATTAAAACTTGAGATTGAAACGATTTAGACAAATCGAAGCTCCAGGGGCCATTTTCCAAAAATTCGAAAAAAGTGGTATTTATGCCCTTTTTTTATTTGTAGTGCTAATGATTAATTATGACGTGTAGAGATTAGAAGCACATCATTAGGTTGATTATTTTTATTAATCAGTTTGTTTTGTATTTTTTTGTGTTTTCAGAACCCACATCCACATGAGGCTCTCCTAGACTCCACATCCACATCTACGAGAGCATCACGCGAAGATGTCTCCTGTCACGTGGGACCCCTTCTAGCCAAACATGTCATGACATTCTTGATCTTTACAAGCAGTGTGCACACTCTCTCCTAGCCATATAGTTACTTCCCTATCTAAATCTTCATCAAATTTAACATTCTCCTCATCACGAAAACCCATATAATTAGGACGAAACACCTCCTGTCAAGCAGCTTCCAGAACTTCATTTTTCTTCTTCTACCGAGCAGCTCGTTTCCCCCTCAACTCATCCAAACTTTATTGCATCAAGATCATCTCTCTTGACACTTTGGTACACCCCACGACTTGGCCATTTTGATGTGCCAATTGTTGTCTAAGTCACATGATTCCACCATTTATCAATCTATCACAATAGTTGCATTTCATTTGATACCTAATACCACTCACCTTCTCACAATGCCGTCATCTAATATCCTCACTTCCTTATTGGCCAGCCATTTTCTTACTAGTTATGGCCTATCTAAATCTTCATCGAATTTAACATTCTCCTCATCACGAAAACCCATATAATTAGAACGAAACACCTCCTATCAAGCAGCTTCCAGAACTTCATTTTTCTTCTTCTACAGAGCAGCTCGTTTCCCTCTCAACTCATCCAAACTTTATTGCATCAAGATCATCTCTCTCTACACTTTGATACACCCCACGACTTGACCATTTTGATGTGCCAATTGTTGTCTAAGTCACAAGATTCCACCATTTGATACCTAATACCACTCACCTTCTCACAATGCCGTCATCTAATATCCTCACTTCCTTATTGGCCAGCCATTTTCTTACTAGTTATGGCCTATCTAAATCTTCATCGAATTTAACATTCTCCTCATCACGAAAACCCATATAATTAGAACGAAACACCTCCTATCAAGCAGCTTCCAGAACTTCATTTTTCTTCTTCTACAGAGCAGCTCGTTTCCCTCTCAACTCATCCAAACTTTATTGCATCAAGATCATCTCTCTCTACACTTTGATACACCCCACGACTTGACCATTTTGATGTGCCAATTGTTGTCTAAGTCACAAGATTCCACCATTTATCAATCTATCACAACAGTTGCATTTCATTTGATGCCTAATACCACTCACCTTCTCACAATGCCGTCATCTAATATCCTCACTTCCTTATTGGCCAGCCATTTTCTTACTAGTTATGGCCTATAAGAGTCTAAGCCCAAATATAAGTCTTAAGTGAAGTGTAAATAAAATATATGAGAATCCAAGTACTAAAAGGCTATTTAATAATCCTAATCAAATAATCAAGTCCAAAATCCAAATGCTCAACTGAAAGACTAAAGTAAATAAGTAGCTTCTAATTAAGAACAAATCAACTATCAAGCTCCAAAGCCTGCTCAAAATGAAAAAATATAAACGTATAATTGCTATACATCCAAAAATCGCTCCAAATATGTGTGTATGTGTGTGTGTGTGTGTGTGTATCAAATAAACTAATTAATATACGAAAAGAATATGGTTAGATGCCTCTAGCATCTACACATCATAATCAACCATCACAACTACAAATCAGAATAAAAAAATAATTATTTTTATTTTTCATTTTCAGCATAATTAGTTCCAAAAATAAAAAATAAAAAATATATATATTAAACAAACTAATTAATACACAAACAACATTACATGCCTCCAATACACATCATAATCAACCATCACAACTACAAATCAAAAAATATATATATACTTTTTTATTTTTCATTTTCAACTTAAGTAGTTCTGAAAATAGAAAAATATCATTTTTTAAAAAAAAAAAAAAACCTTATTAATACAAAAAATGGGACCAACCCCCATTGCATATTAGTACATATTGGGTATAGAATAGATCTGCTTCCTCTAAATGTCTACACATGATAATCAACCATCATAACTACAAATTGGAAATATATATATATATATATATATATATATATATATTATTTTTTATTTTTCATTGTCAACATAATTAGCTCTAAAATAGAAAAAAAATACAAAAAGAATATCAAACAAACTGATTCATACACAAAAACAACATGGTTACATGCCTCTAATGTCTATACATCATAATCAACCATCACAACTAAAAATCGGAACAAAACACCCATTACAACATAAACAAAAGATAGCAACAACCTAATGTATACAATCATATTCACCAATCTTTCCTAAATATCATTAAGAGAGAAAGCAGCCTTTCACAACCAAAATGCCAATAATCATGTAAATCACAAACTTACTCATGAACAAGAGTGTTGCTCAGCCTGCATGCACATCTATATGCAAACACATGCCAAGCTGGCAATTACATAGGACATTGGATCTGTACATCAGGGTGAGCCCACCATGTGGATGACCTAGCCCAAAAAGTAGGCACGAAGTCCTACTTTTTATAATATTATATATAGAGAGAGAGTAATGGTCTCCTGCGCACTATACCGTGGGAGACCTTTGTGCGCACCATGCTTATGTACTTAGAGTGGGTGGGCTGGCGTGGTTGTTACGGCGATGTGTTTGTGAAATCCATTCCAACCATTAGGTTCTTGCTGGTAATTTAACTGTAGGGGCAAAAGAACAAGCAACTCCTTGGTTTATGCAAGCCACACCAAGAGAAACAATGAGAGAAGGGATGCCTATTGTTTAATTTTTACAGAGCCCACCGTGATGTTTATGTGTGAAATATACTCCAAAATAGTGGAAGAAGGGACGCCTATTGTTTAATTTTTACAAGGCTCACCGTGATGTTTATGTGTGAAATATACTCCAACTATTAGTTGCCTCTTAATAATACATTCACGGCACAAAACTTTAGGCCCGTACATGATTTATGTGGGCCATACCAAGTGAAATTATTTGGACGGTGGGTGTTTCCTTCACTGTTTCCACTTATATGGCCCAATTGAATTATTAATGTGGGTAACTTTTAAGCCCTATTAGTAAATTCTTATCGCACACCTTATGATCAGAGTGGATTTCACATACATGTCAAGTTGGGCCCACCCCATCCCACGCTAGGGCAGGACCGAGAGCGGCTTTGATAGGTTCCCCAGATCCACCGAGGTGGGTGGGATCCCTGATGGGCCCACTGTGATGTATTTTTCTAATATTCATGTCATTCATTTATTTTGAAAACTCATTTTAGGGCATGATCCAAAAAATGAAGCAGGTCCAAATCTCAAGTGGGCCATATCAAGGGAAACAATTTGGAGGGTAAGTTTTGCTCCGTACACTATTTCCCATTTGCAGTCCACCTGAATTACAGTTGGGGCTGGTTTTTTAGCCCTAGAACTAAAGTAACTCACCTGATAGTTGGAGTGGATTTCGGAAATATACAATGATCGGTGAACCTGCACTGGACCACCCCTTACCTGGTGAAATTTAAATGGCTTTTATGTAATGTGATAAGAATTGACTATGCAGTGAGGAGTGAGGAACTCACGATTATTTACACAGTGGTGAAGACTCAATGGGGCCCACCTTGATGTATGTTATTTACCCATATCATTGATCCATTTTTCCATATCATTTTAGGGCATGAGCCCAAAACTTAAGCATATCCAAAGCTCAACTAGACCACACCACAGAAAACAGTGAAGATAATGATGTCCACTATCGAAACCATCCTAGGGCCCACATTGATGTTTATCTATCATCCAACCTGTTACTAAGGTCGCGTAGCCCTGGATGAACGAAAACACAAATATCAATTTGATCCAATATTTTAATGGCCCTAAAGAAGTTTTGAACGGTGGGCGGTCAATTCACATGGTTGATGTGGTGTGGTTCACTACAACTTTAGATATACTTCAATTTTGGTTGCATGCCCAAAAATGATCTGGCAAGACGGATGGACGGTGTGGATAAAACATACACTTCATAGTGGGCCCCATGGAGTCTTCACAACATGGTAAAGGGTGGTGTGCACCTCACTGTATAATACGCAAACCAAGCCTAACGTGTGTGTGTGTGTGTGTGTGACCCACCTAATGAGTTGACTGAGCTGATTTCTAGCCCACAGCTACATGGTGGGGGGCCAACACGCTTCATGGAAAGCCACACGTTCATGTTGAACTGCCGGAAGCTTCTTTTAAACCATCCAGTGTTTTTGTACACATGTAGCCAACCATATAAGTTGACTTCTGGGCAAAGTCAGCGACATAATGAATAGCAGCAAAGGTGTGCAGAGAGGTTCATGTGGGATTAGCAAAGATCTGAATGAAATTCCAAAAGATAAAAATTAGTCACTTGCCTGCTCAACACTCTTTGCTGAATTGGAGGGTTGTGATGATCCGTCTGGTTTGTTGTTAAGAAGATGCCGCTTTTGCCTCCCACTGTTGGTCGTATTTTTCAAGCTGAAACTAGTTGAATCCATCCTGGGACAACTAGCAACTATCTTTCTTGAGCTTCTCAGTGATTCTAATTCCATCTTATGTTTAGCCAGGTCTGCTTTTAATTTGAAGATGGCCTCATCCTTTTCTTTGTTCGATGACTGCAATGTCTCAACACTAAGTTGAATCTTTGCTATGCTTTCGTTAGCATGTTCAACTTCAATGCGCTTACTCTTCAAGAGATTGGTATAATCGCTTTCCATCCTTTTAAACTGGTTCCACACAAAATTCCTTTCTGCTAACAATGCAGAGATCTCAGCACTTTTCTGAGAATTAAGCTTTTCATTTGCACTCTTTAATCTTCGTATTTCTTCTTGCAAAGTCTTGGTACGCTTATCCTCTTCCTTTGCATTTCTACCAGTCTTCAAGTCTTTATCACCTCCCTTTCGTTTATCCATTCCTTGAATACTTAGCTCTGACTTTTCCTACAAATCAATAAAAGCAATCGAGCGGAATTCTGACAGTATTCAAGGGACTTCAGACTCCATAAATGAAGAATAATTCAATAAAGTTAAACTTACAAACCTCTCTCTCTGAGAGCTTGCGACCCAAGTAGTCAACAACCTGTTGCAAGTCCTCCAAGTCACTCCCTGACCTTTCTGCTTTGCACATAAATATATATTTAAAAATAATAATAAATAAATAAATAAATAAATAAGTAGAACAGGGTTCAGTTCAGAAACTCCAAACCCACATGCAAATTATTTCCCTAAACTATTAATTACAATATAAAGTTAGCCATTCTAAAACGTTTAGGCCTAAGAGGGCACATTATCTCAACTTCAGTCTATCCATTCAAAGCCAACAATTATATAAATGTTAAGGAATATTACAAAGAAAGACAGAAACTGCATGTCCTTACCATAGCTAAACTTTAAACTTTGAAAATTAATATAATCAAGAATCAATGTAGAAAGTTTGAACTGCTCTAGAATATCCTAATTATTAACATCAACAGGAAGTAATTTACTTTATCTTTCCTTTAGAAAATACTGTCATAGTACAAATTCAATTCCACTCTTTTCTATACAAAAAAGATAGCCATTAAGACAAGAAAACCTAAAGAAAGGAACCAAATGTAGCTATCAAACACTAAATGTTTCATTCAACATGAAACCTCCTTTCCCATCTTACTCCGAATTTTCATGCCACTATCATCAGTAAACACATTTGATGAAGTATACCAGTTCACCAGATTATTTGGTCTCCTCAGTTCTCATCAAAGGAGGCAGTGGTCAACCCATTTTCAATTTGGGACCCATGCAAATTACCATTGTTACTCTAATGGGCATCCTCCTTTCCCAGATTGTCCAAAACTGTAATGCGTTCATCATCCACTTCTCCACGAAATTATCTGATCCCCTCAGATTGTGTGTGTGGAGATAAGCCACCTGTTTTTTCACTTGCAGACCAACACAAAACATGGGTTGGCACTTTCCTTTTCTATCAATCAGAGCCTCGGGTGTCAGCTAAGTAGGCGGCCCAGAAAGCTAAGCTCCCTTCCCACTAAATAAAATGGGGCAGATATCCCTTTTAAGAACAAAAGTATATTTCAACTTTCAATACTTTGCTTCTTATTCTTCTTCTGAAACCACCTAAGAAGACACTCACTCCCACACCAATAGTTTAGACGAACTGCATTTAACAAGCCCAATGTATCAACTAATCAAGCAAGCGTAACAGAAGTTGAGCATCAATGAATACAAATCATATGGTACAGTGGCATGCGATGCATTGTGGATGGCAGACCACATGAATACTCTCTTCTAATTAAACCAAACGAACAAACCAAAAACAGAAAAACAAAAGGCACCCAAATTATTTAACAGGAAAAGAAGTTTATTCTCATGTTCCAACAAGAACATCTTTACTTCTTTCTTCGTTTTGGGTTAAACTGTATTAATAGTATATAAAAAATTGACGAAAATGATTGCTCCTCTCCTGAGAGTAGCCATACGAATCAACTCAACTTCTGGGCCGTTTATCTGATGGCCCCACTGCGTAGGCCCATGCCCTAAAGTCAGGATGGTTCAGTCACCAAACACCCACATATGCATGAATGAATGAGCAGCTAAAAGAATTGACTAATGGTCCACATGCAACGTGCAGGTGTGGCCCATCTGATAGACAGGACCAACCTGATTTTCCATGGCACATTTTCTGAGATGGAATTGCCTGTAACCCCAAGCCCTATGGGGTCCCCTGTGATGTTTGTATTATATGCACTCTGTCCATCCATATTGCCAGCTAATTTTAGGATAGGAGTCCAAACATGAGAGAGATCCAAAACTCAAGTGGGCAATGCCACAAAAACAGTGGCAATTGAACACCCACCATTGAAACCTTCTTGGGGACCACAGAAGTTTTGTATGGAGCTGATATTTGTGTTTTTCCTTCATCCAGTTGGAATCACCTCATGAACAGGTTAGATGATATATAAAAATCACAATCAGCCCCAGGTTGGTTCAACAGTGGGTGTTTCCACCCCACTGTTTCCTGTGGTGTGGCCCAGGTTGACTGTTAGATCTCCACCATGTTTGGGCTCATGTCCTAGAATGAGCTGGTGAAATGGACGGACCAAGTGGATATAACACAAACATCACGATGTGTCGCACCAAGCAGCTTCCCATTTTTAGTAACTCCCAGCTGCCGACACCCTCAATCTCACACAAATGCCACGTGCGGTGAGTAGAATTCGGCCGCCTTCTCTCATGAGTAGCCATAGCATTGCTGTATAAGACTATATCTCACAGTAGGAAAATAAAAAGTTGGGTTTTGAACTCCTTTCTCGCGGGGGGAGGCCAATACATCAATTGAAGAAGAGAATCCAGAAAAGACCCAAATTGGAGAGAGAAAGGACAGAGATGGAAACCCAAGTTCAAGGGTCAAGAAGGGAAACGGACCTGATTTCATCTTATAGAAGAATGCCTCTCCCTGCACCATTCCAACCACAAGATCCGATTTGACTGCCTCAAGTGTGCGGCCCATTTCCGCCTCCATCACATAACTCTTAGCCTGTAAAGGAGAAAAGAAACCCTAAAATTACAAATAACGAAGGAGGGAATATGTTTGCCTTTTTTTACTTTTTATTTTTTTCGATTTCAAAAGAAGCGAGGAAATGAAGAACCTGAGAGAGATGATCTTGGAGGAGACGGACGTCGGAGAGCCAGTGCTGGTGCTGGATGTGAATGCGATCTTGGAGAAGCTGGCGATCCTTGGCTAGGGTTTCGACCTGGGATTGTTGGGATTGCAGCATCTGGACTAGGGCGTTGAAAATCTTCTGCCATTCGAGGGCGGAAGAGGACGAAGAAGATTGGAGAAGATCTTTACTGTCCGTCATTGCATATGTGAGAGAGAGAGAGAGAGCGGGGGGCTTTTGGGATTTCTGCAGTTGGAGATTTGAATTTTTAACGGTCGAACGGGAATACAACGAGAGCGACAGAGGGAGATGCAGGGATTTAGGTCCCGTTGGGGAGCGGATTAGGTGCGGGCCCTAGCTCGCCCAAGACGGTGCAGCCCTTACCATGGGGCCCACCTTGATGTATTAATTATATATCCACACCGTCTATCCATTTTTTCAGATTATTTTATAGTATGATCCCAAAAACGAAGCAGATCAAACTTTCAGGTTGACCATAACATAGAAAAAATTGGTGATTGAACATTAATGAGCCAGAAAAGTTCTGGATCAAGCTGAATTTGTTTTTTCTCTTTATAAAGTTTTGTGTGACCTAATCAACGGGTTGGATGGAAAATAAAAAATATGAAAACATTACAATGGGCCTTAGGAGATTTTTAATGGTAGGACATTCAATTACCACTGTTTCTTAGTATGGTCCACTTGAGATTTGGATCTTCTTAATTTTATGTATTATACTATCAGATGATCAGATAAAACGGATTGACGGCGTGGATATAGAATACATCATCAAGGTGGGACCCACAGTAAGGGCCGCACCGTCTTTGGTAAGCCTGGGGCCGCACCTAATCCACATATCGCCGAGATTTTCAACTTATCGCGATAAATATGAACAGTAACTGGAAACGCTACTCGAGTCATTGCAAGCGGGTTTCGACTCTGATAAATGGGAGCCATGCTTCAGTAATCCAGACCGTTGTTTTTGTTCCCCAACATGGATAGATCATATGCATAATAATCCATCCAGATTGGAAAATCCTAGCCACCAATCTCAGACTTATTTCATTTTAATCTATAGCTATTTTTTAACGGTCATTCTTGATGCCAAGATTCAACCATTGGGTATATCCAACGAACCAATGGTTTAGATCAATGAACTCTGGCCCCTACTTTTATGGACTTAAAACTGGAGTGTAGTCCCGCAATCCTCATCCCTACACTACATACATGGGTGGGAACGCACGAGTCCCATTGGGGAACGCGTCTTGGCTGGTGACCCAGCGCCAGCTGGTAGATGGTGTCAAAGCTCGGGCGCGGATTCGGTACTACCCCGGCCCATCCGGGCGCGGATTAGGTACTACCTCCGCCCGTCTAGAGCTCAGGACGGGCTGGAGGTGTAACCCTTGATTAGTGGAGAGTGGTTATGTCATAAGGCAGAGGACACGTCAACAAACGGAGCCGTTAGCTCGCGTTTATACTCAGTCTATTTCTACCTTTTTCCGTGTGCAGAGTAGCGGACTCGCTACTAAAGTAACATCCCCGAGTTTTGTGGGCCCCACAATGATGCATGTGTTGTATCCACACCGTCCATATATTTGGAGAAATCATTTTAGGGCATGATACAAAGAATAAGTCAGATCAAAGTCTAGAGTGGACCCCACCACAAAAAACAGTGGGGAGAGTGATGCCTACCATTGAAACCTTCCGAAGGTTCACCATGATGATTATTTGAGACCCAACCTGTTCATGTATTAACTCAGACATAAAAGAAAGGAAAACACAAATAACATCTCGATCAATAACTTTTGCTCCCCTTATAACTTTTTAATGATACGCATCACTCTCTCCACTGTTTTTGTATAGTGGGGTCCACTCGAGATTTGGATCTAACTCATTGTTTAGACCATGATCAAATATGATCTCTCCAAATGGATGGACGGTGTGGATACAAAACATATGTCATGGTGGGGTCCATAAAACTGGGTTACGTCACTTCATAGCGAGTATGGTTGTTCAATCCGCGCACCAAATAGATAGCGTGCTTTCCAAGAAACCCAAATATAATTACGAAATCGGATTGCGTTACGAGTACGGTCTTATTAGATTGAGTAAACTCAGTTGAGCCCACTATGAATTCATGTGTTTTATCCACGCTGTCCATCTGATTTTTCAGATCATTTTAAGGGTTCCACCCAAATTTAAAGTATATCTAAAACTTAAATAGACCATACTAAAGGAAACAGTGGAATTATTTATTTCCACCATTGAAACCTTTCTAAGGCCCAATGATGTTTATTTGTCATCCAAATGGTTCATAAGATCACAATGACATGGACGAAGGGAAAACACAAATATCAGCTTGATCTAAAACTTATGTTGCCTCTTAAGAATTTTTAAAACGGTAGACGTCAATTCACACTGTTTTCAGTGGTGTGGTCCACTTGAGATTTGGATATGCTTGATATTTGGGTTAAAACCCTAAATTTACGTGATAAAACGGATGGACGGCCATAGAGTTTATTCAGTATGGTTAGTGTACGTTACACAGTAAGCAATCGGCTTCCTGCAATTACCTATTCCGTTTGATGACGTGTCACTGTCATCTGCCGTAACCACTCTCCGCTAATCAATGGGCTACACGTCCAGCCCGTCTTCAGTTCTGGATGGGCAGGGCACGGATTCGGTACTACCCCTGCCCGTCCAGAGCTCAAGACGGGCTAGACATGTAGCCCATTGATTAGCGGAGAGTGGTTACGTCATATGACAGTGACACGTCATCAAACGAAAAGGAGTTTTTCAAAAAAACTCCAAACGTTTTTTTTTTCGTCTTCAACTGAGTTGATGTCATCAACTTATGTGGGCCTTACCATGATGTATTATGCCCTAATATTATCTCTCCAAATGGATGGACGATGGGGATACACAACATACATCATGGTAAGGCTCACATAAGTTGATGACATCAACTCAGTTGAAGACGAAAAAAAAAATGTTTGGAGTTTTTTCGAAAAACTCCGTTCCGTTTGATGACGTGTCACTGTCATATGACGTAACCACTCTCCGCTAATCAATGGGCTACACGTCCAGCTCGTCTTGAGCTCTGGACGGGCAGGGGTAGTATCGAATCTACGCCCTGCCCATCCAGAACTCAAGACGGCTGGACGTGTAGCCCATTGATTAGCGGAGAGTGGTTACGTCAGATGACAGTGATACGTCATCAAACGGAACGGGTAATTGTAGGAAGCTGATTGCTTACTGAGTAATATACACTAACCGTACTGAATAAACTCTATGGCCGTCCATCTGTTTTATCACGTAAATTTAGGGTTTTAACCCAAATATCAACCATATCCAAATCTCAAGTGGACCACACCACTGAAAACAGTGTGAATTGACATCTACTATTGAAAAATTCTTAAGAGGCAACATAAGTTTTAGATCAAGCTGATATTTGTGTTTTCACTTCATCCATGTCATTGTGATCTTATGAACCATTTGGATGACGAATAAACATCATTGGGCCTTAGAAAGGTTTCAACGGTGGAAATAAATAATTCCACTGTTTCCTTTAGTATGGTCTATTTAGGCTTTAGATATACTTTAAATTTGGGTGGAACCCTTAAAATGATCTGAAAAATCAGATGGACAGCGTGGATAAAACACATGAATTCATAGTGGGCCCAACTGAGTTTACTTAATATAATAAGACTGTACTCGTAATGCAATCCGTTTCTTGGAAAGCACGCTATCTATTTGGTGCGCGGATTGAACAACCATACTCGCTATGAAGTGACGTAACTCAGTTTTATGGGCCCCACCATGATATATGTTTTGTATCCACACCGTCCATCCATTTGGAGAGATCATATTTGATCATGGTCCAAACAATAAGTTGGATCCAAATCTCGAGTGGACCCCACCATACAAAAACAGTGGAGAGAGTGATGCGTATCATTAAAAAGTTATAAGGGGAACAAAAGTTATTGATCGAGATGTTATTTGTGTTTTCTTTTCTTTTATGTCTAAGTTAATACATGAATAGGTTGGGTCTCAAATAAACATCATGGTGAACCTTCGGAAGGTTTCAATCGTAGGCATCACTCTCCCCACTATTTTTTGTGGTGGGGTCCACTCTAGCCTTTGATCTGACTTATTCTTTGTATCATGTCCTAAAATGATTTCTCCAAATATATGGACGGTGTGGATACAACACATGCATCATTGTCGGGCCCACAAAACTCGGCGACGTTACTTTAGTAGCAAGTCCGCTACTCTGCGCACGAAAAAAGGTAAAAATGGACGGAGTATAAACGCGAGCTAACGACTCCATTTGTTGACGTGTCCTCTGCCATATGACGTAACCACTCTCCACTAATCAAGGGGTTACACATCCAGCCCATCCTGAGCTCCAGACAGGCGGAGGTAGTACCTAATCCGCGCCCGTCAAAGCTCTGGGGACTCCACCATACATTATACACGTGTTTTATCCCTTGGACTAGTTATATTGCTTAGAGATCAGGCCTGGACAAACCATAGGTCGTTTGCCTTATATAAATGACCTATGTTAGGGCCATTTCATTCATATATATGAGGTAGAGCAAGCCCAATCCCAAACCCCGAATAAAATCAGATTGTGGGACTCCAGTCCTTAGAAACACAGTCTGAGCACACATGTGCCTTGATTTATACTGTCGATTGTACACAGCACCCTTGTGTATCTAGCAACTCCACCCAAGTGATTTATGTTAGATACCTTTGAAACTCTAGTCATGTTGACTGCGTCATCCCTACAGTCGCAACAGTGAAAACTGTGTGTAAATCTGACGCTCCGTTGGTGAGATATGGCCCATTGAATCCACAGCCCAAATTGCGTATCTTCTAATACAAATAACCTTTATTAGAATAGGCTCATTGGACTTGGGTACATGTGAGCATAAATCCCACTTTTTAGAATATAGGAATTATCACAAGATAGGACAACCATTACATGATAAATGAAGAGCTAGCACATGTGAGACAATCACTATAAGACAAAAATAGATTCTGCCCCAAAATACATCATTAGTCATCTCTTCATGCCTTAGAAGCTAATTATGGCCCATGATCATCTCATCCTACACATGCATCCAATGCATATCTTATTTTGTGACACATCACTTTAAACAACTAATTGAAACACTCTACTTCATCATCCATCACGCATCACCTATAACTCACAATCATTATCCATCTATAGCCAATACATGCCTAGATTTCATCCGCATTAGCCAATGCATGCTTATCACCATCCACCTTATCCATCCACTATCAACAGCATGCACCACCTTCCACCTCACTTTTAACACCAATATGACCCCCCATTTGCCACATCATCTTACCACCTCAACCCCATTCTCTATTAAAGAGTAGTACTTATACTTTTTCTACACTTAGGAAATTTCTAAAATTTTATGAGAGAGAGTGTGTGTGAGGCCAAGGTGTGGCCCACCATCAAAGTAGAGGGAGTGGACCACTCATCATCATCCAGCCATCCATCCATTTAAAGTGAGTCTACGCCCCTTCCTTCCCTCCTCTTCCTCCTTGTTATTTCTTCCTTTTTATATTTTTTATGTGTGTTGGGTCCACTAGTGTGGAGCCCTTTTTTCATGTATGGCCCCAAGTGTATGAGAAGTGGGCCCAAAGTTGGGACAGATCTATTCCTGAAATCGCATCTCTGATTTTCTAAGTTTTGGACCAACTTTGGACCTTTGTGGTGAACCCCACGTACAAGGTAGGCGTGGGACACCACCTGAAATTTCTAGTGTATAGCTATGGCTGGAGAAATAGTATTTTAATTGGGCTAAAGAGGACCCTACATGTTCGGGGAGCATATCTCAAAATGAGGCCAAGCACGGTTGTGCAGAAAATTGTGCACAAACAATTGAAATGCTTGTGTTTGGCTTTGAGAAAATAATTATGTGTATGCAACCAGTGGTTTCCACCTTATGATTTTTGAATTCCATATATAGGACTACCAAGGGCACCTGATGGCACATTGAAAGGTAGCCCATATGATCGGGCCAAAACTATTTCTGAACTATATTTCCTCCACAGTTTCTCTAAGTACCCATGTTTGGGCCATCACCATAAATTATACACACTCAACCATTGAGGCTCACCTTGTGGGTTTTAAAGCCTATACATAAAGCTACCAGATGACTCTTTCCTTTCACTAAATGTGGGCCTCACATGATCATGGAACTGACTCAAAAATGGTATGGAACCACTTTTTCACCAAAAATCTGTTTGATATAAAATTCATGTGGGGCCACATCAGTGGGGTCCACCATCTACCTAAGGCATTTAATGCGGCATTTAAAGCCTGAAAATGAACTCCCAGGTGGTTGTTGGTCCAAAATCTTAGGTGGGTCATTTAGTATGGGCTATCTTGTATGGGCCTTACCTTGCCATGTGAAGCTCGTCTTGCACACTATGTAAGCCTATCATTTTCTGATGGTGTGAGACATGTGATAGACAACCTTACTGCTCATTTATTTCTCGTAAGTTATATGCGGCTTTGGGCCCATCCAAATGAAGCAAAGACTAAGGCCCAATTGACCTAATACCAAGAAAAACACTTGGGAGTAGGAAGCCCATGATAATAGCCCTTCGCCCGTTAGGCAGGCCAATTGCCTAGTGGGTAGCATACATTACACACTACCACTAGTCAGTTGGGTCACACTTAGCAGGGCCATTTGAATTGTATAAGGCATAATAGTTAAACTTTCTTATTTTACTTGTGCATGCGGTTAGTAGGCCCATCATGATGTGGAATGTGTTTAATGTTGGCATGTGGCCCTTCTGTTTGATATTGTGATTTATTTTCTAGTTCATGGTAGAATGTGTGGAGCCCAGTTGTGTTGTGAGATCCAATTTATATGTGTGTATTTTATGAATACCTTCTGTAGTGTGGGGTCATTATTCACCGCCAAACCAAACGTAACATTTAATGGGTAGCACCACAAGAACTTCAACAATTAAGAAACCCATTTAACCATACTTGTTATATTGTACGGAACACAACATGAATCGTACAAGTTACCTTAAGATAGTGAGGCTCACTTAGTTATGGAATTGGACACACACCGTTGAGCACCTTGTGATTGAAGGTACATCCTTTAAAGCTTAGCTTGGAGGTCCACTAAGTGGGACCAACACTTGACCTATAGGACTACGTGCCTCGCATATATTTCAAGGTCAACATGGAGATCACGCTTAAGTGGGACCCACTATTGATGGTTGAGATGATGATTAAATTGATTATGATTTTGATAGCATTGCTTGAGAATAGTTAAGTATCTAGTGATGATAAGTATGATGTTGCTTATGTTAAACATAACATGTTTGTGATGATATGTCCGATGGTAGATGAGTTGATGATAGTATGCATATTAATAATGATGTTATGATGATGATATGCATGTGGATGGTCATGATGATGATGATGTTGATAATTCAAGTTAGAAAAAATGCATGTGTTGACGGCCATGATAATTATATATATATATATATATAGAGAGAGAGAGAGAGAGAGAGAGAGGAATGCTCACCCGTGCACCTTCTTATGTGAGCACATGTGCGCACATTTGCACACGTGTCATGGGCACATAATCTGAGCGGTCAACGTGATGCGGCACCCCTTGAAACCTCATAAGCACAACTTTCAGCTCGATACAAAACTCTAGTGGGCCGTGGCAAGAGGAAATAGTTTCCTCCCTTGATTTGCATTTCTCTTTGCCATGACCCACTGGAGTTTTGTAACGGGCTGACAATTGGGCCCATAGAGTTTCAAGGGGTGCAGCATCACGTGGACCGTTCAGATTCTGTGCCTATGACACATGTGCAAAGGTGCATATAGGTGCTCATGTAAGAAGGTGCGCAGGTGAGCATTACTATATATATATATATATATATATATATATATATATATCTATATATAATATATATATATATATATATATATATATATATATATATGGGAAAAGGTACTATGCGCTCGACCTCACGAGTCTGTCCTATGAGGTCGAGCTGTGTGGGCCCCACCATGATGGTGTTTCGAACATCTACCCCATCAGTCATATGCACCATTCCATCGTAGGCCTAGGTCTCAAAAATCAAGTCAATCCGTGACTTGGTGGGCCACACCACATACAGAAGTGGAGAGGGGCCGTGCACCATTAACATTCATAACCATTTTTGAGGGCCCACCGAGATGTGGTTTGCAAATCCAGCCCCATCCATTATGTGTGTCCCACTTGAATGAGGGTTCAAACCAAGTTTCAGGCGCATGCAAAACTCAGGTGGGCCCCACCAAGTGCTTTTATATGTTTTAACGATGTCTTCACATAATTTTAGATGGTATGGCCCACCTGAGTTCTGTATATGGCTGATTTTTGGCATATCCCATAATTTAAAGGGGACCCATCAAATGCACGGTGTTGATGGTTGAAACGCATCACGGTGGGGTCCACACAGCTCGACCTCACGGAAGCTTATTGTGGGGTCGAGCGCATAGTACCTTTTCCCTATATTATATATATATATATAATATATATATTATATATATATATTATATATATATATATATATATATATATATATTATATATATAATCACCATACTCCGCTTAATGTTAGTATCATAGATGATAATAATGCACGCTAAGGGAACCATATGCATGATGATAGCCATTTTCCCAATACCTAAGACATGCATGATGATAATGTGGATGATGGCTATGAAAGAGATGATGTATGTGAATCCTTGTATGCTATGCATTCCATGCACATGCACATTTAAAATGCACATGTTTGTGTGATATAGTTTATGACGATGAATTTGATGTCGAATGATGGATATGATAACAATGATACATGCGAGCGCTTGTGTACCACCATAACATATGCACCTTATGCATGTGTATGTTATGTGAGCCTTGTCAGCCCATTTGTTAAGTATTCACAGGAGGTATGGGGCCTTAGTGTGTTGCTTAGGACACTTAAATGTATGGACATTTGCATCACATTGGCTATTCTTGAGTGGAGCTTAACGCCATAGGAAAGGATGTCTTGATTATTGATAATGTGCCAATCTACTTAGCTCATTGACACTATTATAAGTAAAGCCCATGATAATGTAATATGTATGCCGAATGTATGATGGCATTTTATGTATGCCAAATATATGATGGCATGTTATATATGGCGGATGTATGATGGAATGTGATACATGACGAAGAATAATAGTGTGTGATGTTGTAGTTCACACACAATGATTATGGCATGTGTTATGTAGCCAATACGTGATGGATATGGCATAAAATGTATAGCTTATACACAACATGGGTCTCATAAGACCATATTATGAATTGATGATTGAAATTTTAATTGGGCCCAAGTTAAGGCACATTGTTTATGGGTATTAGGGCCATGATCTGTCCCGTATCAAGACAAGATTAAGGGTCTAGATGGACATTCTTATGAACAATGGGCTATGACCTAAGAGTCTATTATTAAGTATCCATGTGTCATAGCTCGTCAATCTGAACTATCCTGCCTTTGTTCATGTTAGCACCAACTTAATAGTTAAATATACGTAGTTGATTCATGAGCATCTATGATATGCATGTATGAGCACATCATAAAATTGAGACCCTCGTGTTGATCCATATACCTGGACGAGATCTAAAAGAGTTTGGGGATTATGAATATTGTTTTGATTTTGGCCCTCGTGTTGGTCCAAATGATTAGATGAGATCCAAAGATGTACTATATTTGGGCCCTCGTGTTGGTCTGTATAGTTATTTGGGACCTTCATGATGGTCCTTATACGGGACATGATTATGACATTATCAACTTGTGATGCATTATATGGTTGGATGTATGGCAGTATTTGGGCCCTCGTATTGGTCTGTATGCTTGGATGAAATCCAGAGGACTGGGGGTCTGTGAATACGATTATATGGGCTTTTATGGTGATGTATTACATGGGTGAATATTTTGTATGGCGGCCACATGATTGCTGGTTGGACCAGATGGTTTGTGTTGAGACCCTGAGATGGTCAAGTGGTTGATATTTTTGAGAATAGTGCATCATTATCACCCCGGGCTTAGATCTCAAGATTGAAGACACTTATCCTCCAATGAACTCATTAAGATTGGCCAATTGAGTCCTCTTTTGTCGTATATCGAGTGGGGTGAGCACGGAAAGATAGATGCAAGAGTCCTTTTCTACTGTCAAGACCGGGAAGGGAAGAGGTGTGACAAGCTTACCTATCATCGTGTGCTAGGGTGTCGTATTCCAACTGTTGAGGCCGGGTAGAGGAAAACAAATTTAAGTCCCTCATAGCAAGTCGTTGGCCATATGGGAAGGGGTTGACGTGCCTAAGACTTGACTCTTTTAAAATATGTCATACACTTACGTGGAGATATGACATTGCACTTGTGTGGTGTGTTATTATTCTTGTGGAGAAGTATTATATAGTTTGGAGGTGTGTCATTTGAGAGGATAGGTGCTTATCATTTAAATCATGCATCCATTCATACATGATTTTATTTAGGTTGGTGACTTCACAATTAGACCATTATATGCTCATTCGTATAACTAAGATTTCAGTTATGTATAGGACTAACCTGAGATCAGAAGTTTACCACATTGAGTCTAGCTATCCAAATTAGGTGTGGGACTAGTTTCAATAAAAGTCAATTGTGATGAACCACACGGCTTGCGAAATCGCGTACTACTATCCCATTTATATCATACGTTAGTTTTGTCATTTCTTTTCCAAAGCATGTCTTATACTAGAATATAGAATTTAATTATATTGTACATGATAACTTGCTACTCTCATGACTCATGATTACTCGTTTGGGTATGATGCTTAACATTTGATAACATGTTCATCTGATAAACCATGGAAGTACATCTGTTTGGAGAAATATGTTCATATGTAAACCGACTAACTGTAGTAATCTAGTCATCTATGATGATATGTTCATGATATACTATCCACATGTGACAACATGCTTGATTGGTCATATACTCATGAAAATCTACTGGATTATGATATGTATTCATTTATGATAACCTTCTTATCCATGCAACTCATGCATCCATTATAATATGTCTAGTTATAACAACATGCTTGATTGATAATATGTTCACTTATGATAATACGCTTGATTGATAGCATGCATATGGTTGTTTTGGATGCCTTTACAGGAGCCCCATGATAAGTCGTGTTTTACTCCATGCAAGCCGCAGACTCATTGAGCTATGGTTTGCTCATACTGATAATTTACATCTTTTTTCAGGATATGTTTAGTTGTAGGGGCATGCGGGATCTATTGGAGATTTGTTATCTGTTCTCCCTTATTGTTGAGTTAATGCACCATCTTATGTATGATATGTTGAACACGTTCGTTTCTTCGATGCGTGTTATGATACCAAGTATATGATTGTAGCTCCCCTAAGTAGATTAATCGTTTCAAGAAAAAAATTATCTGCAATGAACCGAATTCAGCATTTGGGAAGTTCACTAGCCCATTCGCCAAGTCTGACGAGTGGGGTAGAAGTCCTAGTTTGAGATTTATGAAGTAGTAAGGCTTAAGTTTCGAATTTGGGGCATGATACACGCTCATCGTATTTTACCCAAGTTTAAGGGGATGAGTAGAGGTTTATTTTATTAAACCTTATATTTATATTTTGTTTAGATTTCCTGAATAAAAATGGTCATTTCATGGCTAGGACTAGGACTAATCATTCCACATCTATACGGCCCCAATGGGCCTCAATCACTAGCCTTAGCCCAATCAAATTAGTAAGTGGGCCTGATCAACAAAATTTTCTCTATTTAATTGGAGAGTTATTTAATAATTTTGCAGCATATGATGCTTGATGCTCAGACAATTAGAAATTCTACACATGGCATACATTAATTCAAATTAAACTGCCTAAGTTATGGAGGCTGTTGTCAGTTAATTTTTCAGGGCACAACTCTAATAGGTCTACTTGATTGAGAGTATGGATTGGCATTTCTTATCATTAAAGAGCATGATAATTCAGCACAACTCACTACCAGCATAACTTAAGAGATAATAGAATTACTCACTAATTTAGATTTATCTAAGATAAATATCTATAAATATAGGTATATGGCTTTAGTTTGAAACACTTATCTTTCTCTCTCCTCTCTAACCGTAACTCCAAAGAAATTTCCTCTCCTAAAGGTCTTAATCTATTAAATTTGAAGACCCTATAGTGTGTATAGTGTTATCTTCCCTCATTGTTGGGAATCAACATCTTTAGTAAGCTTTCTTTCATCTTTGAGCATATTTACACTGCTTCCGCTATAAATTTAAAAAAAATAAAAATAAAATAACCTTCTTAAAGGGTTTTGATAGAGTACGGTGGCAGGTTTCCACCTCCCAGTCCCATTGCATCCATAGAATGGTGTTGACCATTCTTGCTTTCATTACCATCATATACAAGCTATGATCTTACAATCATGTTTCATCGATGATCATACCTTTGAGTCTTTTATTTAAATAAGAGCCATTGAGTTTTGTACATAATCACTTGTATCAAATGCTTCTTATGATGGCACACAGTGCATAGAATCTAGAATATAAATGGTTCATTTCATCATTTAAGATACCTGCCATGGTACCATGCCGTGGTAAGGAGCATCATAACCTATCATAACTGCCCTTAAATTTTAAAGTTCATGGATTCATAATTCACCACTCATCCAAGATAAATTGCCTTAAGGGATGGTTTGGTTGCCTGCACTCTTTTAGTTTTAAAGGGTTTAGAGATTAAAAATAAATAAAATTATAAGTAATGTTTGGAACAAGAAATTTACCTGCAAAGCGTTTACAACTTTACAAGTATCGGTATTTTTTACAAGTAAAAACGGCCTATTTAAGACTACAAAGTAATCACTACTTTTACAGAGACATCATACAAAAAAGAGCACGATGGTTGGTACACATGCTCTATTTGTAGGGCCCATGTGATCTCTATGGTACATCAAATCCATCAATCATATGCTTCCCTTAGTATCTCCTAGGGCCCAAAAGAACAAGCTGATTAATTCATCTAGTCCACTACATGACAAGGAACAATTGGGATAAGATGCACAACATCAAAAACCTTCTAAATTGTCTGTGGAGCACACTATGATGTGTAGTACATCTAATCCGTCCATTATGTGTGTTGGAGCCACAAAATCGAGCCCATTTAAAGATTTTTGTAGAATTTATCATCCAAAATTTATCTAGTGTGAACTAACTTTACAAGGACAAACACAATAAATTGTTTGCTTTTAAACTCTCTACTACGCAGAAGCGAACATGACAAAGTAAAAATAGTTTACCTCATAAACTCTCATGGGTTAAAGTGTTTACAACTTAAAATTTTACTAACATCTTAACTCTTAAATAGCATCAAAGGCATTACGAGCTTTTTAGTTTGAGTAGGTGGCTTTTATGTTTCAGCAATGAAGACCATTGATTAAGGGTGGCAATCAACTGGGCTAGGGTCAGCCTGGGTTAGCCCTAGACTTCATCAGGAGCCCTATCCCTGTAGGGTCGGGCTGGGCCACTTGTAAGTTTTAACTGAGGCAAAAATCAGACCAATTCACTCATTACATGGGTTAAAAATGTATATTGATTCAGCTCATTAATTGACCACCGACTTCGACAGTGTGGCTGGCATAATTAGTGGGCCATCCTGATTTTTGCACCGTAATTTCTATGTTGTGACCAACATCTTGCACAACTAGGATTTTCCATACAGAACAAGCATAGACTACTTTAGGACCAACAGTCTGAGTAGGCCCGGCCGGCTTGGTAGCATGGGGAAGCGGGTTCCATCCTGCCCCACCGGGAGTTTTATCCCCGCCATCCATCTATTTTTCCAGATCACTTTAGCAGATCCAAAGCTCAAGTGAACCACACCATAGTAATAATAAGACCCACTGTTGAAACCTTAATAGGGGCCACTGTGATGCTTATTAGCCATCCAACCTGTTCATGAGGCCATATAGATCTAGAAGAAGGGAATCACAGATATATCAGCTTGATCCAAAACTCATGTGGCTCTCAATAAGTTTTAAGTGATATCAGCTTGAGCCTTAGATCTGCCTCATTTTTGGGTTCATACCCCAAAATAATATGGCAAAAATGGATGGGCAGCGTGTATAAAACCCATACATCACGGTGGACCCCACAGGCAGGACATAATCCGAACAGGCAGGGCCAGGACTGGTTATCGTGCCTAGGGCCATATTAAGGGGTTCAGTCAGGGTTCGAGTCATATAGCCCTACAGTGCTAGACTAGTCTCTCTCTCTCTCTCTCTCTCTCTCTCTCCATCATTTGTTTGTTTGTTCCTTAAAATTTCCTGGATCAGAAGATCCTTAGTCACCAATAACAGTAATACTTCAAGTTGAATATGGATTATTGCCATACTTCTCGACCGTCCAACTGTATCACATTTTGAAAGGTTTGTTGCGAGAAGGTTGTAAGAGGTCGACCTCGTGGGAGCTTCTCATGTCCGTGGGCCCAACCGTGATGTGTGTCAGATATCTGAACAGTGCATCTGATGTGTCCCCTGCAGTTTATGGGATGTCCCAAAAAAATCAGCCAGAAAGCAGGTGGGCCACATCATTTGGAACCGTGTGAAATCATGCCTAAAACAACTAAGATCACTTGGGGGACTTGAATGAATTTTGGAATGACATGAACTTTGTAATGACCCCTCATCCAGGTGGGCAACACACAATGGACAGTTCAGATGTTTGAACCGCATCTCAGGGGCTCCAGAAACAATCAGGAAGGTTTTTAATGGGTGGGCATCCTCTCCCTCAACCATTCCATGTGGTGTGACCCACCTAAGTCGTGGATTGGCCTATTTTTTAGCCCATGAGGCCCACCTCATAGTACCTTTTTTGTTTCCAATAGATTCAAGGCATGGACCGTCCATCATGGCACAACAGTCCAATAGTTCCATAGGCCCCAACTTGGGTTACATCTGATAAACCCAATTCCTTGTACCTGCAAATTTCATTACAAGAAAACGAAAAGGATGAAAGGAGACATCCAACTAAGATCCATTTGCTGGGAAATGAGTCACAAGATACTGCAAATAATTTGATTTATAATTGAAAAGTAGAAGGAAATAAATTATACTATAAATTGAGATGAAACAACAACAAAAAAGCAAAAATAAGTTTCTGTAGGAATCTGCTTGTGGACCAAACAGCATTCCAAACAGAAATTCAAAATCAAAAGGGAAATGGGAAAAAAAAAAATCGGAAAACAAAAAAGAGTTCTACCTTTGTTGTTATAAGTGATTATTGGAGTCCCCCTATCATCATCCGAATGTTGTCCTTCCATATCCTTGAGAATAAGGATCGTGATGAGTGTTGCGACTCCTCATGGAGAATGTGAGGTCTACATCTAGACCTTGTCATCAGGATCACCCGAGTCCGACAGCGCACCATGCTTTTGAGATCTGTCAGTCGGAAGCGAATAGCTCCGGCGCTCCTTCCCTCCAGGCTTAGATGAGGCGTTGCCATACCAGATCATACCCACCACTGCTAAAATCATGCCCAAAACTACATGTAGATTGAGGCCCTCCTTCCCAAAGAAGAAGAATCCCAAGATCAACACAAGGATGGTCTTCATGTGGCCGAGGACTTGGAAAGACACTGCGGTGAATCTCCCAATGCAGATGAATTGGCTAAGGTTGGTTCCTACCGCAATCGTGCATGACAAGATAAGAAAGAACTGTAGAATTGACGGGAAGGAAGTTAGCAAAGGTAATGGCAAATTGGTGCTTATGAACAAAAATGAGCATGCATCCATGCACAGTACATGCAGGTATCTGCATCTGAACAATGATGTGGACACAACACATCCACAAGCAAGTCAATGGCAAATGCATATGTGCACAAAGGTGCATCTGCGGATACATGGATCAATATAGAATAGGAATCCAAAAAGTGTATATACAGAGAGCAATGTCACTAAAAACTAAAAAATGCACATGTATGAAAGAAAAGGCAGACATGGATGCAAGTCCATATTGGAATTTGCAAGACAATTACTTTCACCATGCATGTGTGCACACATGCATGCACACACAGGTACAGCCATGAAATGTATTTAGACTTTGCTAAGCCCATATTCACGGACAATAATGCTAATGCACACACCAGCACATGTGCCAATGTGACACCTTGGTACGAAATCTAATCCATTCATTAGAGGCATTCCACTACTTGGATGCTTCCACCCAGGGAATTAGGTGGCTCCATTCGTCAGATGGGTCATAGTTTAGAAAATAAATTAATGGCATGGCTGAAGTTCTTTTAACTGCCCAAATGTTTCTGACATTATGGCCACCTGCTGGATGGGCCAGATTATTTTTTTGGGAGAGAAATTAGACATGATCAGGACCACCTTATGGATGGTTGGATATTGCACCTGTCAGCCATACCAGCACATCTGGCGAGCGAATTAGCATTATTGTACACACGTGACATGTGTGGGCTTGGCAAATCTCATGTATTTATTTATTTAATTATTTAGAAACAATCATTCAGACAAATGCATCAGAAGTTGTCCGGATAGATAACTATGCAAAACATCACAGACAATGTAACACGTCTATGAATATGCAAGCTTGCACACACATACAAATGTATGCATTCATGTGGGGTGCATTTCCCTGGCCATTTCAAACTATAGTCATATAATGGTATGAACCAGCTTTTGGTTGTTCAAGTTTACTAGATTGTACTTACCACAGCGGTAACGTTATAATCGTATTGGTCAACTCTCTTATTTGTCAGCCACAAATCCAGGAAGGGCCCCAATACCAGCAATGAGGCGGCCTGGACTGGAGCAGTGTGCCCCAAGAGGTTGAACGATCCAAGATTATACTTCCTTTGAAGGAAATGGACATACTGCAAACAATAAATCACCAGAAATAATCAGATTAAAGGTTGAGAAATTGGAGAGATTTCACTAGCTTTAGATCTACAAATTATGAACTCCAGTTGGCTTTATATATATCAGAGGTTTTTGGGTCATCACTATAGCAGCCAATACCTGATTATAAATTGATAATTTGAAATATGAGCTTTGTTAAGCCTACACACATCATGTGCAATACAGCTCATGTACACGACACACATGCCAGCATGGTATGTAGGTGCAAGATCCAATCCATCCATCAGGTCAGTCCAACCTTTTACATGTTTTCGCAAAATTAAATCTGGTACACTCAGCACATGGGCCCCAATATAGGAAACAGGTGGATTGATTAAAAAACTTCAGCCTTGTTTTTCAGAGACATACATTTGTTTTGCATACTGTGGCCCGCCTGACTAGGGGATCAATGTGATTGTTGGCTAGAGCATCAATATAGTGGTGCATTTCTGATGGATGGATTGGATCTCGTACCTATCATGCCATGCTGGCACATGTGTGGCACGTACATGAGCTTTAGTGCACACGTGTGTGGGCGTAGCAAAGCACTTGAATTATTGAGGTAGCTTAATATCAGTCAATGAATACAACGCTCTTGCAAATGACTGCTTATATAAAAAGAAACAAATTGTTAGTTATGAAACAAGGACAGGATCGGCATCATAGCAAATGCCAAGGAAACTGAGATTCTCAGTTGTGCATATAGCACAAAGTTCCTATGATTTGGGAATCGTACCAGCTCCAGCCACAGTGAAAATGTGCCAGTACCAGCAGTATTTTAGCAACCAATAATACAAAAGCCATTTACAGTATAATCTTACAACAAGATAGGCGTTTTTGGCCACTTGAAACAAAAATTCAGAGAGCCAGACAGAGAACTATAATTGGTTGGAGAAGAAAAACATATATATGTGATCTCATCTCAGAACATCATAACTTACATACTGTTGTAGAGAAGTGCTCCAAACTGCAATGAAGGCTGCAATAAATCCTCTGCCATTGACGCTCACGTCAGTAACGGTGCATACTGCAACGCCAAGCAGAACCACCCCTATGCTGAGCTTAGTATCCCTTGAGTATCGGATCTTGTCCAAGACAACTTCCAGAAAACAGGATACAGGGATCATACTCAGCTTGGCGATCTGAAAATCATATATCAAAGAAGGTATAACATTCTGTAATTCCCAATATTCCTGTGATAAAAGAAAAGAAGCGAGTACTAGAACAGACCTGATAGAACCCCACGGAATTCCACATCAAACTGACATTCATCCCTACAATTGAAAAGTTTGCAAAGAGGACGAATTTCAGAAGCTCGGGTAATGGTAGATGGGAGGCCTGGATATATCCCAGCCACCTCAGAAAAGCAGTCATCAGGGTTGTGGTGGCAAAATGCAGGCCAGTTAATGTCGTCGCTGTAGGAAATTACCACAATTCAACTCAATGTCAGGCCCAGCAACTTATTAGAAAAACATATTCTGTTTACTCCCATACAGATACACTTGAAAGCACTGCAACTGCCTGCTCTAGAAACACCACCACACTGCAAAACTCTTTATAATGCTCTATTTTTCATAAGCGACATAAACCTTATTGCTAGAAGATGTGAGTGACAACTACATGCATCAGGCAGAAACTAGAATTCTGCGAAAGAATATACCGAAAGAAAAACCATTCCTATTTTGGAGGGTCCCTCTACAATTATAAAGGATCTTGAAACCATTGTCAGCCCCAACCATGGATAGCACAGACAGCATGATTGATGAATAGCAAATGATTATTTGCTTAAAGAATTTTGTGTACTAAATCAACATACATATAAATGTACACACATTTATATATAGGTAAGCTGGACTCAAAACCCAAGACCTCGATGTACCAAATCAATATTCAAGAAAGAGATAATGTTTCAATTCGTATAGTTACAATAATCATCATGGATGAGAAAAGGAGCCTGTGACAGTTCCAAAAACATCATTTTATAGTCAATCATAGTGCAACCATGTGAAGAATAATCTTGAATATGATAGATGGAAAATGTTAGGAAATTTCTTATGCCACTGTGAGAGCTGTTTTATTGCTAAATCCATACATAAATAAAGACAGGCACACATAGTAATATGAAACAATCTGATGCATGCAATTTCATGGGCACGTTAGCATTGTACTCAAAGCTTTAAAATTACACATAGACAGTTCAATCATTTACCTGGAATGTCAGTTCATTCCACCACTGTTAGCAGGGCACGATGCAATAATCAAACCAGCAGATGATTTTGGTCCTTTGGATAATCATCAAGCAATCATTTTTACAAGCCACAGATCATAGCTCAAAAACTGAATATAACTCAACTTGATTCGACTCAATGCCCACCGGGTCAGATCAACTCGAAGGCTTGACCAAGTCTTTATGCAACTCGATTCAGTATTTAATTATATATATATATATATATATATATATATATATATATATATATATATATATAAACAAACAAACAAGTATATTGGAATTACAAAAGAAATTTCATATGAGTATAAAATAGCGGCCTAACTAGACAAAGGTGCAACGCATGGCAAATTGGAAGCTGGCATACGCTTCCCTACTTGAGGGCATGGGTTCAAAACTCACTTGCCACTTTTTCCCTTCTAATTTTTTTTTTTAAGAATCAGCAAGTGACTTGATTCAAATCGCGCCAAGTCGCTTCGAGCTGACCCCTGTTTGCAAGAGAACTCAACGAGTTTTGTGGAGTCAGGATGTCTCACTTGTGAGCAAGTTTCTCAAGTAACTAAGCTCCAAATCTTGTGGAGTCAAGCTTAACTTGGTTGAGTCACAAAGTTTGAGAAGTATGACATAGATATGATGGTTAGCATCATCTAACCAAATGCTTCTTTGACATCATAAGCAGTCCAAGTTGGGGCCTATCCATTGTACTAAATATCCGTGATATTATCAATAATATTGCTGATATTATTTTATCACCAGTTAAGTGATACCGAAACCCCAGGTAATATAGAAAATTCCAAATATCACCTATAATTTCAATATTATTAGCATATTAGGTGATACCAAAGATATTTTGGCCTCTAGACAGTATATAAGTTCCCTGGTATCGATAATACTAGTGGTAATATCGGCAATGCCAGAGATACTTCTGAAAAACACCGGAAATTTGCAAGAAAAATCAAGGGAAATCCCAAAAGTTCAAAAAATCATCATTTTTTCTGAGCTTTTTTTAGGATTGTGTTCCTTAGGTGATTTCAACCACTCCCTTTTGATTTTTGTTGAATCAAAGCTTGGATATGGAGGAGAAATCTTGACTTGAAGTGGAGACAGGCCAAAGCTCAAAGGCGACAAAATATTTATAAAAACTTCCATCTTTTTTAAAATGTTAGCATGGATTGCAATGTCTATGCTCGATCTTGTGCATTGACATTGATTTGTGATGAATGAATCAACATATAAATGGGTGAATGGAGGAGATTGGGGAAATCCTAATTTCCTCCATTTTTACCCCTCAAATTGAGAATGAATGTTTTATTACTTGCATTGTATGGTATCTGAATGACATGAACTCATTTTGGATATAACTACATTGTTTTTTTTTTCTTTTTCTTTTTCTTTTTTCCCTAATAGCAAATGGTTTGGGCCCCTATAAAATGTAAACTTAGTGTATAGTTGTTTTTTTAATATTTTCATTCCTAAATGTCTTTTAACATCTCCTGAAGTTTCACTAAAACATTCCACCTATTTCTCAATGTTTTCACCAATGTTTCCCTTAGTCAGTGATATTTTTCCAAGTATCAACAAGATACTGATACATGTTTACATGACCTCAGTCATCGATACATGTAACGATACCAAAACTCTAATCATTGTACCTATCAAATAGATGTTTCAAGATTATGACTGGACCTCTTTTGTTCTCTTCATATTTGCATTGCAATCTGCCAATAGTAGCACAAAATGAATGGAGAGTCCAGATTGCCATTTAAAGCTCCAAATCCTTCAATGTTGCCATGCAAATGAATAAAAGGCCAAACGGTTGACCATGGAAGTATATTCTGCCAGACGTCTAATTTATACAAGTAGAAAGAAAGGATCAAGGCAACAAAGGGTAAGGAAACTAGAGCAACTAAGGTCCTGTTTGCTAGATACCTGAACAGTTCATCTCATTTTAGTTAATCATAATTATGTATTAGAGGTGAACTCATTTTCAGGCATCTACCAAACAGGCCCAACACTAAAGCACCACATGCTTAAAGAAAACCTCAAAATATAACTTTTTTAGTTCAACAGTCCATGCCTCTATGGTTCATATGTATGGCTTGCCTTTTACACAAGTCACAGGGTCCATTTTGGCATGTATTCCATAGAGATGATTATCTTATAATCATTATATTTGTCATGACAATGGATATGTGGTGTTTGGCAGTGACATTATGACACAGGGAAGGACGTGAGGTCAAGCACCGTCTTCCCCAAGAGGATAACTATTCCGAATCCACAGAACTTCTCTGGACTCCTCACAGAGACTTCTCGAATCCACGAGGAAAGAAAGCAGAAAATAGAAATAAATTCTAATAAATTCGAAATTGATTAATGAATAATTAATAATTGTCTAATGTGTCTCCTTACACCATTAATAAAGAAAAAAATAAACTAAAATTCATAATTACCAAAAATAGCAAAATTCTAACTCTAATAAAATCCTAATTCTAATAAAACTCTTCTAAAGCCTAATTTCTAAAAATAAAAATTCTAAATAAAATTTCTCTAGAAGAGTCCTAGTATAATTAAAAGTTATTTCTAAAAAGGAAAAAATCTAAAACTCTAAAAATAGAAAAATATTTAAAAATTCGGAATTACTAAAAATAGTATTTTTTTTCCTAAATATTCGTTTTTGAGCTGAAAGCGCGCGTTTTCTGACAAAACAGACAGATGCGACCCACATAGTGGGTCGATTCACCTCGGATGGCCCATTTTAGTAAAGATTGATAGGTTGTACGCCCCGTAACGATACCCGAATCAAAAGTTACGATCAATTTACAGTCCACCTTCTTTTGGCGCAACTTTGTTAGGAAAGTATCTATGACATGTTCTACATCAGACCCCTCCACTTGAAAAAAAACTCGTCCTCGAGTTACTCAAGAGACTTGGCTCGTAATTCTGAAATAATTTCTGATGCCGATGTTTATTAGCCATTTTCCTGTACTTGGCATTAGGCTCTTGAGCTGACACAATACATGTACTCATGCCCGTTCAGTTATGAGATATTGTCCCTCCACTTTAGAAGTCTTGAGTTTGTTCTTCGTTCCCATAGGGGCCATATGTTTGCCACTGATGAATCCTGTGGCTTGTCGCGATTCCGTTTCGATGCGGTGGTTTCTTGTGGACAAATAATATGATTTTTCTATAAAACCTTTTACTGATCGGCTATCCTGGTAATAATTTTGGTTTTGTTAGAATAATACATGATCGTAATCTCGGGGGAGGAATCGCATGCATAATAACTGTTTCATCCGCGACCACGTGCGGATTGGCGTCTTCATCTGTCTCATCCACTCGAGTTGAAGTTGTTCCCACCAATCTGAAGCTCTGCCAGTCAATTTGTAGGTCGCGAGTTTAACTTTCTTTTCTTTCACGATGTTTATGTAGTCGAAGAAACGTTCGACTTTAAGCAACCAATCGAGGAAGTCCTTGAAGTAGAGTTGACCATTAAAACTAGGAAGATCGACTTTCATCTTGAATTCTTGATCCATCTGATCTATCCGATCGCCGCCTTGTCTGGGGTGTTGGAAGATTATGTCATTGATCTAATCCTCACTGGACCCCCTCTTCCTAAGGAATGACCCTTGGATACACTGCCGGTACTATCCTACGATCAGAGCGATTATGAGTTTCAGCAATTGGCGGTGGAGGATTACCTCTAGGATTCCGCCAAGAGACCCGCTATGCGGTCGATGGAAGCCTGCAGCCCTTGCATGGCTTGTCGATTCTCTTGCTACGCTGCTTCGAAAGCCGTTGCCATTAAAGGTAAATTCCCTTGAGCACCACCCATGGGATTATTGCCCGACCCGTTGTTAGAAGCCATCAATCCGAGGAAAAACCTTGCTTTGATACCAAATTGACGTAAGGAAGGACGTGAGGTCGAGCACCGTCTTCCTTAAGAGGATAACTATTCCGAATCCACAGAATTTCTCTGGACTCCTCACAAAGACTTCTCGAATCCACGAGGAAAGAAAGCATAAAATAGAAATAAATTCTAATAAATTCGAAATTGATTAATGAATAATTGATAATTGTCTAATGTGTCTCCTTACACCATTAATAAAGAAAAAAATAAACTAAAATTCGTAATTACCAAAAATAGCAAAATTCTAACTTTAATAAAATCCTAATTCTAATAAAATTCTTCCAAAGCCTAATTTCTAAAAATAAAAATTCTAACTAAAATTTCTCTAGAAGAGTCCTAGTATAATTAAAAGTTATTTCTAAAAAGGAAAAAAACTAAAACTCTAAAAATAGAAAAATATTTAAAAAATTCGGAATTACTAAAAATAGTTTTTTTCCCCCCTAAATATTCGTTTTTGAGCTGAAAGCGCGCGTTTTCTGACGAAACAGACAGATGCGACCCACATAGTGGGTCGATTCACCTCGGATGGCCCATTTCAGTAAAGATTGATAGGTTGTGCGCCCCGTAACGATACCCGGATCAAAAGTTACGGTCAATTTACGGTCCACCTTCTTTTGGCCCAACTTTGCTAGGAAAGTATCTGTGACATGTTCTACATCACATTACCTGTTGGCAATATTAATCACACCAAACACTTCAACGTTGTGCACTTGTATGGGATCTGGTCCATGTACCAAATGGGGCTCCATCTACATTTAAGTTAGTGATTTGGAGCTCTAGATTGCAGTACAACCATGTGATATGTACGATTGAAATCAAGTGGCCCACCATCCACAATGGAGGTAGTGATTAGTATAGTCTGGTTTACCATACAACTGCCAAGTGTTCAGTTGAACCCAAGTGACCCACTATCCACAGTTGACTCGGAAATTAGAAAAGTCTGATTTACCATACAACTGCTGTGGTACGGTTGAAACCATGTGGCCCACCATCCACAGTTGGGTTGACAATTTGGACAGTTTGGAGCCATACAACTATGCCATGTGTATGACTGAAACCAAGTGGCCAACAATCCATAGTTGAATCATCAATTTGGATGGTTTGGATTAACATGCGACTATGCCATGTGTGTGGTTGGACAGTCTGATCAATGTACAACTATGCCATGTGTAACGTTGAGACCAAGTATTGGACAGTCTCAATTTCCATACTACCATGCCATGTGTACAGTTGAAACCAAGTGCCCCACCATCTGCAGCTGAGTCATCAATTTGGATGGTCTGGGTTGATGTATACCAATGCCATGCCTTTTTAAATATAGGAGTGCCCTTCTGTTTATAAAATTTTATTTAAATGGTGCAAAAGTATTACAAGAGTCCCCATCTGTTTTTTCTGTTACGAACAGTGTTCATAGTATCGGTATCAGTACATGTATCACTAGTTGGGGATACAAAAACATGTATCGATATCGCCGATATTATCGTTGATACCCAAAATGTATCACTGACTGAGGTAAACATTGGGGAATCACAAGGAAATGGCGGAATTTCTCAATGAAACTTGAACAGATGCCAAAAAACACATTTGCATATTTAGGAATTAAATAATTGCAAAAAAGACGAATACATAATAAGTTTCTCTTTAATGGGAGTCTAAAAGCATGTAATGCTAACTCAGGAAAACACTAGAGAAGCATGGGGAAAATAGCAGAATTTTTCAATGATATTTTAGGAGATGCTAAAATACACATGATATTTTAGGAGATGATAAAAAACACATTTATATATTTAAGAATCAAATAATAGAGAAAAATATGCATATTTGCATAATTAGGAATCAAATAATAAGTTTCCCTTTAATGGGGCCTAAAAGCATGTATTGTTGACTCAAGGAAACACTGTGGAAACATGGGGAAAATGATGGATCTGTCCATCCATCCGACCGTCCATCCATGCATGCGCATAAATATATACAAACACACATGCATGATCCATCCATCCATCCATGCATGCATTCGTTCATACACACATACAGATATTCAAACATATACACACATCCATCCATCCATACATGCATACATACCTACATACATGATCCATCCATCCATCCATGCATGCATATACAAACATACAAGTATACGTTTTATCCTACAACCATGCCCCAAAAAAAAAAAAATAATAAATAAATAATAATTGAAATGGAATTTTTTTTTAATAAAAAGGTTTTTGGTGATATCGATACGTTGGCGATACATTGGTGATATTGAAATATCGTCGATACACTAGCGATACAAGTGACACCTGGAATTTACAGTAAAAAATATTGGCGATACAAGTGATGCTTGGAATTTACACGATCGAAAATATTGGTAATACATTGGCGATACTTAACGATATATTGCCTATACTTGAAATTTCTAAACTACCGGTATTGCTACCGATGTCATCGGAATTGCCAAGCTGGAGATACGGATAATATCTGGGATATTATCGATAATATCGGGGATACTCCGAATAATGATTATGAAAATAGTTGTACTGTTTTTCTCCAGGCTATTTGGATAATACCACAACTAAGGCTAAGAATAAACAATGCCAAATGGCAATATTTGGAGAACTGTTGCTATGAGCATAGCCCAAATAGCAATATGACTCACACCAAACGCACCCATAAAGTCTCTTATTAAAATAAAAGTAAATTATGAAGCTTGTTGGCTAAAATAAATCCCTCCCAATAAATGTGTTCTAGAAGGAAGCTAAAAAAACAGCAACTAAAGAGTCTAAACTAATACTAACCTTGCATACATGTATTTGGAGTACCTAATCAAAATCTAGACTATCATACAACCAAAAAGGCTTAACTGAAGCTGGACGGTTGTAAAGAACTCGAAAATATCAATACTCGATTGCTATTTGCACTCCCCAAAGAGTCCATTGGATCTATATGGTCATGTGTGCCAGCCCTCAACCACCCACCGACTCTCTCCCTCTCCCTCACCTCTTATTTAGAGACAGAGAGAGAAATGCACTGGTATGTGTGTGGCAGGAGCAGAGACTTGGGGGGGGGGGGGGGGGGGGCACGTAGCAAAGAAGGAAAAAGGGAAGATGGGAGTGGGGCCCACTTGCATGCTCGATCGAAACCGCGTTTACCAGTTACCATTTTGACAGTGGATCAGGTAAGTGAATTGGCTCGTCTTCCCGTTGTGTGGTTAGCTTGAGTGAGCCGCCAATTTCCATGTTTCGGCTACCTGATTTAGTCGCTGTGTAATCATGTCAGTCAATCACTAATAACCTGAAATATAATGCGCCACGCTGTCCGCATGCACCCAACACATTAGTTAAAGGAAGTCTAAATTAGCAAGATCTTTTTTACCTCTCTTTTTAGTTCTTTTGATTGCGTAGACCACCACAGTTCTAAGAATCTTAATCTCCCCATCAATGTCTGGGGACAACAGCCAAACAATTGAGCACCAGGTACTGTAAAGAATGGTTGTTCAGACCAACGCCACAGGATTCATCTTGAAAGAACAAACAATCACCATATGCAAATACTCAAGTTACTAACGGAACTCTTTTCAGCAAAAGCACGTGCACCACTCCGATGCATTGATTCCTCCACCTAGTCACCTAGATATTTTTGTCGCTTCAACTGCAATTATCAACATTATTTCAAAGCTTTGAGATTACAATCCAGTGACGAAACAGTGGCAACCTCCACTAGTAAACTGAAATTGAAGTATAATAATCCATGGTCAAAGTGGACGATGAGAATCCCACCCTACTCGCACCTCCATCCTAATACGTCTAAGGATTTCTTTATATAGGTAAGCTGGGATCGAGCCTGAGACCTTGACATTGAAATGCACGCTGCCTGCCATTGAGCTACAGACTCAAACCCTCCACAAAGGAAAATATTGCTCAAGGGGATTTATTAATTTAAGAAACTAATAATATGCAGGTTAGTATAGCTCATTAACACACAATATTAGGGAATTTATTCCAAGTTCATACCCCTTCCAACCAACCAAGCAAGTTTAGTAGATGAGTTGTGCAAAGTAATAATTTTCAAAGGCTTTTGTTATCTCTCTGTAGAAAGGCTTTGATACCAGAATCTCCTAACTCTATCCCAACTCGCCTTGACCATTTTCCTTGTGTTTAACTGAGAGCCATGCCTGTGAAGAGATTTTATAACAATTCAGAAATTTGGAGATGTAACATTATTTCCTGCTTTTTCCTCGTCATCTCAAACACAGTGACACTTCGACTCAACTAACTAATTCTATTGAAAACAGCAACTCCGGATCATTTAAAGTAGCAGGCCTGCCTATTAAAGATAATTATCAAAATTCCAGTTGACATTAGCAGCTCCATATCATCACTGTAGTTCAAAAACTGACCAGAGAGCACCCAGGTTTGAATAAACAATAATATACCTTCCAGAGATGCTAAACTTTTATGAAGGACAAAGTAGGAATTACATTTTGACAGAGTTGAATGGTGGAAAAGAATTAATGTGGCCGACCCTAATTTGTTGGGTGAAGGTTTAGCTGATGATGATGATGATGAAAGCAGGAATTACATTTTCAAAACAGAATTCCTTTAATAATTATTATAAAAAAGAAGAAGAAGAGTTCCACTATGAGATGCAGCGATTAGTATTTTCCTTCATGCTCACTAGAATGAGAATTGCATGAGAAATTCTGTCTAGGTGATTGGTTGGGTGTGAATCAACCCATTCATTGTGAGTTTGCACAAATCTGAACTTAAAAGCCTATGTTACAGTTGAGTCACGTCACAGCAAGGAAGATCTTCAGGTTCCACAGAAAAAAGCAATTAGCATTTTTAAGCCAAGTGGACATTAACTGTAGGAATGTCAACGGAACAAGCTTCAGGCAGCATTTTGAACTATTTAGTCCGGGTTTTCAGGCCAGGCCTATTCAATTTTTTGCATTTGCTAGGCCCAAGCCTGGCCCATTGACAGCCCTAATTAACTGCAATATATGTGTGGAAAAGATAATAGTACAAAAGAAACTGATCAAGCATAGCTAGGAAAACTCTGATGATTTTACCGAAACTGAAGCCATATGTTGCCATTAAGGCTTTATTCACTATGATGATTCCGACGGAAGTAACAACATTGAACATCCATGAGGCCACATCTAATGCTGCCTTCCTGTCTGCCTTGCTTGCGGGTGCCATTTTCATCTCCTTTTAGCTGAACTTGTGAACTTTGACTTTTTTACCCAGATGAAAGCAATCTTACGTTCCTGTATAAAAATAAAAAATCAAAAACCTGTCTTTTTATATCCACCAGACAGCAGTACTTCTAAACAAAGAAAAAATCATGTACCAAACTTTCCAAGTAGGCAACAAAAATCCCAAGCTTTCGTACATTTACAGGAAGACCTTTAACAAAGAAAAGTTCTCATGCCAGAGCCGGTAAACTTTCGCTACAAATCTTTTATGCAAGAGAAAAGATTAGATGGTCAAAAGAATGCACCTTTATCATTCAACTCAAATGGCAAACCTCACATTGCAGATCCCTCAGATATCACCACCTAAATTCTAAAAGACATGTTCTTATCGATACAAGCTTTGTCTAAGACATGAGAAAACAAGAAGCATAATGAATTAATGATACAACCATCTGATCGGGGGCGATTCCCATGATTCGCTGTCTTGTTCCGACACGAGTCCCCCCTCTTTGTAGAATGGACAGAACAAATCTTTGTGACATCCAATCCATCAATCACATGCCAGCTCATTTTAGGAAATGAGCCTCAAAAGCAGGCAGACCCAAAATTAACATGGGCCACGCTATAGGCAACAATGGAAATAGAGACGCCCACCATTGAAATCTTCCTGGAGCCCACTATGATGTTTATATGACATCCAACCCATTCAAATGGTGATTATGGCCAGGATGAAGGAATAAACCAAATATCTGCTTGATCATAAAACTTCGGTGGGTCCCAAGAGGGTTTTAATTGTTTGCATTCAATCTCCACGTTCGCCATGATGTGGCTCACGAGAGTTTTGGATAAGCCTAATTTTTTGCATAGAGTCCTAACATGATCTAGAGAAAATGATGGATGGTGTGGATGTCACGCAAATACCATGGTGGACCCAATAGATATTTACATTGCACCCACTGCCTTGAGTGTGGGTAGAAAAGGACACATGTCAGAATAAGACCACAAATCACCTCTGAGCGATTGCTGTAGCATTACTTCAAGAAGCATTTAAGAAATTACTCCATGGGAACTTCATGTTCCTGGTTAACGACATTGGCCTGGTCCTGTTTACTACTTGACTACCTCCTTGGCTAAAGAGTCCTCTTCCAATTCCATCTTTGTATGCACAAAAACAAGTGTCTGTTCTATGCATCTCTCCAGGAACATCTACCAACCCACCTAACGGCATCGAAGGATTCCTTTCCACTACCAATGAGCCCAAGATGTGAGCAAATGAGCAACAGAATTTGATAAAGTAATCCACGTACCTTCACATTGAAAGAATCAAGGATAGGAAACATACTCGGATAGATAAACTTCACCACCCCCAAATGATTATGAACAATGCCATGAGCACTTTTTTCATAAGGATACAATGCCCTGAACACTTGCCAAACCCAAATTTCCACTCTTTCCATCAAGATCATAATCTTGCAAAACCAAACAAGAGTGTTACCATGACACCGTGGTCCCATTTAGATGACAGTCCAGAAATAATTTTCTGGCCACCAAATTATGCCAAAATGCAATCATAGGAAATCAGTTCCAAAGATGATATTGATCTGGAATTGATGTTCAATGACAGTCTGCATTTTGGTTTTTTCGTATGAAGTTGTTAGGATGTCAGCATTTGGAAGAACATATGATGAAAAATCAATGCAACATGACTCAGTTATTAACGCCATCGTAAGTTTTGGGGCATGCCCCATCCAAAGTGGATCCAACAGGCCCCAATCAATTGGGGCATTCAAACATATGGCTAAGAACACATAAAACAACCAGTGCTCAACCAAAAACAATCCTAACATGTGTAGCCTGCAAATCTTGGAGATTTTTGGGGCATGCGACATCTAAAGTGGGGTCAAATAGATCAATGGTCTAGACCATTGAACCATGGCAGTTATATGAACAGTTCATAACGAAGGACCCACCTTTGTTTTTTGTTTTTTTTTTTTTTTTTTCTTTCTATTATCCATTCCTCTCAAAAATCAACTTGAACAAATTATCCAAACCATCCAATCAATGGCTAGGAAAATGGATGGTCCATATTGATTGTCCTAGTTACTAGGAAAGGCCTGATCATGGATATGGAACATCCATCATGAGGGGCCACCTTTGATTTCCCATTCCTCCCAAAAGTTTCTTTGATCAATGGCTAGGAGAAATGGACGGTCCATATTGATTATACTGGAAAAGGTCTAATCATTGATATGGATCGTCCATCATGTAGGGCAACGTTCAATTACCATCTCCCAAAAATCATTTGCTCCTATCAATGGCAACGAAAAAAGAATGACACATATCGATTATGCTAGAAGAGGTTTGATTATTAATAAGGACTATCAACCATGTTGACCCACCTTTGATTGAACATCCCTCTCAAAAAATCACAATGAAAGATCTAAGCATCCTATCAATGCCTTGGAAAATAGACGATCCATGTTGATTATACTAGAAATGGTTTTTTTATTGATTTGTACCGTCCATAACGTGGGCCCACCTTTGATTGCTCATCCCTCTCAAAAATTGCTCCTTATATGGCATAACCATCCAATCAATGGCCAGAAAAAATGGACGTTCCATCTTGAGCATAAAACGCAAGAACCATTTGGTTGGACCACCTTTAATTGCCCATTCTTCTCAAAAATCATTTTGACGGAATGAGCCTAACCATTCAATCAATGGCTAGGAAAATGGATGGTCCATATTGATTATACTAGAAAGGATCTTATCACTGATATAGACAGTTCAGCACGTGGGGCCCACCTTTGGTTGCTCAACCCTCTCAAATCACTTTGATTAGATGATCATAACCTTTCAACAAATAGAAAGGAAAATGTACAATTCAGATGATTATAGCAGAAGCTTTTGATATCGACCATCCATTATGTGAACCCACCTCTAGTCCCATCTCTCTCAAAATCACTTTTACGGGATAATCCCAACCATCCAATTGATGGTTGTAAAATGGTAAGTTCACATACCAAAATCATCGATCGTAACCATGAAAACTGTAAAGCCAAAAGATTTTCTATATTTGAGACAACCTAATGGGGTTGAATATATAGAGATTACAACCATCTATACAAGGAAAATAATAAACTCAGAATCTTCTACCTATGGAAATAAACTATACAAGGTATACTAGTTATACAAGTATGTGAGCTGTCTAACATCCTCCCTCAAACTAATGCTGGTCATCGACAAGTAATAGTTTGCCAACTAGAAAAGAGTGACGTGCAGAAGTGAGGGACTTGGTGAGAATGTCGACAATTTGATCATGGGATGCAACATGTGGAAGAGAAATGAGCCCAGACTGAAATTTCTCGTGGATAAAGTGACAGTCAACTTCAATATGCTTCGTCCGTTCATGAAAAACCGGGTTAAAGGCATCTGAATGGCACTGAGATTATCAACATGGAGAGGAGTAAGATTCTGTACAGGAATGCCCAAGTCTAAAAGAAGTCCACGTAACCAGACGAGCTCACTGCACGCAGCGGACATCGCCCGATACTCGGCTTCTGTGCTCGATTTGGATACAGTGGCCTTCTTCTTACACTTCCAAGAGATGAGAAAAGTGTCGAGAAAGACACGATAGCCAGTGGTAGATCTTCGTGTGAAAGCGCAACCAGCCCAATCAGCATCCGAATAAGCACGAAGGTCCAGAGTCCCCGTGGATGAGAAGAACAGGGATCGATCTAGAGTTCCACGAAGGTACCATAGGATGCGCAACACCGCAGTCATATGAAGAGTCCGAGGAGCATAAACAAATTGACTGACGACTTGGACAGCGTAAGCAATATCAGGGCGAGTCATAGTTAAGTAAACCAGACTCCCAACCAAACGGCGGTATAAGTCGGACTGTGCAAGTAGATCACCATCGTCATGGCCATAGTGAACGTTAAGTTCTAAGGGAGTCTGAACTGTCTTCTGATCCGTCAATGATGCCAAGGCGAGAAGATCTTTGGTATATTTACACTGGCTGACCAAGATCCCACGGTTAGAACATGAAAATTCAAGTCCAAGAAAGTATGTTAGATGGCCGAGGTCTTTCGTCTTGAAGGATGATTGCAAAACTTCCTTTAAAGCCGAAATGCCAGTAGCATCACTATCAGTCAGGAGGAGGTCGTCAACATAGACCAGAACAACGACAATTCCGTGAGCAGTGGTGCACAAAAATAAGGATGGGTCATGACCACTTTGAATAAAGCCAACACCCGTAACAACATTGTGAAAGCTTTGGAACCATGCCCGAGGTGCCTGTTTGAGGTCGTACAGAGCTTTCTTTAGGCAACATACCTTATTGTCAGGGATTAAAGAGCCACGAGGAGGTTTTAAATATACGGTTTCTTGGAAGTCTCCATGAAGAAATGCATTTTTCACATCCATCTGAGCGAGTAGTCATGAGCGAACAGAAGATATAGCCAGAAGAGTACGAACAGTTTTCATCTTGGCCACGGGAGCGAAAATCTCATCATAATCAATTTTGTATTCCTGTTTGTATCCCTGAGCGACAAGTCGAGCCTTGTATCGATCCAATGATCCATTCGACTTGAGCTTGACAGAATAAATCCATTTGCTACCAATTAGCTGTTGGTCAGCAAGTCGAGTGACAATGTCCCACGTATAATTATCATCCAATGTCGCAAGTTCTTCTGTCATAGCCTTCTTCCAACAATCACGAGTGGCTGCCTAAGAGTATGAAGTAGGAATAGAAACAGTATCCAGAGTAGCATTCATGGCAGACAAAGCATATCAAGCGATCAGGCGCTCGATGTTCATGAGCGGAACGACGTATCGAGATAGGTTCGGGATCTGCAACAGGTACAGTAGGTTCGGGTTGAGTAATAGGTGGTGGATCTGTACGTGGTCGACGTGAGTAAACCTGCGACGGACGAGGGAGAGTACTTGAGACAAACATAATTTCTGGAAAGGCGGTTAGACCAGGAGAGTTTGGAGTGTGCGGAGGAGGAAGAGATGAATGAAAGGCAATGTGTTTAAGAAAAACATGTCATGAAACCCGAATACGACGAGAAACCGGATCATAACATTGAAAACCCTTCTGAGTTTCCCCAAATCCCAAGTACATACATTTGACCGATTTTGGAGATAGTTTGTTACGTTCACGTGAAGCCAGGTGAACATAACGAATACAACCAAAAACACGAAATGTGGAATATGCAGGAGGTAAGCCGGTGAGAACAAAGTAGGGAGATTTACTGTTCAGAACTTTGGTTGGCATCCGGTTAATCAAGTAGACGGAATGTAACATTGCTTCCGCCTAGAAAGAACGAGAAACACTCATAGCTATCATCAGGGTGTTGGCAGTTTCAACAATATGACGATTTTTTTGTTCAGCGATCCCGTTCTATTGTGAAGTATCAGAACAGGTGGTCTGATGAATAATCCCATGACCTTGAAGAAATGTACGAAAAGTAGTTGAGAGATATTCCCCCCCTGAGTCAGAGCGGAGAGTTTGAACTGAAACCCGAAATTAAGTCTCCACCATAGAGTGAAATAACTTGAATTTTTCAAAAACCTGCGACTCCGATTGCAAAAAGTAAATCCAAGTGTAATGTGTGAAATCATCAATGAATATAACATAGTATCATAACCCATAGAGAGACATAATTGGTGATGGACCCCAGACATCCATATGCACAAGTTCAAACATAGAAGATGATTTTGTAGTACTTATAGAAAAGAGAATACACCTACTCTTTGAAAGACAACAGGAAGAACAAGAATAATCCAGATCATTTTTATTAAAAGAAATATTTCCTAACATGCCAGAAGAAATTAACCGAAGTAACCGATCGGAATGTGGATGACCCAGGCGAAAGTGCCACAGTTTGCACAATTTATTTGCCGAATAAATATCTGATGAAGATGGAGAAAAGAAACAACGAGCCGGAGTGACAGACGGATCAAAATCTAGCACGTACAGACGATCATGCCGCCTACCCCTCCTAAGTACCTTCCCCGTTGTCAGATCCTGCACAAAACAACAGTTGGGAAGAAATATGACTAAGCAGTTATTGGATGTGAGTTGACCAACTGAAATTAAATTGGAGGAGAGGTTAGGGACATGAAACACATCACGAAGGGTGAACTGGCGATGAGCAGAAGGAGAGAAAGTCAATGATCCAACGGACTAAATAGGTAGTCTAGTGTCATCCGCAGTAGAAATAGTCTGATTGTCGGTGTAGGGACGAATGTCCCAAAGATGGGATACAACACCGGTCATATGATTGGAAGCACCCGAATCGAAGAACCATGTAGAAGATGGGGATATACCTGACATACCGGCCGCAGAAAGGGCCTGAACGATTTGCTGGAGCATCGCCGGAGTCAACGGAGATGAAAGACCTTCAGCAGAAACAGTAGACGTAGAATCACTAACAGACGGCTCGGAAGAAATAGTGGCAACAGTAGCAAAAAGAGCATGACCACGGCCACGACCACGACCACCACGTCCACGGCCAAAAGAAGATGCATAGGCACGTGTACGGCAATCCTGAATACCATGACCAGTCCGTCAACAATAAGCGCACCATTCTTTGCATTGAGCGACAACATGACCCACCTTGTTACAGCCGCGACAAGTCAAAGGAGTGGAACCACGTGTTGGTGTAGTGGTGGACACAACAAGCACTCAGATGATCCCAGAGTTGAGGAAGGAAGAGAGAACTTTCAGTCGTTGTTCCTCAGCCAATAAATCATTAATAACCGAATTCAATAAAGGAGTAGGGCTACGGTTCAAGAGAGCAGCCTGACAATGCTCAAATTCCGGACGCAGCTTCATAAGAAACTGTCGAACTTGCGCACTCTCGCGCATAGTTTGGAATAGCTTAAAGTTCTGAGGAAATATTAGATCCATCATAGTCATCTCGTCCAAATTGTGACAATTTTGGAGTAAAATGATTGAATACTGTCGTCACCCTGAGTAAGGTTAATGAGATCCTGTTCCAGGCGGTATAACCGGGCCGCATTACTCTGTTGATAAATTGTCTGGAGATGCTCCCACATTGCCTTAGCAGTGCGATGAGGTGTGAGGCCAACAACAATGGACCGATCGACGGAATCGAGAATCCAAGTAATAATCCGTCCATTGTTCATTTCTCAATCAGCTCATTTGTCGGCATCTGTGGAAGTGAGGATAGTAACAGATCCATCAATTAGTCCCCACAAACCACGACCCTTGAGGAAGTTCTGAAAATAGATGGCCCATAGAGAATAGTTGGTACCATCAAAACTACAACGTGGGGCCTCTGTATGTGATGAGTTCTTGTCCGTTGATCTGAAGTAATGTAAAGCGCGCAAGGAGTTGCAGCAGAAGAAGGTCGTAGAAGTATCGTACAGCAGGAGATACCCAAGGGATTGCAATTTCTGGATCTGGCGGAATAGCAACAGCAATAGGAGCTCTGGATATGGAAAAGAGAGATCGGAAGCAATTACAACAGAGGCAACAGGGGCGCTGGATCTGGATCTGGAAAATCGAGTAGGGGCGCTGGATCTGGATCTGGATCTGGATCTGGAAAATCGAGCAGGGGTGCTGGATCTGGATCTGAAAAATTGAAAAATCGGGTAGGGGCGCTGGATCTTGATCTGGAGCAGGAAAATCGAGCAGGGGCGTTGGATCTGGATCTAAAGCAAAAAAATCGAGCAAGGGTGTTGGATCTGGATCTGGAATATTGGAAAATCGAGCAGGGGGTGGCCGGACGACGCAGAATCGAGCAGGGGGTGGCCGGACGCAGCAGGGATGGGGCCGGACGCAGCAGGGATGGTGGTTGGACGCAGCAGGGATGGGGTCGGATGCAGCAGAGATGATCATCGGATGCAGGGATGGTCGGATCCAACAGGTGGTGGTGCCGGTGACGATGGGGTGGCCGGATTTGGATCAGTAGGGCTCTGATACCATGAAAACTGTGAAGCAAAAAGGTTTTCTGTATTTGAGACAACCCAATGGGGTTGAATATATAGATATTACAACCATCTATACAAGGAAAATAATAAACTCAGAATCCTCTACTTATGGAAATAAACTATACAAGGTATACTAGTTATACAAGGTATGTGAGCTGTCTAACAAACCAATCTCTCACTTGCCTAAAATATGAGCGGTCCATCTTGATTATACTAAAAAAGACCCAATCATTTAGATGGACCGTCCGGCGTCCACTCCATGGAGACCACCCCAATGACTTCTCAAAAAAATTATTTTTGGTTAAGGTGTGACCCAAACACCCTCATAAATTACCACTTTTAGTTGCAAGAACAAGGGGGGGGGGGGGGGGGGGGGGGGGGGGGAGGAGAGAGAGAGTTGGAATCATTTATGGGTGTCATCCAAACAGACCCTCCTACTTTTGGGGATTGCATGATGTCCATTATTTTCTTGTTGTTCGAGAAGAAAAAAAAATTCTATGTTTTTCTTAACGGATTATCTTTTAGGCTAGATATTGATATTGATATTGATTGGACCCATTATTTGAATTATCTTCGATATTATCGTTATCTCTAGCTTGGCGATACCAATAACACTGGTAGCGATACCGATAACACCAATAGTATTAGAAATTCCATACATCAGCAACGTATTGCTAAGTATCATCAACATATTGATATTGCCAATATTTTCAATTGTGTAAATTCCAGGCGTCGCTTGTATTGCCAATGTACCAATATCACCAATGTATCGCCAATATTTTCAACTTTGTAATGACGCTTGTATCACAAGTGTATTGGCGACATTTCAATAATATCACCAATGTAGAGATATCACAGAAAGTTTGTTTAAAAAAAAATAATCTATTTCAGATTTTTTTTTATGAGCACATTGTTATATGTAGTTTTCAATTTACCGTTGCTAATATCGATTATATCTCAATATTATCGTTATCGCAACATGCTCGATATCAAGACCATAATCTTTCATTTTCTTTCCAGTTGTTGATGATTTCTTGGCAAAATATTGTGAGTTGTTGATATTCTGCAATATCGATGGAAGGTTAGATGGATGATTGGATGGTTAATGGGATCTATGAGATGGTTAGGCTGTTTCTTATGATGACACATGCTTTTAAGCCCCCAATTAAATGGAAACTTATTGTGTATACATTCTTTTTGCAAATTTTTTACTTCTAAATATGCATATATGTTTATTTTAGCATCTCCTGAAGTTTCACTAAAAATTATACCATTTTCCAATGTTTTCCCGCATTTCCAATTATCAGCAATATTATCAACAATATTGATGTTGTTTCTGTATCCCCAACCAACGAAACTTGTAGTGATACACTAATACTGATACTTCGAGACCTAAATATCATATTTGTTTTCAATTTCATATTTTCACATATTTGTATTTTATTTATTAATTTACATCTTACTATATGGAACTGCTAGAAAATGGATTCTATGTAGCAGGGAATCTAAATAACACTCTCCTAATCATGCTCGGCATCAAACATCTAAAGCTGAACAGCTTGAAGACAACACTATATTGACCAAGCAACTAAACAAAAAGAATAAATAACAAATAAATGATTAGCAGAATCCTTCTTATGGGTCCCACTTCCACTCCTAAGATCCATACTCTCCCTACAACACAGAACCTCTGCAACCAACTCAACATTAGACCAGTCAACAAAACCTAAATTTTGCACAATAGACCACCTTCCCACTCCCCAACTTCTAACAAAATATTATCGCCATTGTCATCATTATCATCATGTCATCTTAGACTTTCTCCTATCAATTTGGAGTTGGCCAATAAATGGTAGATTGGCAGAGGTTTTATGATCTCCCTCCTAGATATCAACCTACCTCTTTTACACAAGCTCTTTAAGCTGGCCATGGTAGTGTTAAAACAGTAATTAGAAAAATCTGCTGTCTTTTTTCGAAAAGTAAAATTCCAAAAAAGGTCTTGTTGTAAAAAGCTTTTTTTTTTTTTAAAGTGAGAGAAAAAAAAAAAAAAGGGATAGTGTGTAGAAGCCGCGTAGAGAAGCCTTACTTGCCTTGGTCTGTATAGAGTATCATCAAGAAAAGAAGAAAAAGATATCCCATGTATTCCCTGTCCTCTGTTGAACAAGAAGAAAATTTTCCTTCTTTGATGCTCCTCTTCCAATTGCCAACAAATTTTAAATCTCTCTGTTTTCTGAAATTTCTGTTATCCCAACAAATTTGGTATCGGAGCCACCCAGTCATGACCTTTCTTATTCTACACGGCAAGTCCTGACCTTTCTTATTCTACACGGCCACAACATAGCAAGTTATGAATCCCTTGGCTTCAACTATGCCCAAAATCTGATTTCGTTTTTTGATGGTGAAAGTTATGATTATTGGAGCTTGCAAATGAAAACTCTTTTTAGCTCACAAGACTTATGGAAGCTTGTTGAAGATGGCTATGACGAACCGGCATCAATGAAAGTCCTCGCATCATGGACGAATCCAGAGCAGAAAGAGTACAAGGAAAGCAAGAAGAAATATGTAAAAGCACTTCTCTTTATCTAGCAAGGGGTAAGTAAAACAATTTTTCCAAGAATAGTTTCTGCAAGAAAATCGAGGAAAGCATGGGAAATCTTAAAGCAAGAATTTCAAGGATCTCAAAAGGTAATCTCCATCAAACTACAATCTCTATGGTGAGAACTTGATAATCTGTTTATGAAAGATAACAAATCAATTCAAGCATTTTTTTTCTAAGGTTTCTGGCACCATTAATCAAATTAGAAGCTATGAGGATACTGAAAATTTGTTGAAAAAATATTGAGAAGCTTACCTGCAAAATTTGAGCATGTTGTTGTTGCTATTGAAGAATCTAAAGACTTGTCTACTTTATTTGTACATGAGCTAATGGGTTCTCTTGAAGCACATGGAAAGGAATGAGCAGGTTTGCAGAGCAACCATTGGAACAAGCACTTCAATCAAAGCTGAATTTGAAAGAAAGGAGGGACCAAGAAGCTGGAAAAGAGAACAAAAGAAGGGGCTCATCTCAAAAGCCACATTTTGGAAGAGATTCAAACTCCAACTGTGGCCGCGGAGGAAATTTTAATCAAGGCCGTGGACGAGGAAGATGAAGGAATAACTTCAGAAATCAAAAGTATGAAAAAGGAAATGATACAATTACCCTAAAATGCACTGCTAGCAAGAAATTTAGGCATGCAAGTTAAAATTGCCGATATAGATGCACAAGATGCAAGATTCCTAATCATATGCAAAAGGATTGTTGTTCCAACAAAAGAGTGAAGCAAACTTTTCCGAAAAAAGATGACTCTTCGAATCATCTATTTTATTCATGCTTGAATACTTATCAAGAATCATAAGATGTTTGGTATGTGGATGATGGTTGTAGTAATCATATGACAAGAAACCGGAGATGCTTCATCAGTTTGGATGAAAAAGTGAATTCACAAGTCAAGCTTGGAAATGGAAAGTTGCAAAATGTTGAAGGCATGGGAGTAATATCAGTGCAAACAAAGGGAGGTAAATCTAAACTCATCTATGATGTTCTTTATGTTCTTGGATTAGCTCAAAATTTATTAAGTGTCAGTCAGCTTATTCAAAAAGGATATGCAATGAATTTTGACAAAGATGACTGTGAAATTTTAGATAAAAGAAACAAGCAATTGGTGGCAAAAATAAAAATGACACCAAATAAGGTGTTTCCTCTTATTATGTCACCAGATGGAAATTATGGCTTGAAAGCAGAAGATATTAATGATTCGCTAATATGGCATCTAAGATATGGTCACTTGAATTATAGAAGCTTAAAATTGTTGAAACAGAAAAATATGGTGATTGGCCTTCCTTCTATACATGATGAAGGAAAGATATGTGAAGGATGTGTCTATGGGAAGCTACATAGGCTCCCCTTCTCTAAATCATCCCGAAGAGCCAAAGCTCCTCTAGAATTGGTACACACTGACATTTGCGGCCCAACACGAACTCCATCATTTAACAAAAAGAGATATTTTATTCTCTTTGTTGATGATTTTAGCAGGATGATGTGAGTTTATTTCATAGAGCAAAAATCAAAAGTACTCTCAATTTTCACAAAATTCAAGATGTTCGTGGAAAAGCAAAGAGGTCATCATTTGAAGGTGCTAAGAATTTATCATGGTGGAGAATTCACGTCTAATGAATTTAACAGCTGTTGCATAGAGATGGGAATCAAAAGAGAATAAACAGCAAGATATACTCCCTAGCAAAATGGCGTGGCGGAACGAAGAAATCGAACCATCGTCGAAATGACTCAAAGTATGTTGAAAGGAAAGGAGCTTCCAAACAAGTTTTGGCCTAAAGCTGTAAATACAACCGTCTACATTCTTAACAGGTCACCTACAAAAGTTGTTCTTAACAAGACTGATGCAGGACATGAAAATTAACAATGATATACGAGATTTCAGGCTCAAGATCACGTTAGTTCAGAAACAATTAGACAAATTCCACATCCCACATGAAAGTCCAAACATTCAATTAAGGGGAATCTATGCGGGTCCAGGCCTACACATGATAGGGCTGGATCAATAAAAATTACGAACCAAACGATACTCAAAGATAAGAAATAATCATCCACACATGCATAGTAATCAGTCCCTTAATCCAAGGGATTCACCAATTTCAAATCAAGGAACCCTAGGATAAGAAAAAGGGCATAAAATTGGAGATTTGAGTAACTTAGGGTTAGGTTTAGGGATTTTGGGTGAAAGTGGAATGAAAGAGAGGAGAGAGACGAACCAGAGAAGTACCGCACGCGTGGACAACAACAATGGCCCAAGCGCACGTGCGTGTGATCCCGGTCGCACATGTGTGGGGCCCACAATTTAGAAAAAGGTCACCTTGGCCCTGGTCGGCCAGGGATGGACTCCAAAACCCCTAAATCTCAGCTCGATCCGATGTACGGTTTGTGCGTGGTGCTCCGCAGAAGTTTTAGCCCTCCTGTAGGGCCGGATTCTGAAATTCTGATGTGGGGAGGAGAATTGCTGCAATAGATGATTGATTTGAAGTGTAGATGATGAGGTAAGGTGAGAAGAATGGATGATAGAAGATGAGTAGTAGAAATGGCGATGGATGGGGGGCGAATCGGGATAGATGTGGCTTCGCACCACGGTAGTTAACCCTTCGATGAAGGGAGGGCTTAGCACCCAATTAGGCTTCACAACTCAGAGAGTAGGAAAACGCAGAACTTTTATTAATCTTCAATGAATCAAAAGAACTACAAGGGGTGCCTATTTATAGGAAAACCCTATACCCCAAAAACTCGCACCATGTGCGCAACCTATTACTTGGCGATGAAGTAAACTAAAATAAAAACCAAACACAGAAATCTAAAGCGTTCACAATGTTCTAAATAATAACAATAAGCAAAACCTAAAAAATGAAATCAATCCGACGAGTTGGCCACGATCATGAGATCCCATGATGGGCTTTTCTTGACTATCGGACCCACTTTTCTAAACCAAAACTTGTCTTCTAGCTAGGAGGACCTCCCTAGACGTCGTCATCGAGCTAGATCAATGATGAGATCCTTCTTCCGCGTACGTACGTGCATAGGGGGGGTGGTGTGCGTGCGCGTGTGTGCATGTTGTCCCCATCAATTCTCCCCGGCTGCGAAGATTTCGCCACTGGCGAAATAAAACTCACAAACCGATTTAGGATGTCAGGATCAAGTCTCTGAAGCTCATCCTCAGTGAGCCACGTGTTGTCTGAAACTGAGCGTGACTTCCATTTAACCAGGTACTTCTGAAACCCGCCGTCTGACGTGGATATTATCTGATAGTCCAGATATTCTCTATTTCCTCTCTAGGTGTGGGAAGGGTAGGTATGTGAGGTAGAGGCTGAGAAAATGGGTTGAGAATAGTAGGTATGGGACGTAGTAGCTGGGAAGAAGGGTCAGGACAGGTAGGTATGGGAGGTAGAGGCTGAAATAATGGGTCAGGACGGGTAGGTATGGGAGGTAGAGGTTGAAAAAATGGGTCGGGCGGGGTAGGTATGGGACGTAGTAGTTGGGAAGAAGGGTCAGGACGGATAGGTATGGGAGGTAGAGGCTGGGAAAATGGGTCGGGAGGGGTAGGTATGGGACGTAGTAGTTGAAAAGATAGGTCAGGACGGATAGATATGAGAGGTAGAGGCTGGAAAAATGGGTCGGGAGGGGTAGGCATGGGACGTAGTAGTTGAAAAGATGGGTCAGGTCGGACAGGTATGAGAGGTAGAGGCTGGAAAAATGGGTCGGGAGAGGGCCATGGATCAATGGAAAGGTCTGATGAATCAGGATGGTTAGACGAAAGGTTGGACAATGCATCAATGACCCTTTGAAATGCAACTAGATCCTCCACTTTGAATGTGGAACTAATTCCCATGCAGGGTGGAAGATTTGCCACATACGCATTGAGACCTTTTCATTTTATAATTTTGACGGGTCCAGCGCTACGCGCGTGTAACTTACGAACGACCCCCGGAGGATACCGCTCGAGCCTGATGCGGAGAGTCCCTTACATTGAATTCTTTGAAACATTTATGATAGTTTGTAGAAGATTTGTAATGTTCATTACTAGTAGTGATCTTCTGCCTGATTTCTTGATGCCATGAATGAATGTGATGCACAAAAGACTTTGCAGGCTCTGACGGCCTATGAGACAGTGACATAGGGACAAGATCAATAGGTTTCTCAGGTTTATAACCAGTAACAACTTCATAAGGACTAAGACCTGTGGACCTATCGACAGAACTATTAAACGCAAACTCTGCTGTAGGTATTACGGTGTCCCATGTTCTGGTGTGCTCTATATCCCTCCTAGGGGGAGACTCGTCCGGTAGATCATCAGGAAAGACATCACGAAACTCATCTACTACCGGAATGGCCTCAGTGGATAACTCTATACTAACCTCTGGGGCACTCTCTCTAGCCACAAGGCCGTACGTGTTGTGCCACTCAAAATAGTGGTTTTGACGCCCCTCTTGGGGTGGGTGCACGGGTGCATACACATGACTGATTCCTTGGCCACCTCCAGTCATTGGTCTATCCTCCTGGCCACCTGCCTAAGATTGGACATTTTCTTTAATGGTGGGGTTTGTCCTGAGAGAGGCCTCTACTTGGTCAAGGCGTTGATCTATGCTTTGTTCCATGCGCTTACCCCACGACTCGATCTGCTGGGACAGCTTGTTTAATGACTCTAGTAGTTGTTCCATGTCTAGTGTAGGGTGCTAGCCAAAACCATGACCCGTACGTGCGGGCGTACAACTTGCTAACTCCACCTAGGGACTTTCTACAACGACTATATGGGACTAAATGATCCTATGAGACTCTATATGAGGGAAACTACGTAGTGCTACTAAAATCCAGCAATATAGTTGTCCAAATAAGGAATAACAGAAAATTCCAACAACATGAGTTGCTAGCTTTCTGTTAACAGAAATTTCAGCAGCTGATATCAGGGACTACGGACTCCTAAAAGCTATATGTGATGGACTGGATGCATGAAGGACTCAAACCAACTAACCCTAAACAAGTAATGTATTCCCCTATAAGAACCCTAAGCTCTGATACCAAATTTGATGCAGGATATGAAAATTAACTATGATATGCGAGATTTCAGGCTTAAGATCACGTTAGTTCAGAAACAATTACACAAATTTCATATCCCACATGAAAGTCCAAACATTCAATTAAGGGGAATCTATGCGAGTCCAAGCCTACACATGATAGGGCTGGATCAATAAAAATTACGAACCAAACAATACTCAAAGATAAGAAATAATCATCCACACATGCATAGTAATCGGTCCCTAATCCAAGGGATTCACCAATTTCAAATCAAGGAACCCTAGGGTAAGAAAAAGGGCATAAAATTGGAGATTTGAATAATTTAGGGTTAGGTTTAGGGATTTTGGGTGAAAGTGGAGTGAAAGAGAGGAGAGAGACGAACCAGAAAAGTACCGCACGCGTGGACAACAACAATGGCCCAGGCGCACGTGCGTGTGATCCCGACTGCACGTGTGTGGGGCCCACTATTCAGAAAAAGGTCACCTTGGCCCTGGTCGGCCAGGGATGGACTCCAAAACCCCTAAATCTCAGCTCAATCCGATGTACGGTTTGTGCGTGGTGCTCCGCCGAAGTTTCAGCCCTCCTGTAGGGCCTAATTCTAAAATTCTGGTGTGAGGAGGAGAATTGTTGCAATAGATGATTGATTTGAAGTGTAGATGATGAGGTAAGGTGAGAAGAATGGATGGTAGAAGATGGGTAGTAGAGATGGCGATGGATGGGGGCGAATCGGGATAGATGTGGCTTCACGCCAAAGTAGTTAACCCTTCGATGAAGGGAGGGCTTTGCACCCAATTAGACTTCACAACTCGGAGAGTAGGAAAACACAGAACTTTTATTAATTTTCAATGAATCAAAAGAACTACAAGGGGTGCCTATTTATAGGAAAACCCTATACCCCAAAAACTCGCACCATGTGCGCAACCTATTATTTGGCGATGAAGTAAACTAAAATAAAAACCAAACACAGAAATCTAAAGTGTTCACAATGTTCTAAATAATAACAATAAGCAAAACCTAAAAAATGAAATCAATCCGACGAGTGGGCCACGATCATGAGATCCCATGATGGGCTTTTCTTGACTATCGGGCCCACTTTTCTGAACCAAAACTTGTCTTCTAGTTAGGGGGCCCTCCCTGGACGTCGTCATCGAGCCTAATCGATGATGGGATCCTTCTTCTGCGTACGTACGTGCGAAGGGGGGGTGGTGTGCGTGCGCGTGTGCACATGATGTCCCCATCAAAGACTCCATTTGAAGCGTGGCACAAGTGGAAGCCAAAAGTAAGTTATTTCAAAGTCTTTGGCTGCATTGCATACTCACATATCCCATCTCAAATTAGAGAAAAATCGATGAAAAAGGTGAAAAGCATATATTCATTGGCTATAGCAAAGAATCCAAAGCATTTCATCTATTTAATCCAAAAACAAGCGAGCTTTGGCTATAGCAAAGAATCCAAAGCATTTCATCTATTTAATCCAAAAACAAGCGAGCTTGTGATTTCCATAAATATTATATTTGATGAACTAAGAACATGGAGCTGGAAGAACGAAGACGTGAAGGTCCAAGATACACTTGACAAAGGAAATTTTTCTTCTTTTTGTTCAACAGAGAATAGGGAATAAATGGGATTTTTTTTTTCTTCTTTTCTTGATGATACTCTATACAAACCAAGACGAATGAGGCTTCTCTACGAAGCTTCTACACACTACTCTTTTTTCTTTTTCTTTTTCTCTTAAAAAAATAAATAAATAAAATAAAAATAAAAAACTTTTTACAACAAGACCTCTCTTTTGGACTTTTACTATTCAAAAATTTTAATAATAAATAAAAAAAAAAAAGACAAAACAAAATTTTCTAATTATTGTTTTAGCGCCCCCTTAATTTGAAAAATCTTGAATTCCCAACATTTTCTTAGACTTAATGAATTTTTCTATAGAGAAGCCTTAGTTGTCTTGGCTTGTACAAAGTATCATCAAGAAAAGAAAAAAAATATATCATATATATTCCCTATTTTCTATTGAACAAGAAGAAGAAAATTTTCCTCTGATGCTCATCTTCCAATACCCAACAAATTTTAAATCTCTCTATTTTTTGAAATTTCTATTATTTTTTCTTTTCTTCCTCTTCATCTTCCCAACAAGTAGAGGGTCAAATAAAAGATAACCTATAACCATAGAAAAATGGCCCAACAATCTTCTAGTAATATTTCCATTCGATCTTCTAGTAATGGCATCAATCTTCTAGTAATATTTCCATTCAATCTTCTAGTAATATTTCCATTCAATATTCTAGTAATGGTATCAAAGACAGGATAACTTCATTATTCCACCTTTCTTCTACCGAATCTCTATTGTTTTCCCTCTCCCCTTTTTCTTTCTTCCAACCCTATCACGAAGTCTTAAAGGGCTCTCCCTCAACAGAAGATATAATGGCCTCTCTAGATCTGCCTGTCAACAACCAATAGAAGTGTTGTTGGAACACCCTAGAGCAACCGAAAGTGTCGGCAGTTTATTCCGCAACCACCAGAAGTGTTGGTGAAGCATCCTAGAGCCATTGAAGTGTTGTTGGTTTATCATCCAACAACCGGATGTGTAGTCGAAGCACCCCTAGAGCCACCAGAAGTGTTGCCACATAACACAGTAGCCACCAGAAGTACATGTGACTCACATCCCAACCATCGGAAGCATTATTAGTCATTTCAGCAATACCGAAAGTGCAAACCCCTCTTCCCTAAGTTATCATAAGTGCAATCAACCACTCCAAGTCTTTGAAATCTTTGACAAACTTGGCATGTTTGATGTACATGCTCCAACTTGAGAGGTGTGTTAGAGTACACAATTTTCATTGTAGGTGCATTACAATATATCTGGGTGTGAGAATACACATATTTTGTTGTCCGAGGGTACACCATATCCTTGGAGATAATGGTGTATCTTTTAGATTTCATTTGTATTTATTTTGGGCCTATCCTTCATTGCAAGTTCTATTATAAATAAAGGTGTGTGGAACAGAGAAAGTAGAAAAGATTCTCCCTTTCTTCCCCTTTACACGTGGTCCATTTTCCATAATGTAGACTCTTTAATTTAATAGCATGGAAGAGAACAATCTTTGGAAACAAATTATATCAACAAATACAGCTCTCGTGAGTAGTGTTTACAGTATCGACAATATAGGCCAATATATCAGTCGATATTATCGGTAGAGCTGGGCAGAAACAGATCGATCCGGCGGATCCAACCCGATCCGACCCTATCCGATCCGAACCAATTCGAACCGAAGGTCAGCATCGGGTCGAATCGAGTTGGCCCAGTCAGATCTGACCGTAAATCGGATCGAGTTCGGATCAATAGTCAATCCGGACCGATTCGACCCGGAATCCGATCCGATTGGATCCAATCCGATTCGATCCATACATGTTTATTCAACACTGTTTCTTATAATGTTGTTCGCTTGAGATTGGTATGTAGCTCTTTTTTTTTTTCTAATACCATAAAATGATCTAAAAAAATAGATGGACGGCATGGATGAAATAAATACTTCATGGTGGGGTCCACAGAGCACCGACTACCCACCATTGGCTGGTGGCAAGGGGAGTAGCCAATCCGTCTTCTCACCCCTGGGTCTGACCGACGGCTGATTTTACTCCTGAGTATGGTAGTCCACGTGACCACGGATGATCTTTTACCCACAACACTACATCCTCGTAGTTAGAACCGTTCATACCATGGGCCTCACTAGAATGGGCCATGATCAAGGAAATTGGATACGTCGTAGCCATCCGATCAGTGGATCTCAGGTTGCCAAGTGGAATAGGTGGTATTATTAGTGTAACCTTTGCTTCTCTTGGAAATAGCGTAACCATCCGATCAATGGATGCAATGTTAACATCGTAGTGCATCCTTTGTGGGGCCCATTGGATGAACGGCTCTAATATCTTAGAGTTGTTTGGGAACATTTGAAGGGTGTATGACCTACGTGCTATCATAACACGCTACTTCTCGCTCACCTACTTTATCCATATTCCTACACGCCAGCTAACTTCTATTCTGGCGCGGATTAGACATGTCAAGTTCAGTAGCCAAATCGCTACTGAAGTGACGTGACCAAGCTCTGTGGACCCCAACATGATGCATGTGTTTTATCCATACCGTCCAACCATTTGAAGATATAGTTTTATGCCAAAAGAAAAAAAAAATGAGATAAATCTAAAGTTCAAGTGGACCCCACCATAGAAAACAGTGGGGGCAGTGACATCCACCGTTCAAAACTTCTTAGGGGCCATAGAAATTTCCCATCAAGCTGATATTTTTGTTTTCACTTCATCTATCTTTATGTTAACTTATGAATAGGTTGGATCTAAAGAATACATCATCGTGGGCCCTATAAATGTTTCAACGATAGGTGTGACTAATCCAACAGTTTTCTGTGATGGGTCCACTTGAACTTTAGATCTATCTCATTTTTTTTTCTTATGCTATATCTTCAAATGGTTGGACGGTATGGATACAACACATGCATCACGGTGGGGTCCACAGAGCTTGGTGGCGTCACTTCAGTAGCAATTTGGCTACTTAGTACATACCTTGTTAGTATCTAATCCCGTCCCTTCTATTCGCAATCGTATCGAGCCACGAGCTCTCTGACGGACGCGGGTTTCAAGTGAGAGCATTTCATACGAAGTTCTTGCGTGGGATGCTAGGTGGGTCCCACCGTGATGTTTGTGATAAATCCACACCGTCCATCAGTTTTGGGAGCTCATTTTAGGACATGCGGCTAAAAACGAATTGTATCCAAAACTCAAGTGGCCCTTACTAGAGGAAACAGTGTAGATTCGATCCGAACCGTACCTAACCTGATCCGACTCGATTTTCCTGACCGAGTCGGACTCGGTTCGGGTCAAGCCAGCAATTCAACGGGTCGGATCGAGTCAGAGGACTCGGACTCGGTCCCGGATCGGATCGAGTTCGGGTCAGGTAGTGGAAATTTCGGGCCGAGTCGAGTTGAGCCCAATCCGATCCGACTCGACTCGATGCCCACCTCTAACTATCGGTATTGATTGTAAGTGATATGAAACTGCCCAGAAGTGTTATGACTACTGAGAATCGGTTGATATCTCGTGAAATATCACAATTTATCATGGAAATATAAATGCATTGCAATATTTTTATTATATTGCAGTTATGTTCTACCATGTATCAATGATACCATCAATATATAGTCATTTTCTTCCATGTATCAATTATACCATCAATATATATTGTCGATACATTCCAGCAGACATCCCTCTTTCAAAAAACCAAATAAATAAATCCAAAAAAAAAAAAAAAACCCCTCTAAATTCACATTTCCTCTCGAATCCTTTGCTTCTAGTCCCTTCTTAACTAGAAATCAACCAACCCTTCTAATTTTTTAAGAGTGAAAAAGCGGTTTTGTTGTAGAAATCGAGATTAGAGAGCAGATGGGACAGATTTGAAAACAATGAGATTTTTCCAATTTCAATCTTCTTCTTCTTCTTCTTCTTCTTTGTATACCACTTGAGATCACTACAACTCAAGAAGCATGAGAGCTTGGCAAATAGTAGTACGGACTGAGATAGAAGAAATATTGTAAAGAAAGGCACAATATGATGGAGAGAGAGGGTGATAGGAGATAAATGTGGCAGTAGGATGAGCAGTACACGACTGCTTTCCCTTGCAAAATGTAATGGGAATGTCAAAATTATCAAAATGAGTAGTCATACCTAGGTTTAGAGCATTAGATTGGAGGGAACCATCAAGAGGAACAGCAGTAACATCCTTTCTCTCCTATAAGACAAGTCTTCGGGTCATTAGCTTGTTGAGTAGGATGAGATGCACAAGGAAAGAGGTAACCACGAGGTCAACATGAGATGATGATGAAGATTCGTACATAGGAAGGGGTCAGCAAGGAGGTACAGAGGACTCTCCTTGGGTCAGAGCAACATGGTGTGTTGAAAGAGTCAAAAAATCCTCTTTGATGGTCGTAGTTGCAGCATCATGGAGGGTATGGTGAATGATTTGGCTCTAGTAGCTACGGTATGGACAGTTGTGATTCAGTGTGGGTTATGGTGACTCAAGCCGTAGTCGTGGCTATGTGGGTCATAGTTGTAGCGACTTAGGTCAAGACCAAAGCACTTTGGCCAGTGATGAAAGAAGCAAACTGGTTTGCACTTATGGTCATCCCAGGTATACAGGAGATACTTATTCGGACTTGGTTGACCACCAAGGAATGCCTATGCTGCTATTGCTGACTCATCTGTAGGTGGCCGTGATGAGTCCCCTAGTCTGATGTCCTCAAATGGTACTTATCGATCTCTAACTGAAGAAATTAGAGACCATCATCATTTGGCTCTCTTAGAAGGGACCTCCTCCTCTCATATCTGTAATCATTCTCCATTAGGTATATCAGCCACTGGACAGCTAGTGTCCACTTATTCTGCCAATGCATCCTGGATCATTAATCCAGGTGCCTCAGATCACATGACTAGCATAGACTCTCAGTTTCACTCATATTCATCGTTACTTGCATCAGACAATGATGTCAAATTTGTTGATGGTTCTCACACCCATATTGCAGGGATGGGCAACATTAGTGTATCTCCATCTGTACATATATTGTCGGTTCTTCATGTCCCAAAACCATCTTTTACTTTATTGTTTGCTAGTCGTCTTCCTCATCCTCTCAATTGTAGATTGACTTTCTACCCTTCTCATTGTGTCTTTCCAAATCCGAGCATTGGGGGGTGGCCGTGAGCGTTGGTGGACTCAAACGTTGTGTGCAAAAGACTCAACTGGACCTGATCTGGTTTGACCGGATGAGCCACCCCTGAACCGCAGGCAAGTCTCAACTCAACTCGAGACCGGACAAGTCATCCAGAGCCACCGAGTCTTAAATCCATGGTTAGATTGAGATGTAATGAGAACGCTCTCAAGGCACGCAGACACACAAATCGAGTAATTAATGAAAAATGTAACAATGCCCTAAATTAGAAAAAAATAAAATCAAAAAAAACAAAAAAAATAAAATTGACAAATCTACAGCCATAGTAGAAGAAACAAACAAGGACAAGACGCTGAACTTCCAAAAAGAAAATTAAGAGATCTGATCCCCAAACACAACAATAACCTGAAATCCATCGCTGTATTAGCACTAAGAACGTTAGAAAACAAAGCAAGATTAAGGAAAAAGAAGCGAACGACGATTACATACTTGTTATAGCTGAAACTATATTTAGAAATGAAATCAGATGCGTTTTTATGAAGCATCTACAAACCGACCTGTGATTTTGCAGGGTTGGATCTTTCATTCTCTCCAAGCTTCTTCTATTCAGTGCAGTTAGAGAGATGGAATTGATGGAAGATGCGTATACGTTTCAGGGACAAATGAAATTGATGGAAGATGCATCCGTTTCAGGGAAGATGTCTGCTGCAACGGATCTGAGGAGAGAAAGAGAGAGGGGAGAGAAGGGTTTTCTGGTATTTTTGAGGTGTGATGACGGAGAGAGAGAGGGAGGAGGTGTTGAAAAGTAAAACAAAGTGATCATTTGGGAATTTTCTTTCTTAATTGTGATTGCAATATCTGGTATATATGTTGTAGTTATGCCGGACGCGGCTTCGGTGGATCCAGGGTTCCACCGATGTGAGTCGATCTCTGACTGTGGGGCCCATGATGATGCCTTTGTCTTATATCCACGCCATCCATCCGTTTCATAAAATCATTTTAGGGTGTAAGCCCAAAAATGCAGCAGATCCAAATCTCAGGTGGAATACAGTACGGGAAACAGTGGTGATTGAATTTCCACCATTAAAAACTTTCTAGGACCCACAGTAATGTTTATTTTCCATCCAACCTATTGATAAGGTCACACAGACCTGGATGATGGGAAAAACAGACATTATCTTGATCCAAAAATTGTGTGGCCCATAAGAAGTTTTTAATGGTCAATCCCCTCTGTTTCCTGTAGTGTGGCCCACCTGGGATTTGGATCAGCTGGATTTCTAATTTATACTCAAAAATGAGCTGGCAAGACGGATGGACGGCGTGGATATACGACACATACATCACGGTGGCCATACAGTCGGGGATCCACCGAAGCAGCGTCCTACTATTCCGGTCGGAATTCCTCCGTGGGGCCCACTGGATACACGCTGTAGCCGTGGATGATAGGATTGGTTCGCTGTGCATTTGTTGCTGGCCTTTGATTGGTTGCTTTGATCATATACAATCTGGTGGATCTCAATGCCATGTGCAATCCACGGTGATCAACTACCATGAATGGTCTAAAATGATCGTAGATGGCCCACCTCCGTCCTCGCCCTCGAAAGGAAATTGAACCGCCAGGATGACGTAATAAGAATTGGTACCAACGGCTCATCCCTACCGTCCAGTTAGCCTGTTCACGCGCCTATTGTGTTATTCCGGTTTGCCCAATGGATGGGCTGCCTTTTCCACGGGAACTTACAAAAACTTTGATGATCTGGCAGAGGGTGATGGATGATACACAGGCACTTTAGAAATTAATTCAAATTAAACCGTTCAAATTACGGGTGCCATTTTAGATTTATCATGATCCGATGATTACACTCACTTGATTACCTTACTACAGGATAGGTGGAAATTCATTGGACGGTTGTAGTTGAAAATAATCCATTGGACTTCGTTGAACAAACCAGTGTCCATAAATCAACGGTCAGAATTGTTCAACCTGTCTGATTTTCTTCTTGTAACTTAGCCATACTGGGTTCCAAATTTTAATCGGTTTAATTTCAGTTAGTATCTGCCACGTCTACCATTCCGAATTGCCTGCGTATCAAGCGCCATACGAGCCAGAGTATCAAATAAATTCCAGAAAAAGAGTAAAGAAGTTTAGTTGCATGGATGGAAGTTCCTGTTTTAGAACAGCTCTTCCAAAGATGTTTTGAATCGCTTCATTAATTGCCTCCTTTTCTCTGTTTAACAGCGGGGAGTTATTTGATACTCTGCCAGAGAGTGAGGGTCCATATACACGCACTATTCGGTTGAAAATGTACCATATGTATAACTAAAATTTGACCATCCTTATTATGGTACCCACTGTATCCGGTCATAATCCAAAAAAAAAAAAACATTTAATAGATGATCCAGAGATCTGATATATGGACATTCGTTTGTTCAATTTAGATCATTGATTTTTTTCATTTTAATGGCCTCCTGAATTTCTGTCATTTATGCTAATTAGGATCTTTATTTATGGGTAATATTGATTTTTACCCATCTAAAGTAGATTGACGGTGTGGATGCTTGTTTTGATTTAAACGTATACTATTTTTGCGTGCAAGCGTACAGAGGATGGTTGAACACGCGGTGTTAATTGCTAAAGAATTCAATTTTCATGCCTTGCCAGGGCTATCAACGGGCCGGGCCTGGGGTTGATCACAGCCCGGATTTTGGACTGTTTCCGGCCGGCGATATTCAAAGTTCTGATTTTGCAGGCCCGAGCCGGACCCATTGACACCTATTCCTGAGGCGGGGGCGTACAGGCAATTCACGTCCGGAGTTACTGTGGTCGGAAGCTGTCGGGCACACGGAAATGCCTGTGACAAATCCACTCCGTCCATCAGTTTATCAAGACCACAATAAGGTAAGAATTTAAAAATCTGGCGGATCCAAAACTCAGGTGGGCCACCATTGGAAACTTTGTAGGGTCCACGGAAGTTTTGTATCAGGATGGTATTTGTGAATACAGTTTATCTGAGATGTAATAGCCCTTGAACGGTTTGGATGGCATATAAACATCATGCCCGGCTCCAGGAAAGTTTAATGGTCGATGTTTCTATTATCATTATTTTGTGCGATGTGGCTCATTGCATTATTTTTGGAATAATGTTCTATCGTAATCTTGAGAAAATAGAAATTAGTGTATGGAGTAGATTTGTTGTGGGCATCTTTTTGTGCCCGGCATAGCTTCCGACCAGATAAACTTCCTAAGAATGGATGGGCAAATTCTTTGTTAGAGCACGAAGGTTCAAAATTTCCGTTTGAAATGCATTAGGACACGGTTCATGAGAATGAAGAGATTGTGAAGGGAAATTGGATTGCGTACTGAGTAATCCGTTTGAAATGCATTAGGACACCGTTCATGAGAATGAAGAGATTGTGAAGGGAAATTGGATTGCGTACTGAGTAATCCGTTTGAAATGCATTAGGACACAATTCATAAGAACGAAGAGATTGTGAAGGAAAATTGGATTGCCTAATAAGGTACCCAGTACGCTCCTATGGTACTGAGTAAATTCAGTTGGGACACAATTCATAAAAACCAAGCTCATTTTAGTGGTTGAGGCGAAAATTTAATTATATAAAAATTTCAAGTGGACCACACTACAGGAAGGAAACAGTGAGAATAATAACTTACACCGTTGAAATTTTGATAGAGCCGACGGTGATGTTTATTTGTCATCTAACCTGTTCATTAGATCACAAAGACATGGATGAAGGGAAAACTCAAATAATAGCTTGATCCAAAACTTTTGTGACTCCCAAAAAATTTTCAACGATAGAATTTCAATTCACACTGTTCCCATGGTGAGGTCCACTTGAGCTTTGGATATACTTTGTTTTTTGGCTGAAGCCCTAAAATTATCTTTTAAAATGGATGAACGGAGTGGATAAAATACATAAATAAAGGTGGACCCCACCGAGTTTACTTAGTACGCTTAGCGTACTGAGTTACTCAGTACGTAGTCCGCTTCCGAAGGGAAGGATGGTGCCAACGAGCGACAGAACAAGTAGAGATCCACCTTTTTTAAGTTATATATGACCCTTGTGTACTACTTTAGTTGAAAATAAAATTCTATAACATAGCTATAAGACCAATCATGCTTCATGGGACAAAATATTACATAATTAAGTAATAGAGAAATTGACAACTGTACAACCCATTTAAGGTCCATTTACATTTCGAAGCCCACTTCTTTTTACCTTTCAAAAATAAGCCCCATACGTACGGATGACTTCCCAAAGGTCGAAAATGCCCCTCCCATATCAGACGCACCTTTTTCACGCTGTTAGCCACTTCGACACCTAAAAAAACTTGGTTTTTTCTTCTTTCCTCTCCCTGATCCTTCATCGTAGCCATAGATTATCATTTTCAGATTACTTCTCCCCCTCTGTGACTGTCCACCCTAGCAGTAAAACCCTCCTTTTACTGCTTTTTTCTTTCCCCTTTATCTAGTCAAGAATACACACCCCACACACATCCTTTTCAACTTTTTTTAGCCCAAGATAGGATGAAAACTGGTCCCCCCAACTAAGAAGCTTCGAATGGCAGGTATATTCAAATCCCTACTTTCGTTTTGTGGACCCCACTATATATTATACTATATATGCGCACGGTCCACAATCCATTTTCATTTTTAAAAAATATTTAGCTTTCTTTGTGTGGACCCCACTGTATATTATATTATATATGCCAACGGTCCCCAATCCATTTTTATTTTTTAAAAATACTGAATGGTATGGCATGTCCTAATAAATGAGCAAAATCAGGACTTAAATGGCCCACATTGAGGGTTTTTTAAACAAAGAATGAAATGAGATGTGAAACTAAACGAAGACCGTGAAAGAGACCGAGCACCGACTGAGTTAACAAACCGAGGACCCACTGAATTATTGATGAGGACAGTGAACTGAGCTAAAATGACAGTAAACTGAGCAAAAATGACCCACCACTGAGCTAAAATGACTGTGAATTAAGCAAAAATGATCGTGAACTGAGCTAAAATGACTGTGAACTGAGCAAAAATGACCGTGAACTGAGCTAAAATGACCGTGAACTGATAAAAAATGACCGTGAACAGTCAATTCCATGCATTTCAGGGTCAATTCCCTTCACTTCATAGTCATTTCCATACATTTCACGGTCAATTCCCTTCACTTCACGGACAATTCCATGCATTTCACGGTCAATTTCCTTCACTTCACCGTCATTTCCATGCATTTCACGGTCAATTTCGATAATTCCACTTCACTTCACGGACAATTCCATGCATTTCACGGTCAATTCCCTTCACTTCACGGACAATTTCATGCATTTCACCGTTAATTCCCTTCACTTCACAGTCATTTCCATGCATTTCACGGTTAATGAAGGCGATTCCGCTTCACTTTACGGTCATTTCCTTGCATTTCACGATCAATTCCCTTCACTTCACTGACAATTCCATGCATTTCATGGTCAATTCCCTTCACTTCACCGTCATTTCCATGCATTTCACAGTCAATGAAGGCGATTCTGCTTCACTTCACGGTCATTTTCATGCATTTCATGGTCAATGAAGGCCATTTTGCTACACTTCATGGTCATTTCCATGTATTTCACAGTCAATTCCCTTCACTTCACGGATAATTCGATGCATTTCACAGTCAATTCCCTTCACTTCACAGTCATTTTCATGCATTTCACGGTCAATGAAGGCCATTCTGCTTCACTTCACGGTCATTTTCATACATTTCACGGTCAATTCCCTTCACTTCACGGTCATTTCCATGCATTTCACGGTCAATTCCCTTCACTTCACGGACAATTCCATGCATTTCACGGTCAATGAAGGCCATTCTGCTTCACTTCATGGTCATTTCCATGCATTTCACGGTCAATTACCTTCACTTCACGAACAATTCCATGCATTTCACGGTCAATTCCCTTCACTTCACCATCATTTCCATGCATTTCACGGTCAATTCCGACAATTTCGCTTCACTTCACGGTTATTCCCATGCATTTCACGGTCAATTCCCTTCACTTCACAGACAATTTTGTGCATTTCACGGTCAATTTCCTTCACTTCACAGTCATTTCCATGCATTTCACGGTCAATAAAGGCCATTCCGCTTCACTTCACCGTCATTTCCATGCATTTCACGGTCAATTCTCCTCACTGCACGGACAATTCCATGCATTTCATGGTCAATTCCCTTCACTTCACCATCATTTCCATGCATTTCACAGTCAATTCCGAAAATTCCGCTTCACTTCACGGTCATTCCCATGCATTTCACAGTCAATTCCCTTCACTTCACGGACAATTCCATGCATTTCACAGTCAATTCCCTTCACTTCACCGTCATTTTCATGCATTTCACGGTCAATGAAGGCCATTCCGCTTCACCTCACGATCATTTCTATGCATTTCACGGTCAATTCTCATCACTTCACGAACAATTCCATGCATTTCACGGTCAATTCCCTTCACTTCACTGTCATTTCCATGCATTTTATAGTCAATTCTGACAATTCCGCTTCACTTCACGAACAATTCCATGCATTTCACGGTCAATTCCCTTCACCTCACAGACAATTCCATGCATTTCACGGTCAATTCCCTTCACTTCACAGTCATTTCCATGCATTTCACGGTCAATTCCGACAATTCCACTTCACTTCACTGTCATTTCCATGCATTTCGCGGTCAATTCCCTTCACTTCACGGACAATTTCATGCATTTCACTGTCAATTTCCTTCACTTCACAATCATTTCCATGTATTTCACGGTCAATTCCAACAATTCCGCTTCACTTCACGGTCATTTCCATGCATTTCACGGTTAATTCCCTTCACTTCACGGACAATTACATGCATTTCACGATTAATTCCCTTCACTTCACAGTCATTTCCATTCATTTCACGGTCAATTCCGACAATTCCGCTTCACTTCACGGACAATTTCATGCATTTCACGGTCAATTCCCTTCACTTCACGGACAATTCCATGTATTTCATGGTCAATTGCCTTCACTTCACCGTCATTTCCATGCCTTTCACGGTCAATAAAGGCGAGTGAAACAGGCCCAAAACTTATGAAAATTCACTAATAAGTCTTGTACTTCCATTTGGAATTCACCAAAAACTGACCGCCGTCTCGGCAGACTCACACCATACTTTATGAATTTTCACCACAACAAGTCAACTTTCAAATTATGTTTCGTTAAATATTAAATGTTTTTGTTGATATAATTTTTAATTCATCCTTGCAAATGACAAACCCTTGCATAAGGGATTTGCCAAGTCGGCCCCCACCATCTCATGCAAATGTTCTTTGATATGGTGGTTTGATAGTGTGAAGAGTGGGTTGGAGAATAATAACACTAGATTAAATATATTTAAGCAGTCCCCATTCTCATTTTTATTATACATTCCATCATTTAGGTTTGTGGGAGTCATTTTTTACTCACTTATTGAGATATATATAGGCAATCTTGTATTCAACATACAGGGGAACCATGTAAAAATTTTTGAAATGAACTTCACCCTAATAACAAGGCTGAAGACTGGTGACCTCTCCATACCCAATATCCATCGTTCGAAGAAGTCAATAAGAGAAAAATACTTCAATGAATATCCTATCCTAAAGAAACATGTACAGGAAGTGTTTAATAGGATTGGTAATAGCAATAAACACGAAGATGTCATAAAGGTAGCCCTAATATTATGTGTAGAGTGGTTTGTTAGGAGAACTGACACGAATATTATATGTCGTATAGAATTTATCAACCTTGTTGACTCGTTAGAAGACTTTAATATCTACCATTGAGGTAGTTTGGCCTTCCATACGATGACGGAAGGAACGAGAGTGCTTTAATGACATCGCAGTGGCCTCATTACAATGTCACCGGTTGCATATTTCCCCTACAAGTAAGAATTCTTTCCTTGTCTATTTTAATTCATAGTTATAGCAAACTATATTTATTTAAGATCGTCTTGTCATTTCATTGTAACAGATATGAGCCCTTGAGAGAGTACCGGCTCACCGAAAATGTATAATTTCATACGTTCCCTCCCAAATTCCACGATTCATACAATATCGGGGATGGAAGGGTTGAAGGTATAAGAAGATTCATCAAATTCTAGAGAGTAAATATGTAAGTCAATTTCTATGAAGCTAAGTCATGAGATTATTCCCACATAGTTAACGGGCCAAAAGCTTTTGGGATATTTCTTTTTTATCACATCCTGGAGATGGATTTGTTTGCGATATGTGGCTTGATGTAATATTTGCCCTAAATGGCTTTAAGGAACCATCTTCATATAACCTTGTGATGATAAGTCCCACTTGTAGAACTACAACTGGCCACTAGTTGTGTAGGTTACCTTTAAACACCCTATTTGTTAACCTCATGAGCCAGGGATGGTGGAATGGGACACTATTCCTGAGCTGTCGGCCTATGCTGGGTGACAAACCCCCCATAGTGACCTTTTGAGTTTTCTTAAAATGATTGTTTGAAATTGGAATAATAATGGTTGGGCTAATCATGCATTTTCATGGCATATATTACGGTCTTTTCCCGGTGGTTAGTTCTCCTTAGGTGTACATTTGCATACTTTTCCGGGTGACTAATTCTCCTTGGGCGATCTATATTATCTGGTCTTTTCTGGGTGGTTAGTTCTCCTTGGGCGTATCCTTGTGTACTTTTCCGGGTGACTAGTCCTCATTGGGTGATCTATATATTATTATGGTCTTTTTCGGGTGGTTAGTTCTCCCTAAGCGTACCTTTGTGTACTTTTCCAGGTGACTAGTCCTCCTTGGGTGATCTATATATCATAGTCTTTTTGAGTGGCTGGTTCTCCTTGGGCATACCTTTGAGTACTTTTCCGGGTGGCTAGTTCTCCTTGGGCGACTTTTTACCAGTTGGATATGCATTCCTAGGTCTGTGAGCATATGCATGCATCCATGCATTTAAACAAGATCATCTTTGTGAAATTTATTTAATGAATGTGTATCTGATGAACCTTATCTTTTCTGGACCTTAGCCGATCCAGGAAGTCAAACGGGCCAAAAGTTTATCAAAGGGCCTTAAATGTAAAATTGTATGGTTAAAACTTTATTTGGCTGTGGGGCCCACTGTAACGCCCTGAAAATCGGGGGTCGAGCATAAACTCAACTCCCGAGTTCCAAAACATCACTTATGCAACAAAATGAATGATGATTGAATGTTGACTGTATTCGTGCATTGAACATGAGTGAGATTAAGCCAAAACAGCATATCATACTCCAGAGACAGTTAAGTTTGCAAGCGGAAGACTGTGATAGATAGATAAAATATATAACTTATGATGAGTCTCCAGAGTGTAATAACATTACCAGGTTAAATAAATACAAGTGCAGTTCTAAAATTTACCAAATGTGAGGAAGTGTAATGCCTTCTATCCCAAGAACCATAACCCCGTCAATACAATACCAGGTCTTCATTGGCCTGTCAGAAAGTTACATGTAGGAGAACTCCTCCTCCACATCATAGAAGTCCGGCTTTGCTTCATAAGCATCGCCATCACCTGAAACTCAACAAATCTGGTGGGTGTTCGGAACACCGTCCCGTAACGTGGGAGTGAGTGATCAACTCAGTGGAACAGTAAAGCATAGGTTAACATGTTATCAATTCAATCAAGCAGTAATGATAAAGCAGTACAAATCAAACATTTCTAACTACTCTTGTTAAGTGCGAAAATGAAATGACATGATGCTGTATGCCCTTGCCAAACCACCCTCAAGCGACATCATCTTACGTTTGCGAATGCTTACTCCCTCAGTGCGCCACATCTACAAAGCACATGCGGTGTGATGATGCTCATGATTACCAAGTTTTTATTAGTCCAGTTCAAACAGCAGTATTGGAAAACTAAGGTACCTCCCTTGTATCATTCCCAACATGATCCATTCTAGGGTCGTCAATCCTAGTTATTCTCATACGATATTATGGTTTGAGAAGCGTAGTAGTGAAGGCATTGCAAAGGGCTCGTCACCCGTCAGCGCGGATAAAGATCTCACCGTATGCGGCTCAATTACTGGCCGTCAGCTCGAGTACAGGTCTCACCGTACTCGGCTCAATCACTAGCCGTCAGCTCGAGTACAGGTCTCACCGTACTCGGCTCCACTCATACTCTAGTTGCTGTGAAAGACTCGTCGCCAATCACAGACCCTTGGAGTATACTCGAAGATACTACGGAGGACTCGTCGCCCGTCAGCACGAGTACAGGTCTCACCGTACTCGGCTCTCGCCGTAAGTATCGACAGCTCGAATACAGTGTCCCATACCACCATATTCGGCTCACGAGTTGGTTGCGCAATGGTCATTACGGGGAGGCACATGGCCCCAGCGTAGGCCGACAGCTCGACCACGGTGTCCCATACCACCATGCCCGGCTCATGCGTCTTAGCGGATCGAGGTACCATGGTTAAAAGGGGGTTTCACTGGTAAGTTTGGTACCCTAGGTTCAAGCAGTAGCGTCCAAACAGGGTGAACATGCATAAGGCAGATCGGGTTACTTGACGAGCTCGACTAACACGATCGCCCGTTGAGCTGCACGACATGAAGTGCATAAACAACTTCGTGTGGCCTAGCCACTGCCGATAGGCAACGCACGACTCGAGTTCGTCGAACACATCCCACGTGGCAAATGAATCTCAGCCACGAGTTCAATCCTGTTACCGATTGCCTGGACCATAATCATAGCCCCAAACACAATCAATTGCAGATAGATAAAGCAGTAATGGATCAGGATTCAAATCATACAATCAATCTGGTATTATCCGTTTAGGGCTGCCAGGGCTGTTGCACGCACTCGTTGCTCCGCTCCCCCATCACCCATGACGGATCATACAACGTAAATATAAATTTAAACATATGCATTACATAGTTAAAATCATAAAGCAGTTGAGCATGTTATGAATCACAACACAAGCATGCGTTTGTACATGTTCAATTCCTAATCACACAACTATCAAAGGAGATCATACACATAGTTAAAAGAGGTTGAGAATCATATCTCAACACCCTTATACATTACAATTTGCTAACTACTACTCATTCAGACATTTCAAGAAACACTTAAACAACATACATCAACATACATGACATATGTCGATCACATAGGCATTAGGCCAAATCCTTTCACTAGGGAATTGCCCCAATCATAACACGCGTACACCCACGACGGATAGTCATGGCAAGCAGGAATCCAAGTTCCATATTCATTCAGCCATTTCCACAAACACTTGGGCCACACATTTTAGCGTATATAGTGTATATTGGCCGTGGCGTGATTTAGGGCAAATCCTTTCGTCAAAGGGGTATCGCCAATACAACCATCATGAATCCATGACAATTAGTCATGGCGAGCACGAATGAGAATTCAATACTCATTCAGTCATTTTCACAAACACTTAGAATACACTATTACAACATACATGGTGCATGTTAGCAAAACATGTATTAGGGTTATCCTTTAGCCAAGCGAGTATTTTATCCATGTATAATATATTACTACAGCAAATAATCATGATACATACATCTCCAAAATTTATACGTATACAGTATTTCTAGAATACGCAATTTCAACATACGTAGCATTTACAAGTGAACATGTATTACGGCGATTCATTTCGCCAAACTAGTATTTTATCCATATATAGCATAATCATATATTAAATAAACATGTCAAACACTTCTCTAAAAAAAATACGTATACGGTATTTCTACGTATATCTAGAGTATGTGAAATTCCATATTCTACAACGTTAATCGAAATAGGAAACGGAAAGCACTTTGTACATGTGTATTTACATGCAGATCATGAATCTGTCATTATCTGACATTGAAAGCGTTGAAAAACGTAACTTATACACTTAAAGTCCTCACCTTTGGTCGTAGAATCGTAACGGAGCTGATAGGTTTGCTAAGCTTCCGCATACGGGAGTTTGGCAACCTAGAGAACGAAATAGGTTAGCTATCTCATAACCTACAACCTATACAACCCTAAAACAGATTAGGGTTAGGGTTTCTTACCTAGAAACGGGGCTGGAATCGCCGGGAAAGCGATGAGAAAGGGATGGTGCAGCCCGTGTGGTGGCAGGGAACGACGGCAGGGAGATTCTCCCACTTCTCCCTCACTTTCTCTCTCTTTTCCCTCTGTCAATTCCAAATTCGTATGGCTGCCATGAGAGAGGGTTTAAGGTCCTTATATAGTCTCAAAACTCACCGAAATAGACTCCTGTTCAAAGGTTACTGCTAATATAAGTATTTCGTCACTTTTTCAGCTCAAAAGAGAGGTTCTGGTGGCCCTCCTTGAGCCAAACGTCAGACTTAAGCTCATTGCACATGGATCTATGAGGGATTACGTTTTCGACTCGATCGGATTCCCAGATCGCACGTGGCGGACCACTTTCAGTTCAACGGTCAGTGGGCCACGATCCTAAATTCCAAGTACATGTAAATGTTCCTGAAATTTTTCCTGATCCGAGGGTGTAATTTGGTCTGATTCTGACGGTCTGGTTGCTTAATACTGATGCGCAAGCGAAAGGTGCCAGATCACTATTCCAGATATTTTATTTTCAAAAGGAATAGTATTTTTCACACACCCTCGCTCCGGATCGAAATGAATGGCCGTGGGACATCGGCTGGACCTGATTTTTGAGATGATTGTCAAGCCCAGTAAGCGGTCCTAGTTCCTTAGCTTCGTGTTAATCGGACTCCCGATGTGCGGTCTAGACCTAATACGAAGTTCGTTTCATTCCCGAGAGCAGACGGGAAATGAGTTTGGTTCTAAACTTTAGAGTAACCTAGAGTCACTGATTTTGCAAGTTTTGGGTCTTGCAGATCGTATTTAAAGCGATCCCAACGGATTTCATGGCTAATCGAGTTTTGCACTTAGTTAACTTTGTTAAATTTCTAAAGGATTTAATCCTAATTGTTTTCTGGTTGAGATGGTACTTAGGCCTTTGCAGTTTGTATATAAAGTGATCCAAGTTTTACTACTTAGCTAGTTTAAGATAGTGTCTAGGGCGAAAGTGCTTTGAAAAATTGAAAGCATAAGGTAGTGAAGGGTGGGATTTGTGAAGAAAATGGTTTAAAGAGCAATTTTGGACTGTGGGATTGAGTTTTGACAAGTTGATAAGGTCTTAGGATCGACTCATTGCCTAAGGACGTATAATCCCAGGTTGGCAAAAATCCGGGATGTTACACCCACCATATTGAGAATTTGTGCACGTGTTGCATGCTTATGTTTTCTTATAATCTTTGGGCTTAATCAGTGTATTCTTTTGGGTCACCTTTAGTGATCACATGAGGACCCCATCTTAGATCAGATTTTTGGGACATTCCTTAGGCCCAGAGTGGGCTGTGACGTCTTTGCTTGGCCCAACCATACATTGGGCCGACTTCTACCATTTTGATGGACTTGTGGGCTGAGGTAAGGATAGTATTAGGCTCTTGATTGTCCACTTAAATTGCTAGTTATTGGGCTGATGTAGTGGGGCCCCTTTCATCTAGACTTAAACTTATTTTTTTGGGCCGTATATTGTACACGTGGACTTCCCACCAAGTCCAACTTAATGTATGGATTCTATGGCCATTGAAAATTGAGCCTTGGGCCGTAATTTCCCTCTTGGGGCCCATGTTGTTAAAGGTGGTATTATATCCTTTTCTCATGGCCTATTATGAGGGATATATGTATGCGGTTACCTGTGTTCTTATCTTAAATGTAGGGCCTTGGGACTTGTATCCATATAGTTCATGATTGAGATGCCACTTGGGCAATGGTGGTTAAATGTCCCCATTATGGACCCCTCTAGGCCCGTTTTTATCTAAATGTGATCAGATGCTCATCTTAAACTCTTGCTAGACTCACTTCTGTGTTACTTAAACACGTAGTTGTATGCTTAGTCTCGTGAGCTACCCCAAGTAAATGGACCCCCACTAGATGTGGGATTCCTTATGGATATTGTCTAAATACCTAGTCTTGGTCTCTTCTTGGATAGGAGGAGTGTACTACTTTGTATATCGCCGCATAATGCGTCTAGACCCATCTTCATGGCTCATGTGCATCATTGTATGCTTGGATGATAATGTGTGTGTGGTTATGATTATGCCATTGAGCATTGCATGTTGCCTTCCCCAGGGACGTAGTATTCCCTCTTGAGCATGTTGGATGCTTGGAATTGATGCATAGTTGATGGTATGATTCATGCATTTGGCATTGCATAACATATGAGCATTATCACCCTCGTTTCATCATAGTTGTTGCCTCCACAGATACATCGTGGATGGCCATGTTTAGACACCGGAAATGTTACTTGAGCATACCGGGTGCATAGGATGCCCATGGGTGAAATTTCCAAAACTTCCATGGTACTAAGGATCTGCTCTAGCGTCGTGACCGGGTGGAATATATGAGCACAAGAGGGCCTTATACCGTTAGGCCGTGACTCTCACTGTCGTGTAGTCGGTTGGATAGGAGTGTGGCCTTACTCGCCTGATGTAAGGAGGCATTGCTAGGCTGAGTCTGACCAGCTCGTGAATGAGTCCGCTACCTTCAGGTCTTCTTGGTGATTGAATGTCTACAGGCAGGGTAGTGAGGTCTCTTATGTTCGTTTAACTGTGTGGGGTCTGTAGAGCGGCAGTCATCCAGCAGTGTAATGGATCCCGATGATTTCCTTATGATGAAAATGTACTTGATATGTAGATTGGATATGAGCACTGACATTACTTCGCATTGCATTTGCATATGTTGTATAAGCCTCATATTGCATCGCCTTGGCATGGCGCCCAGTCCTCATTGCATTACAGTACTCATTGCACTATATAGCCTTGGTATGGCTTCCTGCATTATCATACTGCCTTGGTATAGTTTCTTACATTCATGATAGCCTTGGTAAGGCTAGTGGTATTGGTATTGATCATGACTCCCTTCTGCATTCTCTATCTTCTTCTGAGCACCATTGTCACACACTTTCACCACCCTCTAAGCTTTCTATAAGCTTATGTACGATTGATGCATGCAGGAGATCCTAGGCAGGTGTCGCAGTGACAGAGTTTGGATTAGAGCTAAGCTTAAGGACCCAGTGTTGCAGATTTCCTTTCTTTCTTCTATTATTTTATGTATGTCCTTTTAGACCTTATGTAAGCTTGTAAAAGTTCAAATTCTTAGTGGATTTTGTGATGTGTGCCTTCGTTATTCTCAGATTTACTTGTTGTGATCTTGGCTATGCTCGTATTGGTAGTGATTATATTGTTATGAAAATCTTCCTTGTAGGATCCCAGGATCAGAACCTGCCTCAGGAGCCGAGAATAGGGTACTACGAAGGCTATTGCGGCTAGAACCGGCCATCGATTTCCTTGTGAGTGCGGTTACCGAGTCTGGGGCGTGACATCACCTTTGGTAAAAGGCCGTGGCATAGCCCACCAAATAGGAGGGACGGTGTGGATTTATCACAAACATCATGGTGGACCCCACTTGGTGGGGTACATATATAAAGATGGTGCATACTCGAGGTGCACCAGGCATGTCAGGCTGGTCAGCACGAGATGACCCGTACCTGCCCAAAAAAAGAGAGATTTCTCTCTCTCTGTGTTTTCGGCAGCGGACGGCCTACCGTCCAGAGATGTTGATCAGTGGCCCACCACCCGTGGCCACGCGCATGATCCAAACCATTCACAACCTCTAGGGCATTGGTCCTACCAATCCCTGTAAATTTTAGCCGCTGGATGGCATTTTTGTGCGCACGATATCGGTCACAAATCAAACCTACAAGCACATTGTTTCCAGAAATGGAAACTGTGCTTTGTGCAAACACTGGAAATTTGCGTGAACCAGCTAGGGATGATCTAGGTCGTCCCATAAGAAACCATCTCAACTGTTCATCCCCTTGTTTAGAGGATAAAAAGCTAGCAATTAAAAAAAAAAACGGCTCTCCTTTAGTCGTTTTCTTCTCCATGCGAACCCACCAATGAAGCCCTCTCCAAACTCTGATTTCTCCATCCTAGAAGCTTCCTACCACTAATCCAAAGCCTCCACTCGAATCGGGTTCGAAGAAGGCCCTTCCATTTGAAATTTGTCATGAGCGCTGACCATCTTCCCCGTCGCTCCAAACCAAGCCAGACTCGGTTTGGGATGTCATTTTGGGGCTCCCACTATCTGGTGATGGTGTTGGGATAGAAAGAGAAGAAACATATAGAAAGAGAAAGAGAATATGAAAGAAAGAAGAAGAAGAAGATGGTGAGTGTGGCTGCCCCGCCACCTCCTCGCTGGCCGTTGCTGCACCAGGCCACTGCCCAAGCTTCGGCTCGAGCTTGGAGGGTCTGGGCCTGCCCGAGTGCTATTGTCCAGGAAGACATGAAGAATTGAGAGTTTGAGAGTGAGTGTTGTGTGCGTGTTGCCCAAACTCGGCCCAACCGAGTCACTGATGTGACCGCCCGAGTTGCTGGGTTAACCAGCTAAGTTGAGCTTGGTTTGGGTCACCTCCAGTCCTCACTGGAGTTCTAGTAAAAGAAATAGGGAGAAGAAGTAGAGAGAGAGAGAGAGAGAGGGAGAAGAAGGAGAGGGAGATCGGGTTGGTGGCTGAGTTGACTCGGCTGGAACTGAGTCCAGCCGATTGGGTTGTGGTGGTCTGTTCAGGCTCATTACTGGACATTCCAGCAAGGTAGAAAGAAGAGAGAAAGAAAAGGAGGAGAAGAGGAAAAGAAAGAGAGAAGGAGTGGTGTTGGTGGAGGTGTTGAGCCGAGCCAACTCGGGTGCCGAACTGGGTTGATTCAACTTGAACCAACTAGCTTATGGGCTAAACCGAGTCAACTAATGTAAGTCAACTTCCCTCCTCAAAGTAGATTATTTTGGTTTCTTATCATTTGTATTACCATGAGAATTGCGACTACTAAGCATGATTAACCGTAAGTTGATGACTCAAACTGGGCTTAGACATTAGTATTTTATTTGATATCCTTGAATAATTATCATTGATAGTAGACTATACTAATTATCACCGTTATAATGATTATGGTCACCGTATTAGCTAATATTAATTTTATCATCAATGTTAACAATTACCTTGTAACTATTAAATCAACATTCTAATTAATTATGCACCAACTAGAGTCCAAACCCTAAGGTCTAAGCCTAGACCTAGACTCTAGGGTGAAACCCTAAACTTAGGAAATTCAAACCTTGGGTTAGGACTTTAACCATAAACAGTGTACTAAGCGGGAATGACCGTTGACTGATTCTTCACATTAGCATTGAACATTATAAACAAAACTAGGATCATTAGGCGCTTACATTTCATTTACTTTTCTTAAGTATTATCATGAAAAGGACTCAACATTGATAGATACTATTAGTACGAATAGAAAATGTTATCACTTTCATTATGGGGTTAGTATAATTATTATTATTAGTCATCGTCACATTGTTGTTAGTAAATATTCTGTCTCTAGTACATCTATTAGCTAATAGATTATTAATTATTATAAAAACATTAGGCATTGTTAGTATATTTAAGTACCCACCTATGAACCATCATTATTAACATTGATGGATCAATGCTCCTGTTATGGGCATTATTTGACCTATTGTACAATAATAATAATATTAGTAATAATACAGGATTCAAATCCTAGAATCTAAGTTTAGGACTAAATCTTAGGATGAAGCCCTAATTATATGTTAAAACCCTAAAAGTAATCCAAACCCTAGGTTGTGTAAATCTTGATCATAGACACTTGGTAGAGCATTGATCTCATGTGCAAATTTTACAATTCATGGTAGGATTTGACTCTAAGGGCGCACGCACCTCCTAACAACACTAGTAGGTGATTCTATACACCAAGTGATGATTCTTCCCCTTGAGCTTTCCATTTTTTCATTAGCCTAAGTTATAGTTTTTATGTTAATTCATAATTGATATCTCCATTTCATAGTCACATGTGTTAATTGTTGGAATTGAATTGCTACATTACATGCTTAATGTTTATCCTGCATATTCATTCATGCTTGTGGATTATTTGTAGATTTCTTATGGAACTTAAACTGGTACATCAGTGGAAAACCCCCACCTATAAATGTACACCCATACTTGAGATGTAATCTGACTGGTTGTGATTGTAATGGACATTCGGCTTAGTGGTTATTGAATGGTGGTTTAAATTGGCCATTGATGTGGGCCTACCATCTAGGGTTGTTGTGTCCAATGGTTTATAAGGATGGTCTTTTATCGCATGGCTTTGATACTCGCCCGATGTGGCCTATTTTGATAATTGCCCTATGTGGCTTGTCCTAGTATTTTCCCTGTATGGGTTCGATGTTTTGTACTGTGCAACCATGCGATGGTAAGCCCCATATATTGTAATATGATTGGCCATTAGTCGACAGGTTTCCATTAAACATCCTAAGATGATAGTCTCATGAGCCGGGGATGGTGGTATGGGACCTATGCCCGAGCTGTCGGCCTACGCTGGTGACAAGCCCCCGTGGTGACCTTTGAGGCCTCGACAATCAGAATCGGCCTCGATAATCGGAATTGACCTCGACAATCAGAATCGGTGATCGGCCTAACAAAGGGCATAAGGGAAGGTCATAATGTAGACATTTAACCATCATTGCCCATCAATGTGGACATTTAACCATCATTGCTCCCAAGGAGTGGCCTACATAAAGCCAAACATAAAATGGGCCCACGGCCTCACACAATGGCCCAATATACATCACCATGGGCCTCTTAAGGGCCTAATACACATCATGGTGGGCCTCACTTATGGGCTACATATGCATCACATTGGGCCTCGCACATGGACCTCATGTACATATGGGCCACATCCCATGGGCCTCAAACATATCACAATGGGCCACAACCCATGGGCTTCAAACACACAATAGGTGGGCCTTACACATGGGCCTAATACAATTAAGTGGGTTACATCAATGGGCTGCACTAATGGGCCTCATACACATCAAGTGGGCTACATCAATGGGCTACACTAATGGACCTCATACACATCAAGTGGGCTACTTCAATGGGCCGCACTAATGGGTCTCATACACATCAAGTAGGCTACATCAATGGGCCACACTAATGGGCCACATACACATCAAGTGGGTTACATCAATGGGCCACACTAATGAGCCTCATACACATCAAGTGGGCTACATCAATGGGCGGCACTAATGGGCCTCATACACATCAAGTGGGCTACTTCAAGGGGCCGCACTAATGGGCCTCATACACATCAAGTGGGCTACATCAATGGTACACATGCCAAAAATAAATCATATCGAAAGATCATCTGGACCGCACTCCAAATAGCGGCGGAGATGATGATTAGAAGATCACCTGAACCATACCACAAATAGTAGTGGTGATAATGATCTCCACCGTTAAAATCCTATAGGGCCCACGACAGAAAACCGTGGGAGTAGCCACACCCACCGTTAAACATTAATAGGACTCACCGTGATGCATTTTTGAGATCCAACTATTCATAAGTTAACATAGAGATAGATGAATTGAAAACAAAATATCAGCTTGTTTGGAAACTACTGTGGCCCTTAGGAGTTTGAACGGTGGATGTCACTGTGCCCCACTATTATTGCAAATGGTGGGGTCCACTGGAACTTTGGATCTGACTCACTCATTTTCCCCATGCCATAAAATGATCTCACCAATGGTTGGACGGTTTAGATACAACACATGCATCATGGTGGGTCCCATAGATAGATGGCACGGATGAAACAGGTGGGACCCACAGAAACTGTTGTCGTTAGTACAACAGCTAGCTGTGGGGTCCACATAGCCAGATGGTGTGGATTACATCCACACATACAGCAGGTTATAGACCTTGCTGACGTCAATACAACAACTATATAGCTGTTGTACATTGCAGGTTTAAAAGGGGTAGTGGTGGGTCCCACGTAAGGCCCACCACAACATTTATATATAATATATATTAATATATCACAATGTCCAGGCCCTAGACGGCCTAGACAGATGGATACATCAAGGTGCAACCCCACACGTGGGGTGAGTCCCACCATCCAAGGATGGTGAGGATGAAATACATGAGGTGCGTCCCACGTGATGGGCCACCCTCCCCAAATAATAATATTATATTACATGTTATAATAATATTATATATTATATATTTTATTATTTTTGTTTGCAGCTGGCTAGTACACCTAGAGGTGGGCATCGGATCGAGTCGGATCGGATTGGGCGTATTCCGATCCTGACTGAAATTTAGATTGGCTGATCCGAATTCGATCCGATCCGGGGACGGATCCTGAACATGATATCCGATTAGAACCGACCCCTTGTTAGCCTGACCCAAACCGAGTCCGACTCGGCCAAGGAAACCGAGTCGGATCGGATTGGGTGCGACTCGGATCCACGGTTTTTAACGGTGAAAATCATTATCTTCGTTATTGTTTTTGGTGTGGTCCATTTGAGCTTCAAATATAAAATATTTTTTTTTCAAATAATCTAAAATGATAATGAAAAATGAATAAACGGTATGGATATAAAAAATACATCATTGTGAGGCCCATGTAACTTGATATCATTTGACCCGTTCGAACAACTCGCTTGTCGAGGGGTTACAGCTGTGAACGTCACAGATTCATAGCAACTGTAACGTGAAATGGGTTTCACGTTAATATGTTCTGTACATTCGGTGAGATATTTGTTGTATCCAAACCGTCCATCCATTTGGCAATCTCGTTTTAAGGCTTGAGATGAAAAATAAAATAGATCGGACTATTAAGTGGACCATACTTGACAAAGCATTTTCAGCTGCTATTCGTGGTGTGGTCCATATGATCTTTAGATATGATTTATTTTTTAGATAATACTTTATAATGATCTCTAAAACTATATAAACGGTGTAGATATAATAAATACATCACTGTGGGGCCATATAGCTGTGATCTCCTTTGAACCGTTCATACAACTCAGAGCTCTAGTGCATCAGTGCTCGTCTTATCACGACACGTGCCTATAGCCGTAGCCACTAGCCCGTAGGCTTAGGGATTGCGTACAACCCTTGCCCGTCCCTAGCTCCGAATGGGCATCTCTGTGGGTGGGCCCACCATGATGTACCTGTAAATCCAAACCGTTTATCACCTTTCTCGTATTATTTTAAGGCAAGAAAATAAAAAATGAGGCAGATCCAACAATCAAATGGACCACACCAAAGATGACTCTTGCATTTAATTCAACTGACATTCACAACCAAAATTAAGATTATTATTTTGTGTGGTCCCTCATTTTTGTGTCCATACCTTAAAATAATCTAAGAAAAGGGATGGACGGTTTGGATGTACAGATACATCACGGTGGCCCACCTACAGAACTACCCGTCTGGAGCCATGGACGGACGGACGTAGCTTCTTGAAGAAGCTTTGCCTGTTGCTTCTTGAAGAAGCTTTAAGTACAGGCTAACAAAAAAATACCCAGCGGTACACTCTCTAGCCTATACGTGGTCGTTATGGGTAAATGCTATTGGGCCCACCGTGAACGTATCTGGTCCATCCACGCCGTCCATCCATTTTTTTCATCTTATTTTAGGGGTTGAGACCAAAATTTAAGTATACCCAAAGATCAAGTGAACCATACCATTAGAAACAGTTGGAATAATGACTTCCACCATTGAGACCTTTCTAGGGCCCACAGTGATATTTATTTCTCATCCAACCTGTTTATAAGATCACACCGATATGGATGAAGGGAAAACACAAATAGAACCTTGATCCAAAACTTCAGTGGCCCCAAGAAATTTTCAACGGTACATGTTCAATTCACACGGTTTCCTATGGTGTGGTCCAGTTGAGGTTTGTATATACTTAACTTTTAGGTTCAAGCCCTAAAATTATTTGTTAAAATGGATGGACGGAGTGGATAAAATAAATAAATCATAGTGGACCCCACAGAGTTTAATCAGTAAGCTTAGCCCACTGAGTTACTCGATACGCGATTGCTTCCAGCTAACATCAGTTGTAGTTGTACGTGTCGCTCCAAGACGAGCACTGACGCTCCTCGAGCTCTGAGTTGTACGAACGGTTTAAAGGAGATCAAAGTTACATGGGCCTTACAGTGATGTATTTATTATATCTACACCGTTCATCTATTTTCAAAGATCATTTTAGAGCATTATCCAAAAAATGAATCATATCTAGAGATCATCTAGACCACACCATAAATAGAAGTGGAGATAATGATTTTTTCACCGTTAAATATATTTGTAAGATCCACCTAATAAAATAATAAAATGAGATGTAAGAAGGGGTAAACTTATAATTTTATAGTTACCACACCCGGTGCGGTCCGGATCAAATTGGATCGGATTCAAACGGATCGGATTTCGGTTCGGGTAGGTCGGATTGGTTGCTTACCCGAATCCGATCCAACTGTCGTTCAAATCCGACCAATCCTACCCGAACCTAACCGATCCAAGCCATCGGTTCTGTTCGAATCGGGGCGGAACGGGTCGGATCCATCGGATCGGGTCCATTTTGCCCACCTTTAAGTACACCCCACTGTCAATTCACGCTTCATTGTTGGCCACGTCCAGCGTCCAAGGACGCTGGACGGACGGTGTGGATATATATGTGCATCAAGGTGGGTCCCACCGTCCTGCTGTGTGGACAGTGAGGATGTACCACATCATCACGGTGGGTCCACATTAGTGTGGCCCACCCGTTTTGGGATCAAGCTCATATTTATGTTTTCCCATCATCCATTAAGGTAAGGCCCACATGGCACCGTCCAGATGGATGGATCTCTTAAAATGGTTGAACAGTGTAGATCCAACACGTCCATCAAGTGGGTCCCACGAAGGTGGACGATATGCATAAGTTACATACATCATGGGGCCATCAACAAGGGAGAGAGAGAGAGAGAGAGAGAGAGAGAGAGAGAGAGAGAGAGAGAGAGAGAGACGCTAGAAGGGGAGGGACCCCGCCACTATGGGCCCTCCCTAAATACAAAGCATACATCAAGATGGGTCCCACCAAATGTGGGCCCTCAAATCATCAAAATAAACAAATTAATGCTATGAACACCCACCTTAGATATTGGACTCCTCCTTCCACCGATGCAATCTAGAGCTCTAAGGGAACGATTTCAACGGTCGAAATGATCTTTTGATGGTGGAGATGGGAGATAGAAAGTGGGTCACACAAACTCTATCCATGGAGCTTGGATGATTGCTCTCATGGGGTTGCTTGAGAAAATAGAGTGAAGAGAGAGAGAAAGAGGAGTAATGTAAGGGAGAGGATGGGTGATGGATGGAGTGATGGATGATGGGTGATAGGTGGTATGGGTTGTGTAAGAGAGAGTTGACTTTAGGGATTGCTTGGGGATGGGGCATGTACTTGACATGAGAGGTGATGTGTACTTGATTGATAGGATTGATGAGATTGATGTGATGTTCTCTAGGGTTTTATAAAGCATGGCATTTTTCTCGAACTAAACGCAGTCCCACATCTCCTGGCTCGGGTATCGCCTCGATGCGCGAGAGGTGGTGTCAAAACCGCGGCAACGGTGCGGTCGCTAGGGTACAAGTCTCGGGTCGAGCCGACTTCGGTATGTAGGACTCGGCTTAAGATCGCGCACAAATGTCGGATTACAGATCGCGAGTCGCTAGAATTCGACCGGGAGGAGCGTAAAAGCCTACAGAATGGTACGGGATAGGATACGGGTCTCACAGCAACCATTAGAACGTGAGAAGCATCCAGATGACTAGGTTAATGCTATAAATAGCAAAAGAATTCAGCATAATAAATCGTCTCATACAAACTAAACCAAACTAAACCAAATATATCTTTTAATAATCCTTTAGTTTACTATTTAATTGTATTCCTTAGTATAATTCTTTTATCGTTACATGTTATTTACACTCTTTAGTGTAATCCATAGTAGTACTCAAGTAGCTATTAAATTTTAGTTGTAATTTGAGTCCACGCTCATATGCTAAATTCATTCTAAGTATCAACCAAAGTTCTCCATCTAAAAAGGTGTTTTTACAGTAGTTCTTTAGTCGTTTTATTTTTCTTTTATCTATATTGAAAAGTCATTTCATGTGGAAGGTAAATGTGTAACTCATTTTTTAAAGGATAAACCCTACCTTCTACGTATCACTGGATCATTATTTAAAATATTGTGTGAGTGGTTGAACAAGTGACCGAGCTTATTTGATCTTAATCACATATTGCTTGTATTACCGTCACAGTTGTTTATTTTGAACTGAGCCACACAATAAATTCTGGAGAAATTTACCACTGTAGACAATACCTTTTATCCAGCGGTTTTGATGAAGGAATACAAACTTAAGTTACCAACTTAGACTAGCACGTGCGGACAGCGAATTTGAGAACAAAAATACCCTTACTTTCTAAGTAAGCCGGTCTATGGCTACGGATTTGGAGGTCCTTTATGGCTACGGATTATAACCGTAGCCATAGGTACTGTAGCCGATTTGGCAACCGACCCCAACAATGGGACAGGACATTAAATCGGGGTCGATCGGGTCAGTGGGATGTGGCTTTAGCCAGAGGAGTGATGGTCTCCCTGCTCTTGTAATTGAGAACTTGCTCCCCACTACTTGATGTATCCTTTATCCTTTGAAAAACAAGTTGTTTTTACTTCTTTAGAAAAAAAGACAATGATTTTTTTTTTTTTTTAGGTTTAAACTTTTTATTTTAAATGAGATGGTGAGAATACTAAACAGAGATAGTGAGCATAATTTAAAGATTGTTCATTTAAAAAAGTTTTTGTATGCCTCTAGGTTCGTCTAGGATGGCATGATGCTGGTACTTATGACAAGAACATTGAGGAATGGCCACAAAGGGGTGGAGCCAATGGCAGTCTAAGATCCATGGGACTAGAATGTTTCAGTGGCATTTCCTCAGGCAGGGTTGCTTAGGCAATGACATCAACCCCCTGCTGACTCTAGTCCTCATGCATGAGAATGCATGTGTGTGAGTGGAGTATTTGTGGTGAGGGTGTAATCATTGCAAAGATAGTACCAATCTTAGATGAAGTTGCCATCTCATTTAAAGGTGATGAGGGTGTAATCATTGCAAAGATAGTGAGTTTCCTATTTTTCCCTCTTACATTGGAGGTTTTTTTTGTAACTACATTCAACTCTTCAAAGCTTTTTCTCTTTGTTCCTGTTAGAAAAGTATGTTCATGTTCCAGTAGTAATAGATGTTGCTGCAATTATTACAGTTTGGTGATTCTTGCTTCAGTTATGAACTGAACATATATTGGTTTGACATTATTGTGTTGATTTGGAACAAGATGGTTGTGAGAGCAAATTAACAGTTGAAATACTTGTTATCTATGCTGCATGTTTTTGTTTACCATCTACTGTCATTGGAATTATCTTGAGGTGTCCCAAGTCCAGTAGTGTAGCCTTCCATCTTTCCAAAACGCAGGTAGAACCATAATGACCCTTCTCACCGTCTTTCCTGAAAATGACATACCTTGCTCAGTTCCAACTACTGTGATAGAATCCCTTTCTTCAATCCCGTGGTTAATGATTAGTTGTATGTCTAGCCATTGCTGATTAATGTCAAATATAATCTATATTTAATGATGGAAGTTTGCATAATTCACAGACGATAATCGTAGCCATAGGTATTTCGCTACGGATTTTATTCGTAGCCGCCCCTTTTTCTAGTAGTGGAGTCAGGGTCGACCGGGTCAGTCGACAGGGAGGCAGGGTCGGGGTCAGTGGACCCACTCCTTTTACAATCAAATATTATATGGGCTTGGGCCCAATTGTAATATTCAATGACAATGACCCAGTCCTTTTATAGTGATATTATCTTCTCCCTTCTCTCTCTATGCTTGCTACTCATCATTAGCCCCTAAGAATGGTACAATGTAGTCGTCAACATGGCATCGAAGAAGTTGTTGGCCAAGCCTTGTTTGAGCTTGATGGTTGATCCAGACTCGTTTTTGCAAGATAGTTAGTCCGGTTGTTCATATCGCTTAATTTGCATTAGTGCCTATTCGCTTGAAGTTATTCATTGTCTTGTCACTTCTACTACTCACCTGCCTGCTCGCCTCTCATCACAGCCCATGCTACCCATCTCAACTGTTGCATTTTTACTCATGAGGCAAACTACAATTTGAGAGAGGGAACCTAGGAATTGAGGGAGGCAACGTAGAAATTCAGTGAGACAACCTAGGAATTGAGCGAGGGAAGCTAGAAATTGAGCGAACGAACCTAGAAATTCAGCGAGGGAACCTATAAATTGAGCGAAGGAACCTAAGAATTGAGCGAGGCAACCTAGAAATTAAGTGAGGCAAGGTGGGAATTGAGCGAGGCAACGTAGAAATTCAACGAGGCAACATACGAATTGAGCGAGGGAAGCTAGAAATTGAGCAAGGGAGGCTAGAAATTGAGCGAGGGAACATAGAAATTCAACGAGGCAAGCTAGGAATTCAGCGAGGCAACGTAAAAATTCAGCGAGGCAACATACAAATTGAGTGAGGGAAGCTAGGAATTGAGCGAGGGAACCTACAAATTCAGCAAGGCAAGCATGAAATTAAGTGGGGCAAATATGAAATTGAGCGGGGTAAGAATGAAATTCAGTGGGGCAAACATGAAATTGAGCTGGGCAAACATGAAATTCAGTGGGGCAAACTAGGAATTAAGCGAGGGAAGCTAGAAATTGATCGAGGCAACCTAGGAATTGAGCGAGGGAACCTAGGAATTGAGCGAGGCAACGTAGAAATTCAGCGAGACATCTTAGGAATTGAGCGAGGGAACCTAGAAATTCAGCAAGCCAACCTAGGATTTGAGGGAGGGAAGCTAGAAATCGATCGAGGGAACCTATAGAAATTTAGCGAGGCAACCTAGGAATTGAGCGAGGCAACCTAAGAATTGAGCGAGGGAATTTAGAAATTGAGTGAGGAAAGCTAGAATTTGAGCAAGGGAACCTAAAAATTCAGCGAGGGAACTTAGGAATTGAGCGAGGCAACCTAGGAATTGAGCGAGGCAACGTAGAAATTCAGCAAGAAAACCTAGGAATTGAGCGAGGGAAGCTAGAAATTAAGTGAGGGAAGCTAGAAATTGAGAGAGGGAACCTAAAAATTCAGCGAGGGAACCTATAAATTGAACAAGACAACCTAGGAATTGAGCGAAGGAAGCTAAAAATTGAGCGAGGCAACCTAGAAATTAAGCGAGGGAACCTAGGAATTAAGCGAGGCAATGTAGAAATTCAGTGAGGCGACCTAGGAATTAAGCGAGGAACCTAGAAATTCAGCAAGGCAAACTATAAATTGAATGAGACAACCTAGGAATTGAGCGAGGGAAGCTAGAAATTGAACAAGGTAACCTAAAAATTGAGCGAGGCAACCTAGGAATTGAGCGAGGCAACGTAGAAATTTAGCGAGACAACCTAGGAATTAAGCGAGGGAAGCTAGAAATTGAGCAAGGGAGCCTAGAAATTCAGCGAGGCAACCTAGGATTTGAGCGAAATAACCTAGGAATTGAGCAAGAGAACCTAGGAATTGAGCGAGGGAACCTAGGAATTGAGCGAGGTAACCTAGGAATTGAGCGAGGCAACCTATAAATTGAGCGCGATAACCTAAGAATTGAGCGAGGCAACCTAGGAATTGAGCGAGGCAACATAAAATTGAGCGAGACAACCTAGGAGTTGAGCGAGGGAAGCTAGCAATTGAGTGAGGGAACCTAGAAATTCAGCGAGGCAATGTAGAAATTTAGCGATGGAACCTAGGAATTGCGCGAGGCAACGTAGAAATTGAGCGAGACAACCTAGAAATTGAGTGAATGAACCTAGAAATTGAGCGAGGCAATTTAGAAATTGCACGACGGAACCTAAAAATTTAGCAAGGTAACCTAGAAATTGCGCGAGGCAACGTAGAAATTGAGCGAGGGAACCTATAGAAATTTAGAGAGGCAACCTAGAAATTGAGCAAGGCAACCTAGAAATTCAGCAAGGCAACATAGAAATTGCACAAGGCAACGTAGAAATTGAACGAGGCAAACTAGAAATTAAGCGACGGAACCTAGAAATTCAGTGAGGCAATGTAGAAATTGAGCGAGGAAAACTAGAAATTCAGCGAGGCAACCTAGAAATTTAGCGAGACAACCTAAAAATTGAGCGAGGGAACCTAAGAATTCAGCGAGGTGACCTAGAAATTCAAGAGGTGACCTAGCAATTAAGCAAGGCAAACTAGAAATTGAGCGAGGCAAACAAGAAATTGGGCGAGTCAAGGTGAAAATTGACCAAGGCAAGATAAAAATTGAGCGAGGCAAGCTGAAAATTGAGCGAGGCAACCTAGAATTTGAGCAAGGGAAACATGAATTTGAGTGAGGCAAGCTCGAAATTGGGTGAGGCTAACTTGAAATTCAACGAGGCGAACATGAAATTCAGCGAGGCTAACATGAAGGAATACAAACTAAAGTTACCAACTTAGACCATCACATGCGGACGACGAATTTGAGGACGAAACTACCCCTACTTTTTAAGGTGAAAATTGCCTTGCTTAATTTCTATGTTGCCTCGCTGAATTTTCAGCTAGCCTGGCTAAATTTCTAGGTTGCCTCGCTCAATTTTTACATTGCGTCGCTCAATTTCTAGGTCGCCTTGTTGAATTTCTAGGTTGCCTCGCTCAATTTCTATGTTGCCTCGCTCAATTTCTAAGTCGCATCACTGAATTTCTAAGTTGCCTCGCTCAATTTCTAGGTTTCCTCATGTAAATTTTATGCATCCTCGCTCAACTTTGTACGTTCCCTCGCTCACTTTCTATGTTGCCTAGCTCAATTCCTAGGTTCTCTTACTCAATTTCTAGGTTCCCTTGCTCAATTTCACCTTGCCTCGCTTAATTTTTTAGGTTGCCTCACTCAATTATCACCTTACCTCACTCAATTTTGAGCTTGCCCCGCTCATTTTCTAGCTTGCCTAGCTTTGCCTCGCTGAATGTCTAGGTTGCCTCGCTCCTCGCACAATTTCTATGTTACCTCGCTGAATTCCTAGGTTGCCTCGTTAAATTTCTAGGTTGCCTCGTTCATCTATTTTTCCATCTAAAGTAAGGGTTTGAATCCAACTCAGTTAACTCAGTACGATAAGAGTGTACTGAGCAAACTGGTTTCCAATTTGCGAGAGTTTTTAGTCCATTTGACCTACTTCTCAGCAATTTTCACCTTGCCTCGCTCAATTTCTAGTTTGCCTCATTCAATTGCTAGGTTGCCTCGCTGAATTTCTACGTTGCCTCGCTGAATTTCTATGTTGCATCGCTCAATTCCTAGGTTGCGTCGCTCAATTTGTAGTTTGCCTCGCTCAATTCCTATGTTACCTCGTTGAATTTCTATGTTGCCTCGCTGAATTTCTAGGTTGCCTCGCTTAATTTGTAGTTTGCCTCGTTTAATTTTTAGGTTGCCTCACTGAATTCGTAGGTTGCCTCGCTCAATTTCTCGGTTGCCTCGCTGAATTTCTATGTTGCCTCGCTGAATTTCTAGGTTGCCTCGCTCAATTTGTAGTTTGTCTCACTCAATTCCTAGTTACCTCGCTGAATTTCTACGTTGCCTCGCTGAATTTCTAGGTTGTCTCGCTCAATTTGTAGTTTGCCTCTCTCAATTCCTAGGTTGCCTCGCTGAATTTATAGGGTGCCTCGCTCAATTCCTAGGTTGCCTCGCTCGATTACTAGGTTCCCTCGCTCAATTCCTAGGTTCCCTCGCTCAATTCCTAGGTTTCTTCGCTCAATTCATCGATTCCCTCATTCAATTCCTAGGTTCCCTCGCTCAATTCCTAGGTTGCCTCGCTCAATTTCTAGGTTCCCTCGCTGAATTCCTAGGTTGCCTTGCTCAATTACTAGGTTCCCTAGCTCAATTCCTAGCTTCCCTCGCTGAATTTTGAGCTTGCCTCAATGATAATATGAGAGCTACAATTCTAAGAGATCAGAATATCTGAATAATACATGAAGGGAAATCTCCCTAAATGGTCATCATTCAAAGAAGACCAACATATCAAGGGAAGAGAACCAGCTTAAGAGAAATTCCTGCATATGTTAGAAGTTATAATAAGAGGATATACAAATTCTTTCTCTAGTCCAGTTCAAAGACTGTTTAGCAAAATATATCATAGTTTCATTGCCTTCTTTTTTAAGCAACCACATCTTAAGGACAAAAACCTCAACACTTCCTCTCAAGCCAGAGTATCCTAATGTTGCCCAGCTTGGTATAAGCCTCACATAATCAAAACTCAATGGACCCCCGATCGACCCTAACTATCTAAAATTAGTGGACCCGATCGACCCCAACTATCTGTCCAGTCGACCGGGTCCTAACCCGGTTGACCCCGTTTGGATACCACTAAATAAGTTACTTTTTCTACTTGCAGTAGTAGATAAGTAACTTATTTGAGACAAGTAAGTTTGGTTTATGATATGGTTTGGATCTCTAACCCAGACAATTGGTTGGTTCAGGTCTCAACTTGGATGGTTGGATCTTAATTCATTATTCAGATATTCGGCTTGGATGGTTTGATCTTTAGTTAGGAGCCTCATATGAGCTTAATCTTTAATTGCTTGGAAATGGTCCTCCTTGTGGTCTCCCATTAGATGATCTAATCGTCTTTCGTTAAGTCAATATGATCATTTCACTCATGGTTGTAGCCCATGGGTGGGCTTAACATCACCATCTACCAACTTCGCCATCAACTTAACAGTGTGCGCTGCCTTAAGGGCTTGTATTACCCGCACAAAAATGTCATGGCTTTAATGAACTAGAGCATTTTTGTGGACATATACAAGCACTGGATTGTCAAGAAGGTGAATTAGGTAGTGATAGCTTTCGCCAAATCCAAGTTCCCATGTGCTTCCTTCTTGTTCTCGTTGCCGCTGTCGTCATCATCAGTATCATCATCATATACTTGTCCAAACTATTGGAATTGGCTTTACGAATCCTTAATCTTGTTCTTAACAATTAAGATTTGAAACTAGAATTCCCATGATTTTTCTGAATCATAGGCTTTATGAATCCTCAATCTTGTTCTCACCAATCAAGATTTGAAACTAGAATTCCCATGATTTTTATGAATCGTGAGAGAAACACATTATTCTTTATGTAAGGAGAGAAACAATAAGATTCTTATGAATAAGATGGACGTATGGAAAGAGAAAAACAACAAGATTCTTATCAATAAGATGTATGGAAAGAGAGATCTAAGGAAATATGAATAAGGGGAAGTAGCAAGAAGTTAGATCCAAGATAAGACACTGCAATGAGAGATGAATGGCTTTTGTGGGCTTTCTCAAGCTCAATTTCAATAGAAGTTCTCTTGTTAATCTAGGTACAAAGTGGAATAACAAGCAAAATTTTCAAAGAAAAAAAAAATTGAAATATTACTAGAAGAAAGAAAATGGAAGAAGGAAATAATCAAACTAGTCACTTCAAGGAGGACACCTCCAAACAAATGAATAGATTCCCTGATAGCTTGTTGAGATATGGAGCCACATCTGGGGCCGCACAACTGGTCGTGGGCCCTGCTCGACCGGTCGTGGCCCCTGCTCGACCAGTCGCGGACTAGCTCAACTTAAAGTCCAGCGAGCATCAGTTTTTTAATTCTGAGGTGCTCGACCGGTCGTGGGGTCTGCTCAGTCGGTCGAGTAGTATACTCGACCGGTCGTGGTTACGCAGATTCGTTTCCGAATTTTATGCGGACTTCAGATTTTTGAGTCGCCTTTCGCAAGGGTGCGAAAGGGAAGTTGCTTAAACTATAAATAGGTATCCCTAGGGCTATTATAGGGTTAAGGTGAATATTGAGAAATATTTTTAAGGTGTGGGGAATGGATTTTCTCTATACTTCCAAGGGAGAGGTTAGTATATTGCCTTATAATCTTCGTTTTTCTTCATAGTAGAAGTTTGCATCTATGGTTTTTTACCCTTGTTCGGGTTTTTCCACGTATATATTATCTTGTGGTTTGTTTGGAATGCTTTGATCCTTTTCTAGTTTATATTTCTTCTTGTTTATCGTTTATGGTTGAGACTTAAGATTGGATCTCGGTTCACTGCATTGTTGGCGTGCTGCGCAACAACGGGTATCAGAGTTATTGGTTTAGTTCTATTAGGAGCGATGACAGAAGAAGGGAATACTATAATTGAGAAGTTTGATGATTCAAAATTTGCCTTCTGCAAGATGCAGATGGAGGATTAGCTGTATTAGAAGGACCTCTATATTCCTCTAGGAGGAAAAGAGAAGAAACCAGAAAAGATGACAGATGATGGATGGTTTTTACTGGATAAAAAGGTTTAGGAACGATCCGACTCTCTTTGTCTAAGAGCATCACCTTCAATATATCCAAGATGAAAACCATACAAGAATTAATGGAAGCCCTAGCCACCATGTATGAAAAACCATCAGCGTCCAACAAGGTTCATCTTATGAAACAGCTATTCAACATGAAGATGTCAGATGGTGGGAGCGTGACTAAATATCTAAACGAGTTCGATACAGTCACGAGCCAGTTGGAATCCGTTGCCATTATTTTTTAAGATGAGGTCATGGCGTTATTGATCTTGTCCAGTTTGCCAGACAGTTGGGATAGTTTGGTGATTGCTGTGAGCAATTCCTTAGGGTCAATAAAGCTAAAATTTAATGATGTGACCGGTCCAATTCTCAGCGAAGAATTTAGAAGAAAGGCATCAGGAGTTTCAGGGGATTCAGGGAATGCTTTAAACGTTGAAGGAAGAGGAAGATCGCTGAACAAAGGAGGCAATAAACACGGGCGTTTTAAGTCGAGGAAGAATCCAAGGGACCGAAAGACAAAGACGGGTGTTGGCATTACGCAAGAAGGGGCACATGAAACGTGATTGCAGGGCGCTCAAGAAACAAGAAGGAAGCTCTCAAGGCGAGAAGGATTAAATGAATCTATCTGATGAGAGTGACACAAAGGCGTTGATCTTGTCTCTTGATGCGAAGAATGAGTCTTGGGTTATAGACTCGGGTGCTTCGTTTCATGTCACTTCATGTAAGAAAATTCTGCATAATTATGTATCAGGTGACTTCGGGAGAGTCTACCTGGGTGATGATGAGCCGTGCAGTATCGTTGGAAAGGGGGATATTCATGTCAATCAGAAAAATGAAACAGTTTTGAAGTTGAAGAATGTCAGACATGTACCAAATTTAAAATGGAACTTAATCTCAGTGGGGCAGTTGGACGATACCGGTTATGTGACAACCTTCACTAGTGATTCCTTGAATATTACAAAAGGTGTTTTGGTGATATCTCGAGGTAAGAAGGAAAGTACCTTGTACGTGACTTCAGGATCGTATAGTTTACTTGCAGTCGCATCAACTGGAGTGAATGGGCAGTTATGGCATCAGAGGTTGGGACATATGAGTGAGAAGGGGATGAAAGTGTTATTGTTAAAAGGGAAGTTACTAGGGTTGAAGTCTATTGACTTGAAATTCTACGAGGACTACGTGTATGGTAAGCATAAGAGGGTAAGCTTCAAGAAAACAGGACATGCTCCAAAGATACATCTGTTGGAGCTTGTACACACTGATGTGTGGGGACCGGCACAAGTATTATCTCTTGGTGGCTCACGTTATCTTGTTTCCTTTATTAATGATGCTAGTAGAAAACTCTGGGTCTATTTCTTAAAATATAAATCTGATGTATTTGATGTATTTAAGAAGTGGAAAGTTATGGTAGAAAACGAGACAAGTAAAACAGTAAAATGTCTTAGATCTGATAATGGGGGAGAATACTGTGATAAAAGATTTGAGGAGTATTGTGCAGCAAATGGAATCAAATATCATAAAATGATTCCAGGGACACCATAACAGAATGGTGTGGTTGAGCGCATTAACAGGACCATCTTTGAGCGCGCCAGGAACATGAGGTTACATGCAGGGTTGCCCAAGACCTTTTGGGCAAATGCTATGAATACTACTGTATATCTCATTAATAGAAGTCCCTCAACACCATTGGATGGTGGGCTACCAGAAGAAACGTGGACTGGGAAAGAAGTGAACCTTGCACATCTCAGAGTGTTCGGTTGCACTTCATATGTTCACATTGATGCAGAGCATAGAAACAATCTGGATGCGAAGTCCAGGAGGTGCACGTTTATAGGCTACGGGTAGCATGATTTTGGCTACAAGTTTTGGAATGCAGAAAATAGGAAAATCATCAGAAGCAAGGATGTAGTCTTTAATGAAAAAGTGATGCATAAGGACAGTGTGCAATAAACTAAGGTCAAGGAAAAGGGATTCGTAGAGTTGGAAGAGTTACTAGACACAGGTGTTACAGTGCCACAGGATGATCATGCACATGAGCATTATGATGCAGAGCCACAGACACCAGTTGTGAGGAGGTCTACTTGGGAGAGAAGACCCACGGTCCGATACTCACCCTCCTTACATTATCTATTGTTGACAGATAATGGTGAACCAGAGTGTTTTGAAGAGGCATTATAGTCAGATACACGGGTTAAGTGAGAGCAGGCCATGGATGATGAGATGGACTCTCTTGAGTCTAATCGTACATGGGAGCTAGTCACTTTATCCAAGGGTAAGAAAGCTCTTCATAACAAGTGGGTTAACAGACTGAAGGAGGAGTACAATGGTTCGAAACGGTACAAGGCTAAATTGGTTGTGAAAGGGTTTCAACAAAAGGCAGGTATTGATTTTACTGAAATATTTTCACCTGTGGTGAAAATGTCTACGATTCGTATGGTCTTGAGTATAGTGGCTACAGAGGACTTACATCTAGAGCAACTAGATGTTAAGATAACCTTTTTTCATGAGGACCTTGAAGAAGAGATATATATGCATCAGCCGACAGGATACGTGACACCAGGAAAGGAGAACAAGGTTTGCAGACTAAAGAAGAGTCTATATGTCCTGAAGCAGGCCTCGAGGCAGTGGTACAAGAAGTTCAACAGTTTCATGTCAGGAAACGGTTTTAGGAGATGTCATGTAGACCACTGTTTTTATTTGAAGAAGTTTGATACGTCATATATCATCCTTCTTCTGTACGTTGATGATATGCTTGTGGTCGGTTCAAGCATGAAGGACATCTCATATCTCAAAAGACAACTGTCTAGAGAATTTGCCATGAAGGATTTAGGAGCAGCAAAACAAATCATAGGCATGAGGATAAAACGTGAAAGGGAAAACAAGAAACTGGTTTTGTCATAGGCAGAGTACATAGCCAAGGTATGTGATCGATTCAATATGGGAGGTGCTAAGCCGGTTAGCACTCCATTACCTAACCACTTCAAGCTATCCAAGGAGCAAGGGGCAAAGACGCAGGAGGAACGGGACTACATGGCTAAAGTCCTATACGCGTCAACTATCAGGAGTCTCACGTATGCTATGGTGAGTACAAGGCCAGACATTACTCAAGCAGTGAGAGTTGTTAACAGGTTCATGAACACCTTGGGAAGGAACATTGGGAAGTCGTGAAGTAGATCCTTAGATACTTGGTAGGTACTAATGATGTACGGCTATGCTATGATGTATCGAAAATCAAGCTACAAGGCTACGTGGATTCAGATTTGGCAGGAGATATCGACAGCAGAAGAAGCGCTACAGGTTATGTCTTTACTCTGGGTAGTGTTGCAGTCAGTTGGGTCTCTCAGTTACAGAAGATAGTATCTATCAGTACGACAGAAGCAGAATATGTTGCGGGTACAGAGGCGTGCAAGGAGACGATGTGGATGCAAGGTTTCATGGAAGAGTTGGGTAAGAAGCAAGCAGATTGCGAGCTGTACAGTGACGGTCAGAGTGCGATACACTTGGCTATGAATTCAGCCTTTCATTCAGGGACCAAGCATATTGCCATCAAATATCACTTCATACGTTCGTTACTGGAAGATGGGTCGATTGCTCTGGAGAAGATTCATACAAGTGAGAATCCTGTGGATATGTTGACCAAGGTGGTCACACGGGATAAGCTGAAGCTCTGTTCAGCTTTGATTGGTCTTCAGGCTTGAAAACGGGGAGGTGATGCACTCAGGATATTAAAGACGAAGGTTTATAGTGATGTGTCTCTAAGTGGGAGGTGGAGCTACATCTGGGGGCCGCACGACCGGTCTGCCCTTTACTCGACTAGTCATGGACTGGCTTGACTTAAAGTCCAGTGAGCATCAGTTTTTTGGTTCCGAGGTGCTCGACTGGTCGTGGTCCATGCTCGACCGGTCATGGGGTCTGCTCGATCAGTCAAGCAGCATGCTCGACTGATCGTGGTTACGCAGATTCGTTTCCGAATTTGATGTGGATTGCGGATTTTTGAGTCACCTTTCGCAAGGGTACAAAAGGAAAGTTGCATAAACTATAAATAGGTGTCCCTAGGGCTATTATAGGGTTAAGGTGAATATTGAAAAATATTTCTAAGGCGTGGGCAAGGGATTTTCTCTATACTTCCAAGGGAGATGTTAGTATATTGCCTTATAATCTTCGTTTTTCTTCATAGTGAAAGTTTGCATCCGTGGTTTTTTACCTTTGTTGGGGTTTTTCCACGTATATCTTGTCTTGTGGTTTGTTTGGAATGCTTTGATTCCTTTTCTAGTTTATATTTCTTCTTGTTTATCGTTCGTGGGTGAGACTTGAGATTGGATCTCGGTTAACTACGTTGTTGGCGTGCTGCGCAACACAACTACCCTCTCTCATGCAACCTGCTTTTTATTCAATAAACACCAAAAGTTATAAACTAAAGGAACTACTCTTATGAGTTCATTAGTAAAGAAAAACACATTTATTTGTAAGGCATTGTTATAATACTCAATGGCAATAAATTCCATATTTGGTTTGACCCAGCAATGGTACAAGTGGGATCCATCTTTTGATAATCTAAGCTGTCAATCTAGATAGCCTCATTATGGAGCAGAAGCAACCATTATATCTCCCCATAAGATGATCCTAGCCATTCAATAAGAATGGATTACTACAAGTAATTGTCTGAATTTAATAGGCTAAAGGAATATCACATCTACAATGGTACCAACCATACAAATGATTTTAATCACTAGAAGATGGTCCCCACACTTACAATGGGTCAATTGAGTTCGGGTTTACAAGCATTAAACACAAGTGATCCTCACGTGCCTAAGTGGCACGCTTGTGCGAGATCCGAGCAACTCTACCTACACCCAATAGTGCATGTGTCCTTCCTAGCTCAGAAATTAAGCTTGCAAATTTGCTAAATGGGCAACAGATGCATGAAAAACATAATTCGTAGGGAAGCCCACATTCACCGTTGGACCTGCATAATGAATGGGCAGATCTCATATCTTTCTGCCACAATAGCACATGCAGAATGCTCATGTTTGACACTTGTAGATGTTCATCTACAACTACAAGCAACATTCATCATATTCAAAAATAGGATGCCTCACAATTCAACAACAATCTGTTTATTCAGATCACTATGGATCTAAAACTTGGACATATTGGACAACCATACTCATCTACTCATCTTTGCTGTTGATTGCCAATTGCCATTTTTTTTTTCAAACCATCTATTAGTAGGTTTCTAATTGAAAATTGATTATGTATGCTTTTTATTCAGCCTCCCTTGATCTTGCAAAAAAAGCCATTTAAAGATGCAGTTGAGCAGCAAGTCATCAGTGCATGAGAATCCATTGCAATGGGTTTGAATGAATTGAATATTCTTCATTGGAATGAGGAATGATAAAATCAGTTCTGATTGTGAAGGCCCCGTAATGAATCAGAGATGCATGATGAGTGATATAGTAGGGAACATCCGGTAAAATGAGAACATTCATTGGTTACCTCGCTCAATTTCATGTTTGCCCTGCTAGAATGAGAGTGTCATTTCCCTTCACTTCACGGTCAATTCCATGCATTTCACGGTTAATTCCGGTTCACTTCACGGTCATTACCATTCATTTCACGGTCATTTCCCTTCATTTCACGGTCAATTTCATTTTATTTTTTTTGTAGTTGAATATAATAAACACCAACTAATTTAATTGCACACCAGTGTCTGCTTTCTTTTCCATTTTGTTCTACACTAAGAACCAGTACTATACTTCTTCACCTAAGAAGGAAAACCCAATTCTCCTGAATTCTCTCTTCACCCATATAACTTGTTATTGAACTTCATCCTTTCTTGCCCACATTTCTCCAGAACAGTCTACTTGATTCTTGCATTTCTTTCAGTTATCCTTCATGCAAGAAAAGTGGTAGGTACAGCTTCATGATCACAACATAACCCAACTTCTACAAATCCTCTCTCCGGCTATAGTGATTGGATGTTTCGGCATACATAAAACCCAAACAAAAAATTCACTGGAGCATGTGTTGGGATGCTTTGCACAAACCTTAGGATCTAGCCTCCCGAAACAAACCAGAATTATGGATAATAAAAGCAATGAAATAAATCAAAGCATCAATCACACACCACACAAGAGATTTTTACGTGGAAAACCCTCAAAGAGGTAAAAACCACGGGACCTCGTCCAGATCAACAATCCACTATGAAGTAGAACGTTTACAACCTTCTTCACTCACGCAGGAGTGGATAAACAATAAGAGAAATAGAGAAAACGGAAAGATCTAACCGATTACGAGGACATAGAAGCGCTGAGATGTAGATTGCAAAGTAGAGAACCTCCACGAGCAGAACCTCCCTTCTATAAGCTTCCTCTCTCTCTTTCTCCTTCTCTCTCACCTTTGATAGCCCTAAACCCTTTAGCAAATCCCTTGCAAAGCTTTAGGAAACCCTCTTGCTATTTTTGTGATACCTAGAAAAACCCTAGGCAACCCCTTTTATAGTTTTGGGAAACTCCTTTCCGCATCCCAGTTGCGAAAGGACTCAAATCCGCAGTTTCGCGCAAAATCGCGGAACAAACTGCGTAACCTACGACCGGTCCTGGATTTCCTACGACCGGTCGTAGCCACCTCGACCAGTCCTAACTCACCCTCGACCAGTCCTAGCTACAGTAAAAAACAGCAAAATTACTCGCTGGACTTTGAGTCGTGCTAGGGCTCGAACCTACGACCGGTCGAGCGCCTCCCACGACCGGTCGAGCGGGGCTCAGGACCGGTCGAAGACGGGGAAAAAACCCCATCAAATCTCCCCCTTTTTGACCCAGGAGGGATCCACCTTCTTCAAGCCAGCCAGGTTTCTACAAACCTCAAACTTGCCCTTGAGCAAAGCCTTGGTCATCATGTCTGACCCATTATCGTCCGTGTGGACTTTCTCAAGCTGTAACACCTTCTGTTCCAAAGTATCCCTGATCCAGTGATACCGAATCTCTATGTGTTTCGACTTGGAATGCTGACTTGGATTCTTGCTCAAGTGTATAGCACTTTGACTATCGCAATAGACCACGTGCTCCTCCTGCTTTAGGCTAAGTTCCTGTAGGAACCTTTTCATCCAAAGTATCTCTTTACATGCTTCTGTGACTGCGATGTATTCGGCCTCTGTCGTCGACAATGCTACGACCTTCTGTAGCTTGCTCTGCCAAGAAACCGCTCCCCCTGCAAACGTGAACATGAACCCCGATGTAGACTTCCTGGAATCTATGTCACCTGCCATATCTGCATCTGTGTAGCCCTCTAACACAGGTTTACCGTCACCATAGCATAGGCTCAACCTGGATGAGCCTCTTAGATACCGTAGTATCCATTTCACCGCTGCCCAATGCTCTTTGCCAGGATTGGCAAGGTACCGGCTGACAACACCAACCGCATATGCTATGTCTGGGCGTGTACACACCATAGCATACATCAAACTTCCTACAGCTGACGCGTAGGGTATCTTCTGCATCTCTTCCACCTTTGTCTTCGTCTTGGGACACTGTCTGTCGCTCAATCTGAAGTGACCATCCAGTGGAATACTGACCGGCTTCGCTGCATTCATATTGAACCGCTCTAGGACTTTCTCAATATACCGCTCTTGTGACAGCCAAAGCTTCCTGCTACTTCTGTCACGGGTTATCTCCATTCCTAGGATCTGTCTAGCCGGGCCCAAGTCTTTCATCGCAAAAGACTTGCCCAACTCCTGTTTCAGCCTGTCAATCTTTTTTATGTCTTTTCCCATGATGAGCATGTCATCAACATATAACAGCAGAACTAAGAAATCACCGTCTGAGAACTTACGCGTGAACACACAGTGGTCCGACTCCGTTCTGTCATACCCATGCTGTAACATGAACGAATCGAACTTCTTGTACCATTGCCGTGGAGCTTGTTTCAGCCCATACAAGCTCTTCCTCAGCCTACACACCATATGCTCCTTGCTCTTGACTTCGAACCCCTCTGGTTGGTGCATGTAGATCTCTTCTTCCAGGTCACCATGGAGAAAGGCAGTTTTAACATCTAACTGCTCTATCTCCAGATCCATGCTAGCCGCCAACCCAAGCAACACCCGTTTGGATGTCATCTTCACCACTTGTGAGAATATCTCCTCGAAGTCTATGCCTTTCCTCTGACCAAACCCTTTCACCACAAGTCTGGCCTTGAACCTCGTCTGTGAATTCTTTTGCTCAACTTTCTTTCTGAACACCACTTGTTGCTCAAAGCTTTCTTGCCCTTAGGCAATTTCACAATGTCATAGGTGTGGTTCTTATGCAAGGATTTCATCTCCTCTTACATAGCTTTCAACCACTCTCCCTTATGCTCGTCGGCTATGGCCTCAGAATAGTCTTCTGGCTCTCCCCCATCAGTCAGCATAATATACTCATGAGGTGAGTACCTCGTGGATGGCTGTCTGTCCCTAGATGACTTCCTCACCTGTGGCTCAGTAGGTGGATTAAGTGGGGGCTGCTCCCCGATCCATGTTTTGTAGGAACTCCCTCGTCCTCTGCACCTTTCTGTACTCCCCCGTCATCAGGCACCAAGAGAGAAATAATCGGATCCATGTCCTCTAGCTCACCTGAACTAAGTTGGTTCTTCTCTGACTTACCAATGTCTTCTATACACTGATCTTCAAAGAATACCACATCTCTGCTCCTGATGAGCTTCTTGTCGGTCGGATCCCACAATCTGTAACCGAACTTTTCATCACCGTACCCTAAGAAAACACACTGCCTGATCTTCATATCGAGCTTGGACCTCTCGTCCTTTGGTACGTGAACGGATGCCCTGCATCCAAACACCCTGAGATGACTGTACGATGGATCCTGTCCAGTCCACACCTTCTCAGGCACTTCTCCATTCAACGGGGCTGATGGAGACCTGTTTATCAAATACACCGCCGTGCGCATTGCTTCTCCCCAGAACGTCTTGGGCAACTTCGCATGGGATAACATGCATCTGATTCTCTCAACAATGGTGCGATTCATTCGCTCAGCTACACCATTATGCTGGGGGGTCTTGGGAACCGTCTGTTCATGCCGTATACCCTGGGACTTGCAGTACTCATGAAAGTCGCCAATGTATTCACCACCATTGTCAGTGCGGATGCACTTCAATGGTCTACCTGTCTCTCTCTCGACCATAGCATGAAACAATTTAAACACACCAAAGACCTCGTCCTTGGATTTCAAAGCATAAACCCAAACCCTCCTAGATGCATCATCTATAAAAGTAACAAAATACAATGCCCCGCCCAAGGTTTTTGTCCTCATAGGACCACAAACATCAGAATAAACCAAATCTAATGCATGCACTTTATTAACATGAGAAGCAGTTTTAACGAATGAAACTCTATGCTGTTTCCCTGATAAACAATCAAGACAGGTTTTAAGAGGCATACCTGTCACGTCTGGAAGGAGCTGCTTCTTTGCTAGTACCTGAAGAGCCCTTTTTCACTCATGTGGCCTAGACGCCTGTGCCACATGTCAATAGCTGAATCTCCCGCTGCGTTCAACCCACCCTTGCACATACTGACACTTGCCTTGTACAGGGTGCAACACTTTTTTCCTCTAGCCACGATCAATGAACCCTTGATGAGCTTCCAGCGCCCACCAGCGAACCGGCTTTCATAGCCATCATCATCCAACCTTCCCGTCGACATCAAGTTGAGGCGAAGGTCTGGGATATGCCTCACATCCCTGAGAACCAATGTGCAGCCCACATCAGTTTTCACACAAATATCACCGACTCCCACGATCTTTGATACGCCAGAATTTCCCATCTTCACAGTCCCATAGTCACCTGACTTGTAGCTTGTGAAGGAGTCCCTGTGTGGAGTCGCATGAAAAGAAGCTCCCGAGTCTATCACCCAGTCGGTGCCCTGACTCGTAGCCGTGAGACATACATCGTGACTGTAGAAAGAATAACTACCATGTCGCCATCTGAAGCGACCGCAGTGGAATCTGATTCATCTTCCTTCCTTTTCCTTTCTTGTCGTTCTTACGACATTCATGCTTATAGTGGCCCTTCTTGCCACAATTCCAGCATTCAACATCTTTTCTTTTGCTCGACTTGCCTCTTGATTTATCTCGGGCCTTCCCGCCCTTCCTGTTCTTTCCTCTCCCCCGTTCCTGTGTCACAAGAGCCTCTTGCTGAGTAGACCCCTGAGACTTCCTCCTTGTCTCCTCATTGAAGAGACAGCTAGTTACCTGTTCCATGGATATCTTTCCGTCTGGCGCGGAGTTGCTTAGAGACACCACCAATGTCTCCCAACTGTCAGGCAATGAACTAAGCAATAGTAAAGCCTGCAATTCATCATCCAGGACCATCTTCATAGAGGTGAGTTGGTTCACTATATTGCTGACCTCATTCATGTGCTCGGCCACAGAACCACCATCCTTGAACTTGAGATTCACAAGTCGCCTTATCAGAAATATCTTATTACCGGCTGTCTTCCTCTCATACAACCCTTGTAATTTTAGCCATAGGCTTTCGGCTGAGGTTTCCGTAGACACATGGTGGAACACAGAATCATCCAACCATTGTCTAATAAACCCCACCGCCTTTCGGTCCGTCTTCTTCCAATCATCATCAGTCATATCCTTGGATTTTGCTGATATGCCTGAGATTGGAGAATATAGGTCCTTGCAATAAAGCAAGTCCTCCATCTTAGCCTTCCATATGGTCCAGTTAGAACCATTGAGGCTGATCATCCTTGAGCCACCTTCCATAATTCAAAACCGATCCTGCCCGTTCAATGAACTTGGCTCTGATACCACTTTGTTGGGATGCTTTGCACAAACCTTAGGATCTAGCCTCCCGAAACAAACCAGAATTATGGATAATAAAAGCAATGAAATAAATCAAAGCATCAATCACACACCACACAAGAGATTTTTACGTGGAAAACCCTCAAAGAGGTAAAAACCACGGGACCTCGTCCAGATCAACAATCCACTATGAAGTAGAACGTTTACAACCTTCTTCACTCACGCAGGAGTGGATAAACAATAAGAGAAATAGAGAAAACGGAAAGATCTAACCGATTACGAGGACATAGAAGCGCTGAGATGTAGATTGCAAAGTAGAGAACCTCCACGAGCAGAACCTCCCTTCTATAAGCTTCCTCTCTCTCTTTCTCCTTCTCTCTCACCTTTGATAGCCCTAAACCCTTTAGCAAATCCTTTGCAAAGCTTTAGGAAACCCTCTTGCTATTTTTGTGATACCTAGAAAAACCCTAGGCAACCCCTTTTATAGTTTTGAGAAACTCCTTTCCGCATCCCAGTTGCGAAAGGACTCAAATCCGCAGTTTCGCGCAAAATCGCGGAACAAACTGCGTAACCTACGACCGGTCCTGGATTTCCTACGACCGGTCGTAGCCACCCTCGACCAGTCCTAACTCACCCTCGACCAGTCCTAGCTACAGTAAAAAACAGCAAAATTACTCGCTGGACTTTGAGTCGTGCTAGGGCTCGAACCTACGACCGGTCGAGCGCCTCCCACGACCGGTCGAGCGGGGCTCAGGACCGGTCGAAGACGGGGAAAAAACCCCATCAGCATGGGCCCACCTTTTATGACGTGGAATGAAAATCAAGTCAGTCCGATCATCAGGTGGAGCATGCGGTTACCCCAATTTTCACGTTGACCCTGTATACACATGGTCAACCGGGTCTCAACCCAGTCGACCCCGACGCACTGGCCCACTGACTTATCCTTCCTTGAATGATCACTTTCAATGCTTGCATCAGACATTCACTCCCAATCATTCTCCTCATCCTCGTATTTATAATTTTTGGCACAAGAAGAGTTGGAAGGCATTGAAAAAGACATACACTCCCAATCATTCTTCTCATCCTCATGTTCATTCTCCACATCTTTTTTTTTTTTTTTTTTTGTTTCAGACATGAACCGAGGGAAGGGAGGGAGAGGAAGAGAATGGCGGTGAAAAAGGATGGGTATTTTCATCCTAAAAATGGCTGTCCTGGTCTAACTTGGTAACTTAAGTTTGTATTCCTTTGTGTAAAAACCCTTGGATAAAAGGTATTGTCTACTATGGTAAGTTGCTCTAAATTCTGCCATGCCTACATTTATTACCAGGGCCTGTTCGGGAGTGTGGATTTGGAACCCCTGAATTCAAAAGCCCCTGGATTTGAAATCCTCCTATTGTATTTGACACCCTGGATTAGGAATCAACTTTAATCCAAATAGTATATTAATGGGGATTTGAATTTAATTACTAAATCAACTTTAATAGCTCTAATTAGTGACATATGTACTGTTTGACACAATGGTTGCAATAAGCCCGCTCAAATATATGCTTTACTTGAAAATGATGAAATTCTAACTCTTGGATAGACCACAGGCACAAGATTATGTCCGAGTGATTAATTAACAATTTTAACTGTTGATTTATATGGACAATGCTTGGACGGCACTGATCATCATATTAAAGTAATTGATGTGATGCCATTAATAATCTAATTGTTTTTAGATATCATTAGTGAGCCATGCGCCCAATGGAATAATAATATGGTGACACACATGTTAGACATGCAACTATTGGAATAATTTTAGGTGTAATCCAAGCTCTCTCTGAAATTTGAAATCCCTTCAACTCCCCTAAATCTATGGTGCCAAACGACCCCTTATACTAAATCTATAAACCAAAGATCCAACACACGTATCAGGTGGGCCACCCCTGCATCACAAAATGCATGTCTAGGAAATAACGACCCACAGGTATGGAAGCGGATTGGGTGGTGTACCACACACCACCCACCTGCCTGTTGTATTGACGTGTTACCAAGTTATGTGGGCCTAATAAAGAGGTATTTATTATATCCAAACCGTCCGTTCATTTGGCGAGTTTGTCGTACGTTTTGAGTATAAAAATAAGACATATCCAAGCATCCAGTGGACCACACTAAAAAGCAGTAGAGGATTGAACTTCTACCATTGAAGCAGCCCTTTTGAGGGTTACGGAGGTTTTGGATCAAAATGATATTTATTTTTCCTCTTCATCCAGGTTTGTGTGACATTACGAACAGAGTGGATGGAAAATAAATGTTACGGTGGGCCTATGAATGTTTTAACGGTGATAATCATTGCACACTCCTATCTTTGGTGTGGTCAACTTGAGATTTGAGTATGAATCAAAGTTGGGCTCACGATCTAAAATGATCTTTCCAAAAGGATAAACGGTGAGGATATAATAAATACCTGGGGTTTGATCTACTTTGAACCGTTCGTACAACTCGGAGCTCGATGAGTGTCTTCTCACGACACGTACCCACACCAGCCAGGTCGGTGGTGTGTGGTGCACCAGCCAATCCGCTTCAAACAGGTATGTCTCACCTCATGATCGGACTGGCCTGAATTTGAGTCCATGAAAGGCATTTCGCCGGTGAATCGGTCATCAAACCGCACTAAGAAAACCCCCCCTCTTTATGTTTTTGAAACTGCACACACATATAAAGGCGAAAAGGAGCAGAGGCCGGGGTAATGTCTTCTCTCTCCGTATAGAGATTTCTCTCCCCTTTTCTCCCTTCGATTTCACCACTTACCACAACCCATGGGAGCGTCTCCAAAAGAAGGTAAGGCTGTGAAGAAAGAGGAGGCTGAAGAGGAAGAAGATGGCAGCACCCTCAGTTCTCTTCTAAAAGCAAAGAAGAAAACAGCCCAGATGATGAATGGCAGCCGAGCAGCTAGCATCAAAGCAGCTGTCAAGATCAAGAAGCAAGAACCGGAAGATGATGAAGAAGAATCCAAACCCATCATAAAAAAGGTTTCCAAGACGACCCAAAAGGTTCTTTTTCAACCATCATTTTCTTTTCCTTTTTTCTGTGGAATCCTTTTTCTTCTCTTAGAGTGGTGTTTTCTTTTTTTTTTTTTCTTTTTTTTTTTTTTTCCTCTTTTCCTGCTAGGTTGTTGGATTGAAGGACAAGAAAAAGGTGAAGAAGAAAAGGCAGAGGGAAGAGGAAGAGAATGCGGCGAAGAAGAAGAAGAATGCCAGGGACGGTAATAAGAAGAAGGAGAAGAAGGTGTATGATTTGCCTGGTCAGAAGCACGACCCACCTGAGGAAGTATGGTTCATGACTACTATCTTCTCGTTTTCTTTTCTTTTCTGCAGTCAGATATTTTCACGACTCTTTTTCGGTGATGGGTTTTGTTCCGTTTGTGTAATGCAGAGAGACCCATTGAGAATTTTCTATGAGACGCTGTATCAGCAGCTTCCTAGCAGTGAAATGGCTTCCTTCTGGTGAGATATTTTATATGTATTTATTTTTATATTTTAATTTATTCTTTTATCTCATGAATTTATTGTTGGCTCTTCTTTCATCCTAGTCATTGAATAGCATGTGGTCTCAAGTGCAGCTATTATGTCTAAGCTTCTGGATATTGCAGTGGTTTGTCTTTGATCTATTGATCTATTTATTTTTCTTGATGGATGGTTGTCTTGAAAAGATTGAAATTTATGTCATTCACTCTTGCTGATGCATTGGAAAATACTCTGCACTTTCTTTATGATTCTGTTTCAACAATAGGCTACACTGTTCCAAAGCTTATGTGTTAGATGATCTTTTATATATATATATATAATTTTAATATTTCTATCAATCTATAGCCTTCTGTGAAAGTAATCCTTTGTAAATTTTCTTGATATGCATCACCTTCTTCTCCTTTTTAAGTTTTCATAAAACCAAATTCTTTCTTTTTCGTTAGTAAAGGACATGACTCATGATTTTTCTTGATCAGAACTTTGATAATGCCTTGGATAGATGGATGATCAGTCTTGGTTTCTTTAGATACAACGGGAATGGTTGTCTTGAAAAGATGGATGATCTATTTATTTTTCTTGATGGATGGTTGTCTTGAAAAGATTGAAATTTATGTCATTCACTCTTGCTGATGCATTGGAAAATACTCTGCACTTTCTTTATGATTCTGTTTCAACAATAGGCTACACCGTTCCAAAGCTTCTGTGTTAGATGATCTTATATATATATATATATATATATATATTATATATATAATTTTAATATATTTCTATCAATCTATAGCCTTCTGTGAAAGTAATCCTTTGTAAATTTTCTTGATATGCATCACCTTCTTCTCCTTTTTAAGTTTTCATAAAACCAAATTCTTTCTTTTTCGTTAGTAAAGGACATGGCTCATGATTTTTCTTGATCAGAACTTTGATAATGCCTTGGATAGATGGATGATCAGTCTTGGTTTCTTTAGATACAACGGGAATGGTGAGAAAATCTATCTCTAAGATGGCAAGGAGAATAGATTCTCATGCAAATTTTCTTTTTTCTTTTTTGATGAATAACGGGCATTTATTTTAGTCAAAAGACGAGAACAACAATGGAAAGAAACTTATCTCAATGTTAAACTTCATTGGGTAGTGCTAGCAACCAACAATTACACACTTTACGCTCTCGGTGGTGGCAAGCGCTATGGCCTCAGGATTGACGATATAGGAGGGGGCAAATTAAGATGATCTCAACTTGAATTCCTTGATGCATCCATGGTTCTGGTCTATTTGGGGCAATCCATTATGTAAAGGACAAGAACCTTGCTTGTTCATGACCATTTTGATATTATTGGGGGTGGGATGGGCGTTGGGGAGTGGGTGTGGTGTGGGTTCTGGTGTTTAAAAGGAATATGTCAGAATACAAAAAATTAAAATTTTTGGAAGACCTTCTCAAGGACTCAAAGTGGGTGCATCTCGCTTGTGTTGACCAAGATGAGCACATTTTGGCTCCTTCGGATTTCTACCCTTGTAAAGGCCTCCTCACTCTCTAAACCTATCATGCGCAAAAAGTTTGGGTAATTTATCCCCACTTTGTGTGATAGCTTTTTGTTGGGCAGTGTGATGCATGACAATTAACCACTTGCTCTAAAAGTTCGAACTGTTATAGTATGACGAATTAATCCCTTTATCTCATAGCCCAGGCCCCACATCTCATGGGTTAAGACCTCAGTCGAACCCCCCTTTGTGGGCCCCAAATCGCATGGGCCACCCACCCCGAGTGTGTCCTCGCATCCCATGGGCTACCTCACTCGAGCCCGGTGTGAAACGCGCATTAATTACCCCTGATAAGGAGTCTCGAACACGAGACCTCCCCCGTGGGCCCCAAATCGCATGGGTCACCCACCCTAAGTGTGCCCCTGCATCCCACATGTGACCCCACTCGAGCCCAATGTGAACATGCCCCTGCATTATAGTGGTTGCTAATATGATTTTCATTCTTGACCACTTATCGAAGTAGGAACATAGCTTCCTAAGCATTTACTTTTTGTTGGAAAGAAGTAGGATCTGTCCACCATCCTCTTCCTATTGCAAGATGCCTACTGAGATTTGGCGACGCTTTTTTCCCACTATAAATTCCTTTGGTAGTTCTAGGGTCTGTCAAATCTAGGGGGCAAGAATATGTGGAGATTACTCCCTTGCGCATTTTTCTGGGGTTTATATTAAGAGCAAAGAAGTGCATCTATATGGCAATCCCTATGCCTTGCATAAGGTGAATGAGAGAATCAAGGTTCATTCAAAGGAGTGGATGATGGTTTTTGAAGAGTTTAAAGGGGTTAGGATTTTTAATCTGAAGGACGTGTTTGGATTTAGGTAAGAAAACTACTTACTGAAATGTTGCTTCATGAAAAAGCATCTTTCCTGGAAATTGACGGAAATGAAAATTCATATCTATTAGTTGCTGCGAATACACTTTTTATAGCGAAAAGCAACATTTTCACACATATTCATTGTTTGGATGCTGTGCTCATGGAAAAACATATTTACCTTCTAATGTCAATTTAGTCAATAGTTGCATGAAGCGTGTGAAATGCCAGCAAATTTGGTCACAAGAGTGGGGAAGCTTCTTCTGATTCAATATGTTTTCAAGTATAAACAAGTAGGAAGCTGGAGTGCAAGTCCGAAGAACGATTCAAAGAGGGAGCAACACTCAATTAGAAGGATAACCAAGGTTTAGCCCACTAAGTGGTATATAATCTGAAGGGTCTATAACATACTCTACTTGTGACCGAATAGAGGGTCTGATCTGAATTACGGCTTCCAGTTGCACTATTCGTCATGTATTGACTGACAATCCATATGCATTGAACATATGGACCACGACTTTTTGGTAAGGCCTCAATTGCGTTGTGCATGACACACATGCCATAGCTTCCACTTCCACCGTGTATCACCCACATGCTTTAGCGACCACTTGCCCTATGCATCGTGCGCATGTCATTACTTCCACTTGCATGAAGGACCTCACACATGCTAAATGGCTTCGACTTGTATTATGTACAAAACATATGCACCGTTGACCAAGCATCTAACAAAGATGCTTGCATGAGGTTATCCATGGAGCTAGTCCCATGGGTTAACTGGGCCTCATTGGGCCTCATTACTTGTTTCTAGAATATGGTTTACATTTGTGTTCTGCTACATGTGCCCATGGATCTATAAATGTTTTGGAACATCATACCATGTATAAGCGTCACAATGAGCTAGGTAGCCTGCTCGACCTGACTTTGTGCAGGGCTTGGATCTACTAGCTTGGCTTGTGGGATGGGCTTGGGCCTTACATGCATCCGATCAATTTTCAGGTTGACATTGGGCTCAAGTCATTTTAGCCTGACCTGACACAGCTCCGCCCAACCCGACTTTATATTTACACGTGTTGCATCCTACAAATATGCCGTGTTGATCCTTAGTTTTTGAACCATCTATCTTGAATGCATACCATTATTTTCATTTGTCTAAAATGTTTATTTCTTTGTGGATGTGTGGCCCACTTGATAATCGAATAGATTAGGAAAATCAAAGGGGAAATGGGGATTTTATCAATTTTCAGGCCGAGTAGGGTTGGGCTTAGGCCCATCCAATTTTTTTCGATCGTACTTGGGCTTGCTATGATAGGCCCATGCCAGGCTCGTGCCTTCGGTTTTAAGTGTTGGGTCGGCCCTGGGCCTATCCTTGCCTATCCCAAACCTGGCCCATTGCCACCCACCCTGCCTATATGGAGCTAATCCTCCATTGATTGGAGCTAGTCCTAGTTGGATGCAGCTGTGTAGAGTTAAATTATAACCAACAAAATATGTAATACTCACAAATACGTAAGTGCACATAATCGAACCTGTATATTTGAATAGTTATGCCATGTAACTTCATTATAGCATCCATTCATAAATCAACATTCTAAAACATTTTAGGCCTTAAACACTATTAATAAATCACATTCAAACTTATAATCGGATGACGATGAAAAGCAAACCCACTGAAAATGAAAAAGTTTTTGCAAGCTTGCTTTACTACTACATCTGGAATATGTTCTTTTTTTTGTCAATTGTTTCATCTATAACTGGGGACTTGGCCTTTCTACATGCGCGGCATGGCCATCTAAACCATGGGCGTGATAAGGAGTGAAGGGAAATAAAGCTTTGGGTGCAGAATGATAGGAGTGGTACATGCTCTTGGAAATCTATTTACATGTAGATGTCATTAGTCTCAATAGTTGTATATGCTTGGTCATCAACTAGAGAATACAACGTAAAAATAATTTCTAGCTATGATTTTATCGGTAAACCTATAACATATATGGCACCATTAACAATCTATCTATGCTGCATCATTTGAAATTTCAAAACCATATGATTAAAACCCGAACTTATTCCTAGCCATGATTGAAACCTGAACTTATTACGGGTAAACCTGTAATATCTATATTAACAATTAATCCATACTATATCCTTTAGTAGTGAGAAACTTGTGATAAAAAAACCAACACTTATTATCGTAGCAAGCATGATGTTGGTATCCTTTTACGCATCCAAACAACAATCACCAAAATAGCACAACAAGACATTCATAAAAAAACCACAAAAAGAAGCATGCCAACCAATCGATTTATAACAACACAACAAAAGAACTATGTCTACTCACTAAAGGCCCAAAGAAAGCCACCATGGGCAAGTCATCATTAGCCATTCCCTCCACCACCACCATCCTCTAAGCCTTAGTCCCAACTAATTGGGGTCAACTATAGGAATCCTATTTCGCCATTCTACTGTATCAAGGACAATATCAAATGTGCTTCCATGAGCTTGAAATATTAGAAAATGAGGATTCATGATAGGAGCTGTAGAAGTTTTGCTTCAATGGTCAATTTGATGCAATCCTCGTCCTTGGGCTTGGGATCGGCAATGAGAGCGCACATCTCTCATAGGCGTTATTAGCCATTCCTTCCATTCATACTCCAACAAAAGGAACATTTTGTCCAATTTGCAGAAAACCAACTACTTGCTCTCACATAGAACCATCATTAGCCACTCTTGGCTTGTGTACTTGTCCAATGACAAGAACAACAATTTTAGGTCTTGATCCTTGTCCAGCATGTTGTAGGCCTTCAAATACTATCTTCAAGTCAAATTGGCACCTTCTGGGCTTGAACTAATTGCCATTCAATACTTTCATCCTACTAACCTCTGTTAAAGCCCCTCGATATACATTGATATGCCATTAACGGCTCGAGCTTTTAGAGCAAGTGGTTGCTTGACATCGTATCAGAGCGGAATGTCAAGTGTTCGAATCCCGGGGCAACACATATGCCTCCGTAATATATTCTCCCACGGGGGGCATTGTTTATGGTGTGAGTGAGTGTCCCTCCACCCTTGCCCAGTATGTTCCCATGCGGAGTTCTACCCTGCACATGCGGGGGAGTGTTAAAGTCCCTTGATATGCATTGATATGCCTTCCTCTAATGCCTCGAGCTTTTAGAGTAAGTGGTTGTTTGACAACCTCAAAAGCATTGGCCATTTTATCAAGCTGAAATGACAGGCCTTCCAAAGAATTGGACATGCCTTCACTTATCTTATTCTTTTACTTTGAGGTAAAAATCTTTGTTTATGATCTATCTCATTTGGAGTCTTGCCCTTCCTAGATGTCCCTTCCACACAACTAGGAGTATGTACCGATTGTGATGTATTAGGTTGTATACTATAGAAGTTTGAGTCCTATCTCCCTGTATGCATTTAAATGTGTGTCAAGTCCATTTGGATTCCCATGATCACCACCCTTGTCTCCAAAATTACGCTATGTTGAATAATCGCATGAATGGGTGTTATTAGCTAATAATATGGTTCTATATAACTTGAATGTACTTCTTCTGATGCTGTCACCTTCTTCATAATGTCATCCCAACCAAACTTGTCGTTTTGCATCATTTTCCTTCACACGCAAGAATTGCTCCTCCATGGTTTTTAACCTATTCTTCACATGTTGATTAACGGATCACCTCACGGTTTTCTTCCGTGTTGATTAACGGATCGCCTCATGGCTTCTTTAAGGCTTCCCGCAGCATTAGATTAGGGAGATCCTTTATCTTCGTATCTTTTTGTTGTTATTGGGAAGGCGTTCAGAATGATGCTTCACAAAGCCGAGGAAAAAGGGTCAATTTCTGTGTTCAAAGTGGCGGATGTGGTTGTGCAAGTTAGTATGCGGATGAAGATGTTTTCAGTTGATAACCTTTGGAAAATCATCGTTTGCTTTGAAGTGGCCTTAATGTTAATATCTCTAAAACTGAATTGCTAGGTATTCATGTATCAAATGAGGATCTATTGCAATTGGTAGATGTTTTTGGGTGCAAGCAATGATTTTTTAATCCTATCTCGGGCTGCCTCTATGCATAGGAAAACCGACGAAACACCTTTGGGATAAGGTAATTGAAAGAGTTGAAAGAAAGTTGTCGAGTTGGAAGCATCGCTACCTCTCTTTACAAGGTCGTTTAACTCTCATCAATGGCTTTTTCCAACATGCCAGTCTATTTTATGCCCCTCTTCAAATGACCAAAATCGATGTTAGATATGCTTGAAAAATTAAGAAGAAATTTCCGCAAATAACCAAAAATTCAATTTGCCTAGATGGGAAGAAGTTTGTAAGCCTCTTAATGAAGGAGGAGCCAGTTTGAAAGATTTAAACCTTATGAATATTTCTCTTAATGGCAAATGACATTGGAGGTTTGGCTTCGAGGCAAACCTTTTGCAGGGATCTCCTCGTTTCCAAATATGGCACATAAAATCTTCTTCTCTTTATCGCGCCTCTTACATTTGGAAGGTGATTGTTTCCACCGATCAAAGGTTTTGATAAGGTATCTCTCTCTCTTGGGAGAGGGAATTGTATTCGCTTTTGGGTTGATATTTGGTGCAGGGATCGACCTTTGCAAGATCTTTTCTCGAGGATCGCTTCTCTCTCAACAAATAGGTTTATTCTTGTGAGTAGATGCTTCTCCCTATTCGGCAGTATGGTGGTTTTATCTCCTTCATGTTGTAGAAACCTCTTAGATGAAGAATTTGAGGAAATTCTTAGCTTGGTCGATTATCTAAAGATTTATGTTCCTTCGCACTACGAAGAAGATTCGATGGTTTGGAGAGCCCACAATTCATGTATTTTCTTGATTTGCTCGTTCTACAGGTTGATCTCTAAGCCGTCCTCCCCTTCTTCCTTTCCATTTCATCAGTGGTCTTATGGAGCTCTCCCAAGAGTTGCAACTTTTGTCTGGCTTGTGGGTAGGAAGAGAGTGTTAACCATCGATAATCTTCAAAGGAGATCTCTTATTCTTCCCAACATATGTTGGACGTGCATGGTAGATGTAGAAATGATTGATCATCTTTTTATCCATTGCCCTTTTGTTCGTCAAGCTTGGGAGCACTTTCTTCTCATTTTTCATGTATCCTGGGTGATGCTGGTGTTAGTCGACCATCTTTTGTGGGCTTTGCACGAAGATATTGCAGGTAAATCTCGTAAAGCTGTTTGGAGGCTGATCGCAATGGGAATTTTTGAGGTTATTTGGAAGTTTCGAAACAACCTGTGCTTTCAAAACAAGTTGTCTTCGGTAAATGAGGTTATATGTTTAGTGAAAGTGTATGTTTCGGAGTGGGCTTCCTTTGTAAAAGCAGTCAATGATCTCGATGCTTTTCTTTTATAATAACATTGTTGTATTCTTTCCCCGCTTTTTTGCAGTTTTTGAATATTTTTTTTTTGTCGTCTCTTAAAAAAGAAAGAAAGAAACTATTCTTCACATGATCGACACCCAACTCAATCATAGTCCTCTCTTTTAATGCATTGTTTAATGCTACATACGCTTCTCTCTTAGTGTGGTCATATGCTTTTCTTCTTCAATGGACTAGGGTTAAGAGCAGATCAATTAGGGTATCATCCATCTGCGTGGTACATCAGATGTATATCAATTTGAGCTTGTGTGGACACAATCTGCTTGACCTCGTGGCATCCATACTTGATACTCGCATCTTTAAAGCCAGACAAGAGGGTATGGAAGGCGGATTGTCAAGTGGGCTTTTCTCCTCTTAAATCCTCCAGAATCATATTCAAGCTTGCAAGCTCACTTTGTGCTAAGGTGTGGAGGAATGATGTCCCACTAAGAGTTGAGGTCTTTGTTTTGTTGGTGACTGCAAATAGAATCCTAAAGGTGAACACTCTTAAAAAGAACTTCACGCTCTTGAAATTGAGCTTCATGTGTTGGAGAGAGGAGAAAGCTATCGACTATATATTTCTTCACTGTCATGTTGCGAGAGAGGTGTGGTGCCGTTTCTTTTTGTTGTTCCAATCTTGATGGTAATGCAATCTTCCTTAGTAAGAATAATTGCAAGGTTGGCTTTAGGAAAGGCACAATTATGTGGAAGATTGGTGTCTTTACTGTTTTATGGTGCATTTGGATGGAAAGGAATGGTCGGATTTTTGGCACCACTGTGAAGCGTGAATTCTTAAGCAAAGGCTTCTCTAGTAGACCGGGCTTTGATGAGGGAAGAATTATGAATATATTGAAGAAGGTGCTAGGGCTGAGGAAGGGGAGATTACTGACACGTAAATCCTAATATATCATAACACTTAGCCTTAGTGGTACTATTAACTTCCCCACCATTCTTGTAACCGTCACCTGTAATCCGCGTAGTGTGTCCGCATCCCCCGGAGTGGACGAGAAAGAAAGCATTTCTCGGAGGGAAGAAGAGCCGTCATTAATTCTTGTCTCCATTAATGCTTCGCCATTCAGAAAGATGAATTATGACTTTTTAGAGTCGCGTTCGGAGATCACTCGCTCTCTTTTTTCCTTACACACGCGCGCGCGCGCACACACGCATATATATATGGGAAAAGGTTCTATGCGGTCGAGCTCATGGAAACTTTCCATGAGGTCGAGCTGTATGGGCCCCACTGTGATGCCTGTCAAACATCTACCCCATTAGTTAGATGCACCATTCCATGGTGGGCCTAGGGCTTAAAAATCAAGTCGATCCGTGACTTTTGTAGGCCACACCACATACAAAAGTTGGTAGGGGTTACCCTCCATTAAAACATTCATAATCATTTGTTGGACCCACTGAGAACTGGTTCACAAATCCAGCCCATCCATTATGTGTGTCTCACTTGGATGAGGGGTCAGACCAAGTTTCAGACGCATCCAAATTTTAGGTGGGCCCCACCAAGTGCTTTTATATGTTTTTAGCCATGTCTTCACATGATTTTAGATGGTATGGCCCACCTGAGTTCCGTATACGGCTGATTTTTGGGATATCCCATAATTTAAAGGGGACCCATCAAATTCACGGTGTTGATGTTCGACATGCATCACGGTGGGGCCCACACAGCTCGACCTCATGGAAAGTTCCCATGAGCTCGACCGCATAGATATATATATATATATATATATATATATATATATATATATATATATAGATATGAGAGAGAGAGAGAGAGAGAGAGAGAGAGAGAGAGAGATGAGAGAGAGAGAGAGAGAGAGAGCTCTTGGTAATCAATCTTGAAATTTGCATGCGTACTACCTCAGAAAGGGAAAAAAAAACTTCACCTGATCTGCTAGATCAATTTCCAATGTCTTGATCTGGCAGGTTTTGCCTGAGGGTGTTTAGAAATATAGCCAACGGTTCCTCCACTGTCACTTTCATGTCTTATGATAGGCCATTTTCTCCTAGCAAGAAGCATAGATGGTACAGAGAATCCGGGGACATCTTCAATCGATTCAAGTTGTTTATGTCACTAACTCCCATAATTTTTTTATAGAATTGCTACCTATGAAAATCTCTATTGTGAAGGCTCTTTCACCACCTAAATTTTGTAATAATACACCACAGCCGCCATCAGAATGGCTGTGATAACTGGTGTGGTGGCAACGACTACCATCTGTCTGACCCTGGGATCTTCTGGTTTATCATACGATATTGATTCAAGAGTAGACAATCATAGACAAAAATAAACTAAATTTTCCTTATTGTCATATTCTGTCAAGCTGTAAAGAAACTACATTGATGTTTGCATTTTGTCTAGTGAATGGTGTAAGAATTATTTGCAGAACACAATGGTAGAATGTGGCATTCTACACTAGTGAAGACAGTTTACAAAGATGAAAATAAATATTGGCATTTAAGTTTACGACATAGATGACAAGCATTCAGTGTTCGAATTATCTCCGATATTATCAAAATATCTTCGATATTATCTTTATCTTCAGCTCAGCGATACTGATAACATCGGTAGCAATACCGATAACGTTGGTAGTATAGAAATTCCAGGTATTAGCAATGTATCGCTAATGTAATCACCAATATTTTCAACTATGTAAATTCTAGGCGTCGCTTGTATTGCCAATGCATTAATATCGCCAATGTATCACCAATATTTTCGACTATGTAAATTCTAGGCGTCGCTTGTATTGCCAATGCATTAATATCGCCAATGTATCACCAATATTTTCGACTATGTAAATTCTAGGTAATGCTTGTATCATAAGTGTATCGACGGTATTTCAATAATATCGTTAACGTATTGATATCATCAAAATTTTGTTTATTAGAAAATTTTTTATTTCGAAATTTTTTCATGGGCACATGCTTGTACTTAGTGTTCAAATTGTCATTGATAATATTGATAGTATCTCAATATTATCGATATCGCAACACGCGTGATATTGAGACCATAATCTTTGGTTTCCTTTACAAATGTTGATGATTTCTTGGTGAAATATCATGTGTTGTTGATATTTTACAATATCGATGGATGTTTAGATGGAAGGTTAGATGGCTAAATAGGCTGGATGGGATGGTTGGACTGATTTCTTACAACGCAAATGCTTTTAAGGCCCCATTAAATGGAAACTTGTTATGTATGCATTCTTTTTGCAATTTTTTATTTTATTTCTAAATATGCAAATATGTACATTTTAACATCTCTTAAAGTTTTACTAAAAATTCCACCATTTTCCCCATGTTTCCCCGCATTTCCCGTTATCAGCTATATTATCGAGGATATCGATATTGTTTCCGTATCCCTGGCCAGCGAAACTTGTAGCGATACTGATGGGGACATCAGAGGACCTATTCATGTACCAGAGATGGAGACGACCACCCACATCAGCGTAACTTTTTTGTGGATGGGAGACGAGTTCCAGATGGGGCCTGTCGGGCCGTTTTGAAGACCCCACATGTATTGGACATGCATCAAGAAGACCCCACCTTGGGATGATGCATGTGAGCTGCTTAGGAGATCATTTTAGTTATAAGATTTCTATTTCGTGTCGATTCAACCATTGGATCTTGTCAATCAGGCCATCAGGCCACCAGATCTTTTAGATCTGGACCCCTTGGACTCTGATCATGCTTTCTTTATATTTTTTTTGTTATTTTTAGGAATTATTTGATGGTTGAGATTAATAATAAATGTTTTAGTGTTCATATTTTGGATGACGAGCCACTTCACTTAAGTGAGTGGCATAGTTGTAATTATGCTGAATTTTTAATTACAAAAGCATAGGGTGGGTAGAGTTCCAACCTTAGTGGAGATTTGAGAAGGAAAAAAAGAAGAAAAGAGAAACTCTCTTGTGGGAAGGAATTTTCCTCCTTAAGGTATTCTTCTTCTTACATCGTTCATCTCTCTTCTTCGAAAGGTATTCTTCTTCTTACATCATTCATATCTCTTCTTCGAAAGGTATTTTTCTTCTTCTTCTTCTTCTCTTATCTTCCTCTTTTCTCTTCCATTACATTCTTCTAAACCCTAGATCTTCAATTTCATATTTTTCCCAATTTCTAAAAACCCTAATTTCAAAATCCCCAATTCCCATGAACCATAATTTTCCAATTTTCAGATTTTTCCATTCCTAACCCTAATCATAAAACCTACAAATCTGTCTCTTGAGTGTGGAACGGGCCTATGCTAAATTGGAAGTTCTATCCTTTCATCGGTCCTAGTTTTAATTGATTTATGTGATTTCAAGCATGTGATTTAGGTTAAATCAGATTTTATTTCCTATTGTTTACTCTTAATTACTTGGTAGGTTAACATCTTTTGTTAATTGAATTACTTTATGGACTCTTTCATAATCTCCACGTTGCATGCTAGCATTAAATCACGTGTCCTACATCAGATACCGATACTTTGAACATTGCAAGCATTATACAACTAAAAACTTCCACTCAATAGAGTAGTCTCTATATCAAAGAGGCTAAAGAGGAGCAGGCACGCCTCTTATAGGCCTTACAAATGGGATTCAATCACCAATACAGATAGTAATAATTGTATAATATCTACATTCTACTTTTTGGCAAATAAGATCATGACGGGTGCTGATCATGGTGTGCTAGCATTAAATCACGTCTCCTACATCAGATACCGATACTTTGAACATTGCAAGCATTATACAACAACTAAAAGCTTCCACTCAATAGAGTAGTCTCCATATCAAAGAGGCTAAAGAGGAGCAGGCACGCCTCTTATAGGCCTTACAAATGGGATTCAATAACCAATACAGATAGTAATAATTGTATAATATCTACATTCTACTTTTTGGCAAATAAGATCATGACGGGTGCTGATCATGGTGTGCCGTAAAGGCCGTTACGTAAAGGTAGTTGTGGCAACCGTTACACGTTACGGGGTCGTAACGGCCGTAACAACCGTTATGGAAAAAATGACCTGTAATTGCTGTTAACAGCATGTTACATCCTCTATGAAGGCCATAATAGCCCCGTAATGGTCTATTACGGGACATATATAGGTTTTTTATACTTTTTAGTTAACATTACGGGGCAGATATAGGTTTTTCAGGGGTTTTTTCAATAAATAAAAAAAAAATTAAAAAGAGAGATCGTAACAACCATTATGGGGCCATAACAGCCGTTATGCCCCGTATCGTACCATTACGGAACACCTTGGTGCTAATAGAGTTTCTGCCCTAACTGTACGTACTCATGTAGGATTACATCTTAGATTGTTCTAAAGAGGGTATGCCTGAAATCATAGCTGCTATGATGGTATCATAGGGTACAATGTTGATAACATCACACGGGATGGGATAAATCTCGAATCATCTCATTGATAAAAAGAATTAAGTACATAAAATGAGCCCAACAAAATTAACTTGAAAGGATTTTGAACCAAGCTAGTTCCCTAATCATGTAGGACGCAAGTCTTTAGACGATTCAAAGAGGAATCCCTTGACTTCACAGACCTCGTGACCATATGTTAGACCATCAATGGTGATAACATTATATGGGTTGAGATGTCCTTCAAATTACATTGTTGAAGCCAAAAAGCAATGGTAGTGCACAAGAACATTAGACTTTTGAGAGGTTTCCAACCCCAATCTTAACAAAATCACACCTTAATGAGGTATCCATCATTGATGTCAATTGAAATAGTGCACCTCTGAAATCGTAGACCCTGTGATGATATTGTAGGCCTCCAAAGGCGATATCATCATCACAGTGGCTATGATATTCATCACAAAATAAATCTGAGATAAAAACATACCTCGACGTTGTCTTGGAGGAATACAGTCGCAAGAGAACGCCTAGAATGTAGAGCAATAGTAGCAAGAGACAATGGGTTTGTAGTGGAGAGCCAAGATGGCACAAGTGAAGAGGTTTGGAGAGCAAGGTGAGAATGAGGCTAGGGTGTGTAAAATTAGGTATAAATACTTTGGAAGATGACCTTGGAAGTATAATTTCTTAAGTTGTAGCTCTTTTTCTTTTGGAGCATTTGCAGGAAAAGTTCACTAATGGACATCCATTTATCATGGAAAATCGGCCAGTCAAACAGCGGAAAGGTTCTTATCTTTTTTCCACAGAATCGTCATTTTTCTTTATAAACATTTCACCCTTCCAAACATATCCTAATAGAAATTGGGTCCTATTCATTCACAACAAGATTGTTGCCTTGTCTAATTATTGACTGATGTTACCCACCATCCTTTGGGTGTGTTGGAAGGTAAATGTGGATTGTAGTTCTTTGGGCAAGCCTAGTGAGTTTGGAGTTGTAGTTTTTAGAGACGATCAAAGCTTGATTCTCTTTATTTTCTCGGGTCCAATTGGAAGGGGTGATTTTGGTAGGTTGATCTCTTTGCAATTTAAGTGGGGTTGAATCTTTTCGCAATCCTTCAAAGGATCAATTACCATGGAAGGGATTCTAAAGATTCCATCGTGTGCTTATTTGACCAATGGAGTGCTTTACGGAAGAGGAGCTTCTTAGCAATGAGATTAGGGCGAAGGAGTCTTCAAAGGATTGAGGGGCCTAAGGCTAGGGGATCCTCTCTCCCCATTTCTGTTCATAGTGGTTGTCGAAGCTTTGAGTGGGATGCTTGTTAAAGGCGAAGCGGCATGACTTATATCAGGTTTCTATGGATCAAGGAACGGGGCTAGAATCACGCATCTTCAATTGGCGGACGACACATTATTATTCTCGGATGCGGATGAAGCTTTGATCGATAACTTAAGAAAAATTGTGGGTTGCTTTCAAGAAGTTTCGGGGTTTAAGATCAACATTCAGAAAAGTGAGATGTTGGGCATTGGCCTCTCTCAAGAAGAGGTATCTCGTTTAGCGAGTTCATTTGCGTGTGGAGTTGGATCCTTCCCATCTTCTTATTTGGGTCTTTCTTTGTGCTTGGGAACTCCTAGTAAACACTTGCGGAATCGGGTTATAGAAAAGTTCGTACGGAGATTTTCTAAATGGAAAAGAAGGCACTTATCATTAGCAGGGCATACCACTCTTATTAAGGCAGCTCTTTCCAACCTTCCTATCTATTTTATGTCATTGCATAAATGTCCGAAATCTATTCTGGATAGATTGGATATATTGAGAAGGGAATTTCTGTGGCAGGGAGCATATAATAATCACAAGTTTCATCTTCTTAAGTGGGAAGAACTTTGTAAGCCACTTTCGGAGGGAGGAGTGGGAATTAGGAACATGGAAGAAGATATGAATAGAGCATTCTTTGGCAAATGGATTTGGAGTAGAAGAAGGAAGCCTTTGCAGGGAAGTAGTTGCATCCAAATATGGGCTGGAAGAGATGGGTTGGGAAATTAAAAGATCCTCACACTACCGAGCATCCAGAATATGGAAAGTTGTTATATCAGTGGCGCCTTTAGTCAAATCTAATCTATCCTTTGTGCTCAGGTTCGGTACAGGATCTGTTTCTGGACGGATCATTGGTTTGGCAATTGTTCCTTTTAGGTGGAATTTCCCTCTCTTGTGAGGCTGTCCCCCCCTCTCTAAGGATATATCCATAGCAAGCTGTTTCTCATATTCTGGTGGGGGTGGAGCTTGGTGTCCTCCATGTCGCAGAGCTCTAGATGATGCGGAGAAGGAGGACCTTGCTACGCCATTGGTCCGACTTCACAACATCTCTCCATCTCCAAATTCCTCAGACCATCTGGTTTGGAGCGCTGCCCCTTCAGGAGTGTTATCAGTCAAATCTCTATATAAGAAGATCAGTGCCCCTTGGATTGTGAATAGGGATGAATTGTTTCACGCCTTTTGGTGGGGCTCCCCCAAAGGTGACAACCTTTGCTTGGTTAGCGAGCCAAAAACGTATTCTTACTGTCGTCAATTTGCAGAATAGAGCTATGATCCTTCTGAACATGTCTTATGTGCATGTTTGATTCCGAGTCTATCAATCACCTATTCATCCACTGCAGTTACGTGAACCATGTGTGGTCTCAACTTCTTCAAGCCTTTGGAATGGTATGGGTGATGCCCTCCTCTATTGGCCAATTGTTCAGGATGTGGCATGCGGTGCAACTCCCTAAGGATAGGCAGATTCTATGGTGATTATCATTGTTAGCTTGGTACTTCGGAATATTTGGAGGGATCGAAATACTCAATGTTTCTGCAACAAAGGGGGTCCTTGGGAAGAGTCATTGTGGAAAATCAAGATGTATGCTATAGAATGGGCAGCTAGTTCTTGTAACATGGACATTTCCATTGCACATTCTATTTTGGGGTAGTAGACATTTTGCTGTTGTATTTTTTTTTTTTATATGTTTTTTCAAGCTGTAGTAATAAAATCCACTTGTTATCCTTAAAAAAATATAAAATAACATAAAATGAGGTTTTATTGAAGCAAGTTGCTAGGGAAGCTAACTCCATTGCTGATGGAAGCTACAGAAGGTGCATCTATTGAAACCTTATTAGGTAGTTCTCATTATCCATTGTGCTAATGGGTAGCAAAACTGTTTTTTTTTTTTTTTTTCCCTTCCTAGACCACCGAGGTGAACTAGGAACTGATAGACAACAGTTTGATGATTGTTGAATTTTTGTTTTGTGCTTTTTTTTTTTGCCAATGAATCTTTTCAGGCATCTTTGAATTTCATAATGGTTGACCTCTTGGTTCGGCAAGGGTCTATGTGAATGTTAGAAACTCGAGCACAATAGAGATTTTTTAAAAAACTTTGCTTTGAAAGAGAGCTCAATTTGATCTTCTAGTAATGTGATCTTGTGCAGCTTATAGAAGAAGAAGAGAAAAGAAGAAAGATCAAAAGAGTTGGGAGAAGAAAAAGAATTAGTCGATAATTCGAGTTGATTGACTAATTTGCCTTTTTGTTATAGAACAAAGAAATTTGGAGTTTGCCTTCTTAGTTTCTTACTGAAAACGAAAACCAGAAGGCATACATGTGAACGAAATACAATATATTGCATATATGTGTGCACATAGGGTACACTTCAACACTTCTTTTCAAGTTGGAGTACATACATGTTAATCATGCTCTACTTGGACACAATATTCTTCACCTAATTGTGTTGTCGAGATTTGGTTAACACGTTGTTCAATTGATCAAACATATGGGTATTGACTTGTCTTTGATTCCTCGACTCGTGGTCTGGTCCCTGATTCAAATGCTTCGCACATTGTGGATAAAGACATGCATCACAAGCTAGTGAATGGAAGCATTCATTGAGCAATGTCTACCCTAGCCTTGGCATCTCAATTCACCTCAATTCCCATATGTGTTTTCCAAATAAGATGGTTTGACTTATCTAGTCTAATTGACTATTTCTGATGACTGAATCCTAGCATGATTTGGGTGAGTTAAGATGTATTAGGAGTTATAAAACCTCATATGATCTTCCAACGGGAGCAACCATTCTCTTGCCCAAGCACGTGTAACATGGAATTTGCACTGTAAGATGGCAATTTGTAATTTTAATTGGAAAACAATAAGCATTTTACAACTACATAAAGTTGGCAAGATGGCAGTTTTGTAATTTTAGTTGAAGAGAATGGGCATTTTACAACTACAGAATGGCACATCAGAAATTTTCTAAAATTTAAAAGAGCATTTATTTGCATGAAATGCCGAATGTTAGAAATCTATTTATTTTGAATGGAACTTGTACGCGTTTCTCCTTTATTTTGTTGACATGTGCTGCTCTTTGCTTTATTTTGTTGACATGTGTCTACTCTTTTCTTTATTTCTTTTGCATGTGTAATATAGTTGACACATGGCTTGTGGGGATTGGTGGTTTGTAAATAGAAAGAAAAATAGGATTTGGAAGTTGCATGGGATTTAGTGTGTTCTTGTGCGAGGCATATGGCTGGTTTAGCATATCAAAGCAGAGAGTACCTTTGCCATCCTGGAAGATGATGAAATTAGAGGGAGATGGAAGTAGTCTAATACTAAAGAAGATGATGAAATCAGCTATGATCTAAGGCATCGAATAGGTGATTTCTATATAATTCGTATGTGCGAATGATGGATGAATTATACAGAAGAAAGAAAAATCAACAAGATTGATATTTACCATTGTCATACACTTAGGTTTCCGGTTCATCTTGTACATCCCTCTAACACAAATGAGGAATAACGAACCATAGTTTTGACAATTGAGCAAGGAACAGTGAACTACAAACTCCACTAGTTTTAGGATAGACATGTTCACGAGGGTCTTTCTTGATAAACGTATCTGATCTCGCATGTGTCGGCACGTACAGGATGCTCTACTCTTTATGCGTTATTTTAAAAAATTGTTATACTTGTTCTTGTAAAGCTTAGATTGCATCACATGCTAATTCCAGACATGCATCATGGATTTTGTAATTAATCCAGAATCATACATGTTTTTATAATCATAAGTTAGGAAAATATGACCCTTGTTGACCCACTCGAGTCAAATTTATAGGGAGAATGAGGTGATTACCAGTCCTTAGCCATGTTCGTAATATTGATATTATTGGCTGATATGTCGGTTGATATTATCGTTATCGATGGCCAGCGATATGAAACCCCTAAGAAGTCCCTCAGAAATACAAAAAGTCCCCGGAATCCTATGTATTGTGCGATATATCACAAAAATATCCTAAAATATCGTGCGACATCGCCGATATCGATTATATATCAACATTTATCATGATTTTTTCCCTTATCGTATACACGATATCATCAATATTCATCGATATTTGTCAATATCTTCCTGGTAACCACCTACCATTACCAAATTTGAACTATATATATATATATATATATATATATATATCTATATATATATATATATATATTATTATATATATATATATATATATATTATATAATATATTAAAAAATATTTCTTACCTCAAATATGCTTGAAGGGGTGGCCTTCGATTGGATTTGCTGGGCCGACAACACCTGATAAGCCTAAAACCTCTTCTTCTTCTTTTTTTCCCTTCCGAAGAGAATTGCTTTGAAAGAAACTAGATTTCCGTCGAGGTTTTTGGGATTTGCGTACGGATTTTGAAAAAGAAAGAAAGGAAAAAAAAAAGTTAGAGAGATTTTTTTGGGGATTTTGAACGGTGGGTGTCACTTTCCCCAATGGATTCCAAATCGCAAAGCTCGCGGACTGCACCTTTAATGAAGAAGAAGACAAGGGTTTCGCCTTTTGATTTGAGTCCCTCCTAGATTCGCTGCAACTCCGGTTACACTTAAGACGGTGCAACCCTTACGGTGGGGCCCACCTTGATGTGTATATTTTATATCCATTCTGTCCATTTGTTTCGAGAGATCAATTTAGGTCACGGGACAAAGAACTATGCATATCCAAAGCTCAAATGGATCCATCACAGAAAACAGAGAGAATTGAACGCCTACCATTAAAAACTTCCCAAGGGCCACATAAGTTTTTTATCACTCTGATATTTTTGTTTTTCTGTAGTCCATATCTCCATGGACTTATGAACAAGTTGGATCTCAAATAAACATTATGGTGGGTCCCACCATAAGTTGTCAAATTTCAACGGTGGGTGTCACTTTCCCCATTGTTTCCTGTAGTGGGGTCCACTTAAGCTTTGGATCAGCCTCGTTAGTGGTTTATCCAGGTGTCCCATATCCGTTACGTTTACGGCCGTATCGGCCGTACGTCGGTCCACGGTTACGCTAAGGTTGCCACCCGTAGCGAGGGGGTCCTGAAACGGCCGTTATAAAATTTTGTTGTTACGCGCGTTACGGCCGTTCGCATACAACGGCTCTTTCATGTTTCAACTTTTTTGTTCACCGTTACTCCCGGGGTCACGTCGTACGACGTACCGCTCCGTTACGGGGCCGTACGGGCTCTAACGGCCGTTACAACAGACTCGTAACGGCTGTTACGGGCCTTAAAAAAAAAAAAAAAAAAAAAAAAAACAACTCGTACCTTTTTCCATTCTTTTCTTCTTCTTCTTCTTCTTCTCCCTTTTCTTCTTCATCTCGGGGCGGCTGCGGCTGCGGCTGCAGCTACCCCTTCTTCTTCTTCTCTCTCCTCTCTTCTCTCTCTCTCTCTCTCTCTCTCTCTTCTTTCTCCTCCCCTTTCCCTCTTTTTTCTTTTCTCTCTTCTTTCCCTCTTTTTTCTTTTCTTTCTTCTTCTTTCGGTTTCCCTCTCGCTCTCCGTTTTTTTTTTTTTTTGCAGGTGTACCGCGCACCAGCTGCTGCTGTATGTACGTGTCACGCTAAGACGAGCGCTGACACTCCTCGAGCTTCGAGTTGTACGAACGGTTCGAAGGAGATCAAAGTTATATGGGCTCCACAGTGATGTAGTTATTATATCTACACCGTTCATCTATTTTCAGATATCATTTTAGAGCACTGCCAAAAAATTTAATTATATCCAAAGATCATCTGGACCACACCAAAAATAGCAGCGTTGATAATGATTTTCACTGTTAAACAATTCGCAGGGCCAGCGTAACGTTTATTTTCCATCCGATCAGACCCGAGTGGGCCCCACCATGTTATATATATTTTAATCCATGTCGTCCATCCATTTTGCCCCGTCATTTTAGGTCAGGATCTAAAAAAATAGTAATATTCAAATCTCAGGTGGACCACACGATAGGAAATAGTGGTTTGAATGCTCACCATTAAAAATTTCTTAAGGTCCACTGTAATGTTTATTTTCAATCTAATCTATTAATTGGGTCACACTGATGTGGATGAAGGGAAAACACACATGTCAGCTTGATCTAAAACTTTTGTAGCCCCCCATAAATTTTTAATGGCGAACGTTTAATTATTATTGTTTCTTATGGTGCAATCCACCTGAGCTTTGGATGTACCTCAATTTTGGGCTCATGCCCTAAAATTATTTGGCAAAATAGATGGACGGTGTGGATATAACACATTCATCATGGGTGGGGCCCAAAAAACTTTGGACATGTGTGCTACACTTCACAATCCGAGTCCCGCCTAATTCGGGCCTTAAAAATTGTACACGAGACATATATTAACTTAAAATTTAGCAATAAATTATGGACTGCAATTGCTAACTCACAATGAACCAAATCAAATTGTTTGAATAGTTTTAATTGTTAATTTGTGGACTATTTTTTAAAATAGGGCCTTTTGATTTTTTTTCATGATTCACTATCCAATAAATGTCCACCAATTCATAAGTAGGATAATGGCAATAAATTGCATGAATTTGAGGCTGATTTGGAGCATAGATTGGTCCTCCAAGTTAGCCCCAAATTGAAAACGCCATCTACCTGAATTTAATTTCGTTTTTTTAAAGAACTATTGGGAGAAATGATATCAAGTTGTTAAGTATATAAATTAAATATTTAGAAAATTAAATATATGAATTTTGTAGTCAAATTCAGGTTACCTGGTTCAAAAATTAATCAGACAGTCCGATACAACTTCTCATCAAAGAGTGGACCGTTACACCACTATAAACATGTTCCAATTTATAAATGAATGCATATTTGGAATGCTTAGAATATTCCGGATTTAATCCATATTTTTTCATATTTTTTTTAGCAAAAAAAAAATTTTGCGCCGTTATGGGCCGTTACGCCCCCGTATCGCCGTTACGCCCCCGTATCCGTATCGGTTTCGGAGGGCACCGTTACGCCAACCGATACCGATACGGGACACCTTGGTTTATGCCCCAAAATAATCTCTCCAAATGGATGGATGGTGTGGATACAACAAATACATCATGGTGGGGCCCACAGTTAGGGTACCACCCACATCGCTAGTTCCATGTGTAGCGCGGATTGGGGAGTACCCAACTCACTCCGAGCGTGGTTTCGGTGGAACCACTCGGTGGATCCCTAACTGTGGGGCCCACTGTAATATGTATGTGTCTTACATCCACATGTTAATCGATTTTATCGGATTATTTTATGGCTTGAGCTAAAAAAAGAAACATATATAAAGATCTAGTGAACCACACCACATGAAACAATGTGAATTAAATGTCTACCGTTGAAAAATTCTTAGGGGCCACAAAAGTTTTCAATCAAACTGATATTTGTTTTTCCCTTCATCCAGGTTTGTGTGACCCAGCGTGTTCCGTATCCGTTACGATACGCCCGTAACGGCCGATACGTAACAGTAATGGCCGTGACCGTTACGCGTTAAGGGGTCGTAACGGCCACCCCCTCTTTTTTGTGCCCGTAACGGCTATAACAGCCCATAACGGCCGTTACGGTACCGTAACAACTGTTACGGGCCTAAAGGAAAATAAAAAAAATGTACATACCTTTTTTTTTTTTTCCTTTCTTTTCTTCTTCTTCTCGGGCTGGTGCTGCGACCCTTCTTCTTCTTGTTCTTCTTTTCTCTCTCTCTCTCTTTTCTTTTCGGTTTCCCTCTTTCTCTCTTCTTTTCATTTTGGATCTTGGAAAAAGGAATGGACTGTGCACATTTCAAATTTATTTTTAAAAATGCTCCGCGGTGCACGCTGCACAGTGCACTTGCACTGTTTTGTTACATGGGCCCCACCTTGATTTATGTGTAGTATATCCATGCCATCCACTATAATGTTTATTTTCCATCGAACCTGTTGATAAGGTCACAAATAGTAGCTTGATTATATTATATATAATATATATATTATATAATATATATATATATATATATATATATATATATATATATATATATATATATATATATATATATATAAAGAAAATTTTATGGTGGGAATTAAACCCTTATTTGTGGTTCACCTAAGATTTGGATCAGCCTCATTTTTTGGACCATGCCCTAAAATAAGTTGGCAAAAAGGATGGACCACATGGATATACAACAAATGCGTTGAGGTGGGCCCCAGTTTTAAAGGGATACTCACTAGTGGTCCACCGAAGATTTAGATCTACCTGAATTTTTGGACCATGCCTTAAAATTAGTTGGCAAAACAGATTGATGGCATTGATATACAAATACATCGAGGTGGCCCGCCTGGCCCACTAGTGGTCCACTTGAGATATGGATTTATCTTATTTTTTCCAATGCCCCTGGACGAGTTGCCAAAACGGATGGATGACATGGATATATAATACATAATCGAGTGGACCCCAGTACTTGGCCCTAAAAATTTATACATGACGTATATATTAACTCAAAATTAACCAATTAAAATTTGGGACCATCGTTGTTAAGTCACAATCCCAAAATTAAATAACTCCTACAATTTTCATCATTAGTTTGCAGATACTTGTTTTTTGAAATAGGACCATTTGATATTTTTCATTTTTCACTGTCCAATAAATGTCCACCAATCCATTAGTGGGATAAGTGCCAATAGATTGCATTAATTTGAGGCTAATTTGGGGCATCAAATGGTCCCTAAACCAGCCCTGAATCGACAACAATATTTACCTTAATTTAATTTTATTTTTTTTAAAGATTTATGGGGAAAATTGATATTAAATTGTTAGGTATATGAATTACATAACAAGATACAAAAGTCCCTAAACTCTATATATTGAAATAAAATGCATGTGAGTCACGAAGTATGCAATGCACTAGCACTATAAATAAAAGGAAAACTTGAAAATATAAGATGTTTTGGTATTACATTCATTATAGTAAATTTATATAGATATTATATAGTTAGAAAACTAAATATAAAAGGTTTGCAATTAATTTCAGATTGTTAGGTTCATAAATCCATCAGACAACCCGATATAGCATTCTTACCAAAGAGTGGACCGTTACACCACCATAAACATGTTCCAAATTATAAATGAATGCATATTTGGAATATTTAGAATATTCTGGATTTAATGGATATTTTTCATAATTTTTTGACAAAAATAAAAATAAAAATTTGCACCGTTACACACCCCGTATTGGCCGTCACGGGGCGTATCTGTATAGGTAACGGCGGGCACCGTTACGTCCACCGATACCGATACAGAATACCTTGGTGTGACCTTATGAACAGGTTGAATCTCAAATAAACATCATGGTAGGCCCTGGGAAGGTTTCAACAGTGGGCATCACTGCCCCATTGTTTTCTGTGGTGGGGTCCACTTGAGCTTTGGATTGGCATAATTCTTTGGCTCATGCCCTAAAATGATCTCTGCAAATTGATGGATGGTTTGGATACAACACATACATCATGGTGAGTGCCACCCACATAGTTGTTGATGTGGACTAGGACATACGCAGATTGCCTACTGATGCTGCCTGTGCCAAGTTGCGAGGTGGCTACTGGATAGTACTTTGTGGGCTCCACCATGATGTGTGTGTTATATCCATGCCATTTATCTATTTTTCCGCATTATTTTAGAGCATGATCCTAAAAATGAGGCAAATCCAAATCTCAAGTGGACCACACAAGAAGAAATACGTTGTGATTGAACGACCGCCATTAAAAACTTCCTAGGGCCCACTGTAATTTTTATTTGCCATTCAACTTGTTGATTAGGTCACAAAGATCTTGATGAAGTGAAAACACAAATATCCACTTCATCTAATGACTTGCCATTCAATGGTTGTGGCCCCAAGAAGTTTTTAATGGTGGGCGTTCAATTACCACTGTTTCCTATGGTGTGGTCCATATGAGATTTTAATCTGCCTCAATTTTGGCATTACAGTCTAAATTTATTGGGGAAAATGGATGAACATAGTAGATAAAAACATACATTATGGTGAGGCTCACAGAGCACCATCCAGTAGATACTGGCTTCTGACAACGTCAGTAGGCAATTCGCGTTCCGCTAGGAACTAGCTAGAGACGAACGGTCCTGTGGGGCTTGTGGTGGGGCCCACTATGATGTTTATAAGAAATCTAGTCCATCCATCCATTTTTTCATAGTATATTAGGGCATGTGCTAAAAAATCAAGCAGATCCAAAGCTCAAGTGGGCCGCACGACATGAAACAATGAGGATTAAATGCCCATCTTGCCTCACTATTTCTTATGGTGTGGTCCACCTGAGAATTTGATCTACTTCATTTTTAGGCCCATGCCCAAAATGAATTGGCTAGAAGGATGGAGGGAGCATATATACAACATATACATCGATGTGGGACCCACATAATAGTTATTGTGTCCAATAGTCTTATTTTAACAATTAAGTGTCCTCAGAGGTTAGAATTTTTATTTTTATTTTTGCAACCAATTAAATATCCACTAACTAGATGTAAAATTTATAGCTGCCCACGAATTTAGTTGCATTAGTTCAGTCAGACAGCGCATAGCTTAGGACCCTATACAAAGGAAACCTATTATGTGTACTTCTTTTTTTAGATTTTATGATTTAAAAGTATGTATTAAGGTATTTTTTTTAATAATCCCTGAAGTTTCTTTGAAAAATTCAACTAATTTCCCAATGATTCTCCATGTTTCCCAAAAAGTGCGATAAATTACGCGATACAAATGATATATCCTGTGCAACAACCGATATGTATCTGTATCCCTCAGGTGCGATACATTGCGCAATACTGATATTTCGAACATTGGTCCTTAGTTTGCCAACCTTGTTGTAGGCGGGGAAGTCCCGATCACAACCCAACACTACATTGTAGCTAACAAGGACCAAGAACATTTGCAATTGATATGGAGTCTAGAATTATGTAAACTCTTAAAATTGAAGCTAGTCAATCCTGTATTTTAACTAACTGAATAAGCCCATAGAAAACAAAGGGTCAATTATCTTACCCCTTTGGCCATGTAATGATGGTCACATGGCTTAATAATTGAACCTTCATCTTCTATTGGTTGATGGCTTCATGAGGGCTTTAATAATTTGCTATAAACTGAACAATTTCACTATTTCAGTAACTTTCTTTCAGATGCCAAGGGTATATATGTATCCCTGCATTCTAAGGACATTTTTGTAATTTCCATCAAAGCTGAGGGTGTTTAGTTTTTTGCATTTCCTATATTCTTTTTGAGAATTTGGTCCCATTAAGGCCCTGTTTAGTTTCACAGAAATGCATTGGGGTAAATAGATTTTCTTCAGGGAATTCCATTTCCCCCTTAGGGGGTCATTACACTCACTGGAATCTTAAAACGTAGAGTGTGTTTCCAAGAAACTTAATTATCTGAGAAAGTGATTCTGTTTATCGTGTTTGGGTACTGGGAAAGCCATTGTAAGGAATTTAGAAGCTATGTTTGGGTACAAAGTGAGCGAAAGAGGATTGTAAGGAATTCAGTGGGTACAGGGAAGGAGGAAGGGGATGAACAAAGTGCTATTTACATAAATGAATTCCCTTAGGAATCCATTTCTAGTTGTTTCCAAGCACCCAGGTAGCAAAATGACCTTATTTGGATTCATTATTTTCCTGAAAAAATCAATGGATATCTGTTCCCATTTGTTAGATTCCCAGGAAAAATGCCCCTTTCTTCCGAAATCTGTTCTCCTGGTTAGTTGATCAAACCACTTGTATTAACATGTGGGGCCCACTTGTTACATGACCTTAACCGTGCTGGGTCCATCCTTAGTTGATGCTAACACATTTCCATGTGGGGACCACTATTAGTTGCTTCTAACCATATATACTTCCATTTGGGGCCCCTCATTAGATGATCTTAATCATGCAGGCCCACCATTAATCGATTCTTGCACATTTATTTCCACGTGAGGCCCATCGTTAGATGCACATTGGGCAAATTGTTAGACAATGGTCATCATGTTGGGCCCATTGTCGGTTAATACAGTGAAGAAGGATTCAGTTTCAAGTGTTGTTTGGGGCAAAATTCTTATGATAATTAGCGAAATGCACTAGTAATGCAGCGTCTGGCCCGAGTGGACTTGAGCATCCTTATAATGAGAATGGTGCATTTTTGCTTGGCTGTACTGTTGGCCTTTTGGTGTTTCAAATAAAATTCATTACTGATATATAAAAAAAGTGGTGCCCGCCGTTTGTTCATCCTAACACTTATATTTTGGAGGGGCCCCATCATTAGATGATCTTATCCATGTGGGACCCATAGTTGATCCTAACCACTTCTATTTCCACTTGGGACCGTTGGTAGACGATCTTAACCATGTGGGGCACATCGTTAACCCAACCATATATTTCCATGTTGGGTTCCATCATTGGTTGATCTTAACAATGTGAGGTTCACTGTTAGTCAATCCCCACAGACCAAACCAGTATTTTCATGTGGGGCCCATCATTAGATTGATCTTAGCCATGTGAGGCCCATTCACTAGTTGATCCTAATCATGTGTATCTCCACATGGGGCCCATCACTAGTCGATCCTAACCACCTTTATTTCTGCACAGGGACCATCATTTGATGATCTTAACGATGTGGGGTATCATTGTCTATCCTAACCAAGCCTATTTTCCATGGGAAAAATCTTTGCCTAGATAGAGATTTTGAAATACTACCAACTTCATGGAAATTTTTGTTGAAAACCAAACAGTAGAAACATGTTTCAAATCCACCAATTTCTTGGAAATGACATTTTTCCAGAATGAATATTCTCACACTTTTTCCCCCTGAATCCAGACAGGCCCCTAGGGAATTTTGTTAATATTTAACGGGTTAGTGGCATTAGGGACATGTTAGCACTTCTGTACCTCTGATGGGAGTAATGAACATGGTCTGGGAAAAATCTTTGTCAAGAAAGAGATTTTGAAATACTACCAATTTCATGGAAATTTTTGTTGAAAACCAAACAGTAGAAACATGTTTCAAATGCACCAATTTCTTGGAAATGACATTGTTCCAGAATGAATATTCTCACACTTATTTCCCCCTGAATCCAGACAGGCCCCTAGGGAGTTTTGTCAAAATTAAACAGGTTAGCAGCCTTAGGGATATGTGCTGGCTTTTTTGTACCTCTGACGGGAGTTATAAACATGTTCTTGTAATCTCCAAAGGTGCAGCTGTAAATATGATTATTTTGGGGCCCTAAAAGTTTTGGATAATTTTTGAAGCTTTCTGATACGTAACTGCAGCATGACCGAATACTGGAACACTCTAGAAATGGAATTAATGAACAAAGCTGATACGTAACTGCAGCATGACCGAATACTGGAACACTCTAGAAATGGAATTAATGAACAAAGCTTTTTTTTTTTTTTTAAGTTCTTTCCAATATTTTTCTTAAGATTTTAAAATCAGTAGGACTAAAATGGAGTATATAGAATGCAAATGTTGATAACAATAGGAGTGAATATGAGGATTTTGTTAAGGGCCTTTTGGATAAGTGGAATGTAAAAAGTAAAATTCGAAAGTAGGGCATGACATATGATGCAAGTGGTGGAAAAGAATACTAAAAAAGTTGTATGTTTTATTTTTCGTGTTTTTCAGGGAAATGTGGAGTAGTCGGTGGTAAAGAAAAGATATTTCTCTCAAAAAGTGTGGAAATGAGGAGTTTTCGGAAGAAAAGGAAAACTTCATTTTTGGAGGCAAACTGTGGAAAGGAAAACAATTTCCCAATGTTACTATTATGGCAATTGGCAGAAAATGTCACATCTGCAGAAAATATTTTCTTTTCCAGAATTACTTTTTGGATTCCATCAATCCAAACAAGCTTTAAGATTGCTGACTGAGAAGTATCCCAAATGATCAGTTTTGATATCATGGGTTGATAATTCATGGCGGAGGGGTTGAGAAGGATGGTGCCATAGAACTAGAGATGGGCGGATGAAGTGAAAATGTGCCTTTGGAGTTTCATGTGATCACCGTATACCCATCAAACTAAAGGGGAAACTTTGTATGATGGATATAAAACCAGCCTTGCTTTGTGGGTTATAATGTTGGACAATCAAGGAATAACTTGTTCATAGGATGAGTGCAACTGAAATGAGGATGTTGAGATGGATGAGTGGCAAGACAAGGATAGAGTTAGAAATGAACATGTTTGGGGGAACTTAGGAGTAGCACCAATAGGTAATAAGATGAGGGAAGGGGAAGAAGGCTCTAGAGGAAGTGGTTAGAAGTAGTAAGATTTGATGGCCTATGGTTTAATTGATGATATGGTCCTTTGTAGAGTGAAATGGCAGAACATGATTTTCGTAGCCGACCCCAATTAGTTGGGATTAGGCATAGATGGTGATGATGGTGATTTCTTTCTTTCCAATACTTTTTTTCTCAGAGAACAACTTGAATGCGTCCGTGTTAATTTTTCCTCCTGCAATTGTTGAATGGAGGGAGATGATCATGCAACTCTCCGTCACACTGCTGTGTGAGCAAAATCTTTTCCCTTATTTCTTCTAATCATTATTAATTTTCTTTCTGTTCTTTTTCTTCTTTTGAACTAAAGGTTTGCATGATTGCGTTCAATACATACTACCTAGTACCTACAATAATGGATGATTTACATGGCTTTTTGGGGTGGTCGATACTTGCTCTGTTATCGATGTTATTGGTTCCTAGTACTGACAGTACCACAATGGTGACTAAACTAAAACTAGTATCTGGAACTCACAGATGTGGGACTGTAGTGGGCTAGATAGGCTGAGACGTATTCTAACAATACATTTTAACAACTTTCTTGCTTTATTTATAAAAGAATTAAAGGTCTTTCTTATACAAGGAATTATCATGTCCTAATGCATCCTCTTCACCCAACATAGGCCCATGTTTTGTTGATCTTGGACCATTGGTCTAACAGGTTGCACCATTGATAGCGAATGCCCCAAAACTTTTCCACATTGGAAGACTATCCATCTAATCTTCGCGTTTTCTCCAGGCCTTTGTTGTATTTCTCTCATAGTTGTCTATTTGTTGATAACGGATCTAACTGTCAGGAACTTCCAATTAGGGTGATCTTTGAGGCGTCCCCATCAATGGTAAGACCGATCACCTAACCATGGGCCTCTCATTTGCAGTGATTTGAATATTGGTATTGATGCATTTATCACACCCTTGGGATACGAAAATATATCGGTATTTCATGGGAAATATTGCATGTATTGTGGAATGTATTGCTGTTTTTTGGAAACATTGAGAAATTGATTGATTTTTTTTTAATGAAACTTCATGGGATGTTAAAAAAAGACATTATTACACTTACAACTCTAAGATCATAAAAAACAAGTACACATAATAAGTTTCCTTTGTATAGGGTCCTAAATTATACGCTGTCTGACAAAGTGATGCAATTATATACGAAATGAGTTCATTGAATGTATATAATATTTATATAACACGTAATTTATTAGCACATTGAATGTATTAATTAGTTGCATTAAATTTATCCTACAATGTATGGAGCATTTATTAAAAAATATTTTTATAATCTCTAAAAAATTAAATTTATTTTTGAAATAAATAATTGAGTGTGGACCTGTGGTTGATGTTAAGATCATGATACACTCATCAACACACATTAGAAACAAATTTAGGTTGGTTAGTGTTTTTTTTTTAATTATTATTTATTTATTTATTCGATATTTTTCAATATTAAAAATAGTTTTTTAAATTATAAATTTCCATCAATATGTAGATCATATACGAGCACTTAACATGGTTTTTCCATATTTTAATAGCAAATTAAATTGGGTGAAATGGGGGAAATTTTGGATTTTTCTCAAATTCCCCATTTACCCCAAAATAAAAAATTAAAGGTAAAAATCTATGACATGCAAAATATGCAAAATCATGGATTACTAAGTCAGCTATACTGATTCTAAGCAATTTAAACAAGAAAAAAAATACCTCAACGGTTGGGTTCCAGTTTGTCTCCGCTCTCTGATCCTAATTTCCGTACCCAAATCCTCTTTTCTCTCCAAACAACTCAAAATGACTGTTTGAAATCCCCCTGCCCCCCCCCCCCCCCCCCCCCCAAAAAAAATAATAATAATAATAAAAAAAATAAATAAATAAATAAAAAAAATAAAAACCCACTTACACATACAAAAGAGAAAAAGATTTTTTTTTTTTATTATTATTATTATTCTTGTTTTTGCAAAGGGGCTGTATACATATCGCATGTATCGACAATATCAGGGACTTGTGTACTATGAGATATTGAAAATACTCAAAAATATCGCAATGCATCGATATATTGTCAATATATTTGGGCAATGGAGGAGTTTTACAACTCCCCCCTGGTTTTGTATCGACAGTATGTGATACCAGTGGTATCGGTTGATATATCAGCCAGTCTACATTCATGGAGAGGGCAAAAGACTGGAGGGCAGGGATCTTCCAATATGAAAGATTGTTGGAGCATGGTCTATCTGCAGTGGGTCCCATCAGATCAACTGTCTGGATAATGGGACAATGGTCCACACATGCTGAGCCCTGAGGATATCGTGCATGTCCTGGGTTCAGAGATCATATAGTGTTGTTATTGTTTTATTTTCTTTTTCTTTTTCTTTTTTGATAGGTAAGCTGAATGAGCTTGTCAACCTGAGACCTCAGGTTGCGTTGACGCAACCTGTCTACCATTGAGCTATGGGCTCGAACCCCAAAGATCACATAGTTCCTTTTCTTTTAGATAGTGGATTATGGTGCCATATTTATGCCAGTTCCCTTTAGAATAATTTTCTATTCTTGAACGTGTTCTGCAACACCCAATTTCTCTGATTGTCTATTGACTAGCATCACTTCATTTCCATCCACCACTTTCAGTTTCCTTGCTATAATTCTTCTTTTCTGTTTGTTTCTTCATGCAATTGCAGGATGATGGAGTGGGGTTTGCTGCCACTGGCGGAAGCAAAGAAGGTCTATGAGAAAAAACTGAAAAAGAACCAACTATCAAAGTTCAACTCCCCTGTAAAGTCTGTCACTGTTAAGAGAACAGTGCAAACCTCGACGAAGAAAACTGTTGAATCCAAAGTCACTGTGAAGGTATCCAAGAAGCGCAAAATGGATTGCAGTTCGGATAGTGAAAATGACTTCATTCCTGCCAAGAAGTCATCCAAGAAAGGCAAGATGGATGTCAGTACAGACGACGACGACGATGATTTCACCCTCGCCAAGAGAAAAATTAAGAAACAAAAGGCTTCCAGTTAATCCACAGCCATATGCATCTTTCTTAAAACATTAGTAGCTTTTCTTTAGTTGCTTGATTCCGCAAGTACCATTCAATTTCAGTAGAAGTCATAGCGAATTTAAGTATATCTTTTCTGGATCATGTGATTCCACACACCCACACCCACACCCCTCAATGGATGATGAGTTACTATCGACCTTGCACTAATGGGCCAGATCTATCACCTGTGAATGACATCCAAGCCATCCAAAATGCTGTCCCCTGCAGGAAGATTACCAAGCGCAAAAGGCATCAGATCCACTCAACAGGTGGGCATGCTAATCAGACTGTTGGTCTTCTGTTGTTTTAGTACAGTGGGGACGAGTGTTGGTCTGTTTTTTCATGCCGGGACCCACCCATGATGATGGCTTGGATGTTGTATGGAGGTGACATTTTGGCACAGGTGGACAGTTATTTTGTCTTCCATTGATGTCATGAGTTTTTTAGATTTTTTTTCAGAAAAAAATTGCATGCCCATATTAATCTTTTCATTGGATGAAAAAAGAAAGGGGTTCTCAAAAAACATGCATATTCGCTCACAGAAAATAAATGAGAAGGTTTGATGGAAAATAAACGGATTGGCTGGTGTACCTCACACCAGCTAGATAGCTGCTGTATTGACCTCAGCAAGTTCTGTGGGTCCCATCATGAGGTATGTGTTATATCCAAACCGTTATATCCAAACCGTCCATCCATTTGGTGAGCTCGTCTTAAAGCTTGAGGCGAGACATCGAACTATAAAGTAGACCACACCGCAAAAAACAGCGGGGATTGAATGTCTACCATTGAAACCCTTTTTGGGGTCACAGAAGTTTTAGATTAATATGATTTTTTTTCCTCTTCGTATAGGTCTTTGTGACCTTATGAACAGATTTGATGGAAAATAAACGTTATAGTGGGCCCTACGAATTGCTTAATAGAACGGTGTAGATATAATAAATACATCACTGTGGGGCATGTAACTTTGATCTCCTTTGAAACCGTTGGTGCAACTAGGAGCTCGAGGAGCGTCAGTGCTCGCCTTCGCACAACACGTACCTACAGCAGCTATATGGCTGGTGTGTGGTACACTAGCCAATCCGTTTCCCACATAAACAAGCCAAACCAAAATTGGGTTAAACTCCGTTCGGCTCGGCTGGGCTCGTGTGCGGCTCTAGCTCTAGTAACAGCCTAACAGGCGTTGTTGCTCCGGGAGGCTAATGAGGTGGGCCACTGTCGGCCCCAGCATGATGTATGTGTTTCATCTAGGTCGTCCATCAATTTCACCAGATCATTTTAGGCCAAGGACCCAAAAATAATAACGTCCAGTATTGAAACCTTCCTTGGCCCTACCACGTGACCTGGCTAAGGGGAAAACACACATATCAGCTTTGATTCAAGACTGTTGGGGGCTCCAAACGTGGACCACGTTGCCCAGCAGGTGGCTCACTTTATTAGCCCATCTGGACTGCCAGATCATTTTAGTCCATGAGCTTAAAAATGAATTAGATCCGACTCTAAGGTGGGCCGCACCAGAGGAAACAGCGGGGAGTGACGCCTATCATTGAAACCTTCCTTAGGCCCACTGTAATGTTTATTTCCCAAGCCAACCATGGGACCATGGGGCCCACTGTAGCATCCCGCCATGATTTACGAGCTTCACCCCCAAGTGGCCCACCATATTGGCCATCAGAAAGGCCAATGGGCCTTGGTGGGCTGACTTGGAATGAGGCAGACCCAAGTTCAAGAGCACTTCGCCTTGGGCAGCCTTGCATTTGGGCCCACTTGTTTTCCTTTTCCTGTTGTATCTAGGGGCTGTGGGGCCACAATTCAGTTCCTAACGTGCATTAGGCTGCCTCTCAGCAATGATAGCCACAATTCAGTTCAAGTTTTCAGTCTGGCTGGCCATCCACCCGTTGAGGGTGTCTGCCCGAATCTTCAATTGCTCAGCCCAAGCTTGCACTTGCTTTGCTTGAGCCCTCTCTTGCTTTGCAATTTGCTGGATTCTCATCTGCATGTCACGCATCCAATTGATATCACCTCAAGAGGATCGCTCTGAAATGAGGATGCTCCCTCCTAGTTTGGAGGATTAGGCATTGGGTTTGATGGTAAACTCAAGAGTTCATATGCTAGTTGTGATGGGTTTTTTTGACCTGTCATCCTTTCGCAACTAGGATGCGCAAGTCCTTTCGCAACTAGGATGCAGAAAGGAGTTTCTTAAAACTATAAAAAAGGGTCCCTAGGGTTTTTCTAGGGCATGTTGTGTTGATGAGAAAAACACAAGAGGGCTATCAAAGGTGAGAGAGAGGGGGAGAAAGAGAGAGAGGAAGCTTGTAGAAGGGAGGTTATGCTCGTGGAAGTGATATACGGTGCAGTCTATATCTCAGCGCTCCTACGTCCTCGTAATCGGTGAGATCTCTCTGGTTTTCTTTATTCTTTCATGTTCATCCACTCCTGCGTGAGTGAAGAAGGTTGTAAACGTTTTACTTCATAGTGGATTGTTGATCTGGACGAGGTCCCGTGGTTTTTACCTCTTTGAAGGTTTTCCACGTAAAATTCTTTTGTGTGGTGTGTGATTGATGCATTGATTATTTTCATTGCTTTATTATCCATAATTCTAGTTTGTTCTGGAGGGCTAGATCATAAGGTTTTGTGCAAGGCCCCCAACAAAGTGGTATCAGAGCTAAGTTCATTGAACGGGTAAGGATCGGTTTTGAATTATGGAAGGTGGCTCAAGGATGATCAGCCTCAATGGTTCTAACTAGACCATATGGAAGGCTAAGATGGAGGACTTGCTTTATTGCAAGGACCTATATTCTCCAATCTTAGGCATATCAGCAAAATCCAAAGATATGACGGATGATGATTGGAAGAAGATGGACCGAAAGGTGGTGGGGTTTATTAGACAATGGTTGGACGATTCTGTGTTCCACCATGTGTCTACGGAAACCTCAGTCGCTAGCCTATGGCTGAAATTACAAGGGCTGTATGAGAGGAAGACAGCCGGTAATAAGATTTTTCTGATAAGGCGACTTGTGAATCTCAAATTCAAAGATGGTGGTTCTGTGGCCGAGCACATGAATGAGGTCAGCAATATAGTGAACCAACTCACCTCTATGAAGATGGTCCTGGATGATGAATTGCAGGCTTTACTATTGCTTAGTTCATTGCCTGACAGTTGGCAGACATTGGTGGTGTCTCTAAGTAACTCCGCGCTAGATGGAAAGATATCCACGGAACAGGTGACTAGCTGTCTCTTCAATGAAGAGACAAGGAGGAAGTCTCAGGGGTCTACTCAGCAAGAGGCTCTTGTGACACAGGAACGGGGGAGAGGAAAGAACAGGAAGGGCGGGAAGGCCCAAGATAAATCAAGAGGCAAGTCGAGTAACAGAAAAGATGTTGAATGCTGGAATTGTGGCAAGAAGGGCCACTACAAGCATGAATGTCATGGTAAGAAAAACGACAAGAAAGGAAAAGGGAAGGAAGATGAATCAGATTCCACTGCAGTCGCTTCAGATGGTGACGTCGTAGTGATTCTTTCTGCAGATCTGACGTATGTCTCACGGCTACGAGTCAGGACATCGACTGGGTGATAGACTCGAGAGCTTCTTTTCATGCAACTCCACACAGAGACTTCTTCACAAGCTACAAGTTAGGTGACTGTGGGACTGTGAGGATGGAAAATTCTGGCGTATCGAAGATCGTGGGAGATAGTGATATTTGTGTGAAGACCGATGTGGGCTGCACATTGGTTCTCAGGAATGTGAGGCATATCCCAGACTTTCGCCTCAACTTGATGTCGACGGGAAGGTTGGATGATGATGGCTATGAAAGCCGGTTTGCTGGTGGACGATGGAAGCTCATCAAGGTTCATTGATCGTGAGCAGAGTGGAAGAGAAAGTGTTGCACCCTTTACAAGGCAAGTGTCAGTATGTGCAAGGGTGGGTTGAACACAACGGAAGATTCAGCTATTGGCATGTGACACAGGCGTCTAGGCCACATGAGTGAAAAAGGGCTTCAGGTACTAGCAAAGAATCGGCTCCTTCCAGACGTGACAGGTACACCTCTCAAAACCTGTCTTGATTGTTTATCAGGGAAACAACATAGAGTTTCATTTGTTAAATCTGCTTCTCATGTTAATAAAGTGCATGCATTAGATTTGGTTTATTCTGATGTTTGTGGTCGTATGAGGACAAAAACCTTGGGTGGGGCATTGTATTTTGTTACTTTTATAAATGATGCATCTAGGAGGGTTTGGGTTTATGCTTTGAAATCCAAGGACGAGGTCTTTGGTGTGTTTAAATTGTTTCATGCTATGGTCGAAAGAGAGACAAGTAGATCATTGAAGTGCATCCGCACTAACAATGGTGGTGAATACATTGGCGACTTTCATGAGTACTGCAAGTCCCTAGGTATACGGCATGAACAGACGGTTCCCAAGACCCCCCAGTATAATGGTGTAGCTGAGCGAATGAATCGCACCATTGTTGAGAGAATCAGGTGCATGTTATCCCATGCGAAGTTGCCCAAGACATTCTGGGGAGAAGCAATGCACACGGCAGTGTATTTGATAAATAGGTCTCCATCAGCCTTGTTGAATGGAGAAGTACCTAAGAAGGTGTGGACTGGACATGATTCATCGTACAGTCATCTCAGGGTGTTTGGATGCAGGGCATCCGTTCACGTACCAAAGGACGAGAGGTCCAAGCTCGATATGAAGATCAGGCAGTGTGTGTTCTTGGGGTACAGTGATGAAAAGTTCGGTTATAAATTGTGGGATCCGACCGAGAGGAAGCTCGTCAAGAGCAGAGATGTGATTTTCTTTGAAGATCAGTGTATAGAAGACATTGGTAAGTCAGAGAAAAATCAGCCTAGTTCAGGTGAGCTAGAGGACACAGATCCAATTATTCCTCCCGTGGTGCTTGATGACGGGGGAGTACAGCAAGGTGCAGAGGACGAGGGAGTTCCTTCAGAAGATGGACCAGGGGAGCAGCCCCCACTTGATCCACCTATTAAGCCACAGGTGAGGAGGTCATCTAGGGACAGACAACCGTCCAATAGGTACTCGCCACATGAGTACATTATGTTAACTGATGGGGGAGAGCCAGAAGATTATTCCGAGCCCTAGCCGACGAGCATAAAGGGGAGTGGTTGAAAGCTATGCAAGAGGAGATGGAATCCTTGCATAAGAACCACACCTATGATATGGTGAAACTGCCTAAGGGCAAGAAAGCTTTGAGCAACAAGTGGGTGTTCAGAAAGGAGGTTGAGCAGAAGAATTCACAAACAAGGTTCAAGGCCAGACTTGTGGTGAAAGGTTTTTGTCAGAAGAAAGGCATAGACTTCGAGGAGATATTCTCACCAGTGGTGAAGATGACATCCATACGGGTGTTACTTGGTTGGCGGCTAGCATGGATCTGGAGATAGAGCAGTTAGATGTTAAAACTGTCTTTCTCCATGGTGACCTGGAAGAAGAAATCTACATGGACCAACCAGAGGGGTTCGAAGTCAAGGGCAAGGAGCATATGGTGTGTAGGCTGAGGAAGAGCTTGTATGGGCTGAAACAAGCTCCACGGCAATGGTACAAGAAGTTCGACTCGTTTATGTTGAAACATGGGTATGACAGAACAGAGTCGGACCACTATGTGTTCACGCGCAAGTTCTCAGATGGTGATTTCTTAGTTCTGCTCTTATACGTTGATGACATGCTCTTCATGGGAAAAGACATCAAAAAGATCGACAGGCTGAAACAGGAGTTGGGGAAGTCTTTTGCGATGAAAGACTTGGGCCCAGCTAGACAGATCCTAAGAATGTAGATAACCTGTGACAGAAGCAGCAGGAAGCTTTGACTGTCACAAGAGCGGTATATTGAGAAAGTCTTAGAGTAGTTCAATATGAATGTAGCGAAGCCGGTCAGTACTCCACTAGATGGTCACTTCAGATTGAGTGACAGACAGTGTCCCAAGACGAAGGCAGAGGTAGAATAGATGCAGAAAATACCCTACGCATCAGCGGTAGGAAGTTTGATGTATGCTATGGTGTGTACACGCCTAGACATAGCATATGCGGTTGGTGTTGTCAGCCGGTATCTTGCCAATCCTGGTAAAGAGCATTGGGCAGCGGTGAAATGGATACTGTGGTATCTAAGAGGCTCATCCAGGTTGAGCCTATGCTATGGTGATGGTAAACCTGTGTTAGAGGGCTACACAGATGCAAATATGACAGGTGACATAGAGTCCAGGAAGTCTACATCGGGGTTCATGTTCACGTTTGTAGGGGGAGCGGTTTCTTGGCAGAACAAGCTACAGAAGGTCGTAGCATTGTCAACTACAGAGGCCGAGTACATTACAGTCACAGAGGCATGTAAAGAGATGCTTTGGATGAAGAGGTTCCTACAGGAACTTAGCCTGAAGCAGGAGGAGCACGTGGTCTATTACGATAGTCAGAGTGCTATACACTTGAGAAAGAATCCAAGTCAACATTCCAAGTCAAAGTGCATAGAGATTCGGTATCACTGGATCAGGGATACTTTGGAGCATAAGGTGTTACAGCTTGAGAAGGTCCACACGGATGATAATGGGTCAGATATGATGACCAAGGTCTTGCTCAAGGGTAAGTTTGAGGTTTGTAGAAACCTGGCTGGCTTAAAGAAGGTGAATTCCTCCTGGGTCAAAAAGGGGGAGATTTGATGGGTTTTTTTGACCTGTCGTCTTTTCGCAACTGGGATGCTCAAGTCCTTTCGCAACTAGGACGCGCAAGTCCTTTCGCAACTAGGATGCGGAAAGGAGTTTCCTAAAACTATAAAAAAGGGTTCCTAGGGTTTTTCTAGGGCATGTTGTGTTGATGAGAAAAACACAAGAGGGCTATCAAAGGTGAGAGAGAGGGGGAGAAAGAGAGAGGAAGCTTGTAGAAGGGAGGTTATGCTCGTGGAGGTGATCTACTGTGCAGTCTATATCTTAGCGCTCCTACGTCCTCGTAATCGGTGAGATCTCTCTGGTTTTCTTTATTCTTTCATTGTTCATCCACTCTTTCGTGAGTGAAGAAGGTTGTAAACGTTTTACTTCATAGTGGATTGTTGATCTGGACGAGGTCCCGTGGTTTTTACCTCTTTGAGGGTTTTCCACGTAAAATTCTTTTGTGTGGTGTGTGATTGATGCATTGATTATTTTCATTGCTTTATTATCCATAATTCTGGTTTGTTCTGGAGGGCTAGATCCTAAGGTTTTGTGCAAGACCCCCAACAAGTTGCACCTATATTTTCCTGAGTGGAGGCAGTGCAGAAGGTATTGCGAGCTCATTAGCTCTAGAATAGTTTCAGTTAACCATTCGACTCATATTTTTGAAGTTGGATTTATTAATTAGAATAAAATCACACCAGTATGTTTGCTAAATTAGGTGTCTCACTGGGCGTGCAAAAAACTGTTGCCTCTCGGTTTCAAATTCGATCACGTGTGATATGTGCGGGCGTGCTATAACCAACTATATGGCTCGATTCTAACTGAACAGCTTTGACCCCAAGCACCAAGATGGGTAGATACATCAAACTTGACTGTATATGACCAAGATCTCAGGAGATCGGCTACCTATTCAACCAATCGTTAGCTGATTAAGATGATCGGGCGATTATTGGAGGATAGGGTTCGTCCTCCGAAAATGAGTAGCATCTTGTCTTCTATACGAAAGAACTTTTCATATATAAAAGCAAACAAAAAAAGAAACACTTACAGTCGACCGACCGTAAAGAGTAACTGCAAAGCACTTTTCTAAAAGAAGAACTGATTGTATTACAATGAAAATCGTCCCGCGTATACTTGGATTACTGCTAATGATTATAACTACTAGATTACTGTTACCCCTAATGTGGGATTACACTACTGGTTGCGCTAAGTAACATAAAAGACAAATTATGCTTAAAAACATAAAAGGTAATTGATAGATTTGATTTGTTTGATTGGGTTGGTATGGGATACTTTGCTTCGTTGAACTACTCTATTATTTATAGACTCTCCTAGAGTAATCATCTGTGTAAGACTTGTACCTGGTATTCTCACCTATTCATAAAAAGCCAATCGTCCAATCAACTACTCGCCACTAGATGAAGGTAGCTAATCGTTCACATCAATTTTGGACCACTTAATCATAGTAAAATAACTACTAGGTGTCTATATCCGCTCATATACATATTAAATTAAGATTTAGATCTGTTCATCTTATTTGTCATATATGAATATGCTTAACCTACTATTAAAATAATGATCTAAATAACTTGTACATGCCAACGGTCACTTAAACCTAACAGTGTAAGTGCACTACATAAAGATCACCCCAAAACTAACTTTGTGCTTACCCGTTTACAAAATTAATAGTACAATAATCCATTTATATGATTGAATTTCTAACTATCCAACTACTTTAATTTTTGTTAATTATTTGATTATCTATCAAACTTATATCCGCCAAATGGGCCATCCAAACATCAAAGTAAATCAATCATTTCAAAACACATGATGCGCAAATTAAAACCACCAATTATTTTGCATATATAATGTGCACGCATGATAATTTGAATTACAGGTACACCTAAACCTTTAAAAATGTGCTTTTGTTCACTATAGACACCTTAGGGTCAGTTTGGGAAGTCGGATTAGAAGGGATTAGGTGGGATGGGATTTAAAAAACACAATTATTACCCATGGCTGGGATTGTCCCCTATTGCCATGGGATAAAATTAATGCCATACTTTGTTGATAATACGGTGGTACATTGAATGGATATACCCACCATCATTTGAAATTACTGAGAAAAACACACATATGTTATATCTAAACCGTTCATTTGTTTTGTAACCTCATTTTATGGCATGGGCCTAAAAATGAGGTAGATCTAAAACTTATGTAGCCCTAAAGAAGTTTTCAACGGTAAGTATTCAATCCCTGTTGCTTTCTATGGTGGGGTCCACTTGAGCTTTAGATTTACTTAATTTTTTGGCCCATGCTCTAAAATAATCTTGATAAATGGGTGGACGGTGTGGATATAGCCCACACATCATGGTGGGACCTACACAACTTCCCAAACATTGAGTGAAATTGGCACGAGACCCAATGCAATTTCATTTAATGTAATTCCACGCTTTTCCATTCTTCCCAAACATGGAGTGGAATTGGCATAGGACCAGATGAATCCTATCCCACCTAATCCCTTCTAATCCTTCCGCCCAAACTGACCCTTAGGTTTTAGATTAACCCTAATCAGAACATTTCCTGGGTGAAATCATGCCAATTAAACAACTGTTAGGTCAGATTGAGTCAGATTGAGCCAAGGTAAGCTTAACACAAGAAACCAACAAACCAGCTATGCACTGGACCAATTCTTGAATTACAATGAATTATCATCTGCTCCGGTTCACTCGAGCCTAGCTTAAATTGGAAGGCTTATCATAAACCTTACGTGTCCCTCGCAAGCTCAGGTTCAGAAGGATAAAACCTACTTAAATCTCATCCATTTACCCTTACGTTTCCCTCTCTAAACATCTATTTAAAGAGATTTACCACACTTAGAACAGAGGCAGAAAGAAAAGAAAGAAAAGAAAAATTAGAAAGAGGGCTTTGGAAGTGGGACTGTCTATTATGGGACCCACAAGTGAGCCAGACTACGAGATGGCGTGCTCCATACGCTATCGCCATGTGTACTATATGTGGCCTACCATGATATTTATTTACCATTCAACTTATTAATTAGATCACGTAGGTCTGGATAATGATAAAACACAAAATTTACCTTGATTCTAACCTCCTTGGTCCACAATGTGATGGCTAAAAACTCATGGGTGGAATAAATCGTGGGACTTTTTGGAGCGAACCCGGTGCAACCAGCACCATTTCTGGTTTTCAAAAAATGGTTGGACTTTAGCCATTCATGGGCAAAAATCCCTGTTCGATGTTAACAAGATCCCACTCGTGGGACCCACCTTGTTATATATGCAGTATCCAAACCGTTTATCCAATTTTCCAAATCATTTCAAGCCATGATCCTAAAACTGAGGTGAGTCTAGATCTTAGGTGGACTGTGTTAGGTTTTGGACTGCGGAATCACACAGAGATGGATCTAGGATAACAATCCAAGAGCACCAAGCAAACACAAGAGAACATAAAGATTTAACGTGAAAAACCCTTTGGGGAAAAAACCACGGCACAAAGCAAGAAATCTTCACTATGAAAGCAGAAATTACAAAGAGAAAGGACTAACCAGACTTGAGCAATTCTCAAATCTCTCTATTGCTCCACCCTTTTAGAAACCCTAAAACCTTTTTAGAAAGCCCTAGAATCCCTTTAGAATACCTCTCAATCCCGTTTACACCCATATATAGTTTTAGAAAGAATCTCAAACAAAATCGGAAAGAATCATAAACGAAATCGGAAACAAATTCCGTAGTTTCGCAGTTGCGTGAAAAATTTATGCAAAATTTGATTAGATTTAAGACATCAAATACAACAATCTCCGCCATGTCTTCAATCTTTAAATGTGTAGCTCATTGTCCTCTTCTTTTATCTTTGCCTCGCATTATAACTTCATCAATGCTTCTCGTGCACACTCTCGCTCACTCATGTGGCCCAGACGAGCATGTCACATACGTACAGACGTGGAATCTGCAATAACTGCTGCCACTCCACCTACTGAAGTGTTCCCGATCAACCCATAAAGGTTTTTGTGCCTTTGCGCTCTCATAACCACGAGTGCCCCTTTTGAAACTTTAAGGACACTATCAATACCATTGAACTTGCACCCTATAGCCTCGAGTGCACCGAGAGAAATCAGACTTTTCTTCATATCAGGAACGTGCCTGACATCAGTCAAGGTACACTCCATCCCATCGAACATCTTAATGCTCACAGTACCAATAACCACAACATTACAGGCATTGTTATTGCCCATAAAGACCTATCCACCATCACATTCCTTGTGGTGAACTAACTCCGATGAGGAGTCATGTGATATAATGCTCCTGTGTCAAGCATCCACTCATCTCTAAGATTGTCATGCAAGTGTCCGACCATAGACACAAACAGAACATCACCTCCACTTGTTTCTTTATCAGATGTGACACTATTGGCCTCCCTGGAAGAAGTGTCTGGGTTTTCTTTCTTTGCTTTAGGATTTGTGTAATGCTTCTTCATATGTCCATTCATCCCACAGTTCCATTACTTTAGTTTTCCTTTGCCCTTGCCCTTGGATTTGGATTTAGGTCTTGAAGATCTTGTACCTCACTCAGTATTTCTTTTCCTTGTAAACAATGTATCGGAAGATGTCCTCATGCCGCCGTTTAACTTTCTCATAGCCTTCCCTTAAAGGGTTGAGATAACGGTGTTGGCACTCAGGGTTTTATTTGCGGTGCACATTGTGTTCTTGAATGACTCATACGATGCCGCAAGAGAATTCAACAACATACATGCTTGTTCCTCATCTTTAATCACTTCCTCCATATATAGCAGTTTGTAAACCAATTTATTAAAGTTGCTGATGTGGGCCTTCGGATCTCCACCCTCTGTCATCTTGAAGGTATACCACTATAGCTTCAAGTATAGACAATTTTCAGAGGATTTTTTCGCATAAATATCCTCTAACTTTGCCCATAAACTAGCTGCAGTTTTCTTCCTCAAAACATTGTAGAGAACCTCATACGTGAAACATAGGCAGATAGAAGTTATGTCACGCCCAAAACCCGGAGATCGGACTCACAGGAATTTCGATCGCCGAATCCGGTGCTGATAACCTCCGTAGTACCCCATTCTCGGCTCCCAGCGTCTATACGCCAGATTCCGATCCTGAGATCCTACAAGGAGGATTTTCCAACGTACATTTTTCTCGTAAGAAGCATAACCACAAGTTTACCCAAATCACAAAGGCAACATCATCATCACATATCCACTAATATAATCATTTGAATACAATGCTGAAAGGGAAATACATATATCGAAAATCAAAGCCCCAGAGGTCCGCTACATGCTCCAAGCTCCACGCTGCTGAAACCTAACGCCACCTGCATGCATCTATCGTGCATAAGCTTATAGAAAGCTTAGTGGGTGGTGAAAGTGTGTGAGCAGAATATGCGTGCTCAGAATGCAATATCGGAGATATTGATAAGTCCATAAGCCATACAATATCAGAGTAAGCAGAAATACTGACAAGTCCATGAGTCATCTAGTATCAGAGTAAGCGGAAATATACATCGGTTATTTAACTGAGGAGAAAGAGAGCCAAATATCAGATGCCAAGGGTACAATGCAATATGTAAATCCTGCTAAGTCCGTCTAAGCTGTATAAGTGCAAAAACATAACAACCCAAAATGTCATATGCCTGCGGATGTAATGCAATACGCGATGCGAATGAAATGACCAAGCTGGAGTGAAGTCGAGATGATAGTACGTAGTATCGCAGGCTATAGGGTCTATCACAAAGGAATTCTATCCAAACCAGTCCCATACCTAAATTTGGATAGTCAGACATAATGTGGTAAACTCCTAATCTTAGGTTAGTCGCGCCCCCCAACCGAAATCCTGGCCATTGCGAAAGTACACATAACGAATAGTTGCGCACCACCAGCCCGAGTGGATAGTGAATGAATGAATGAATATGCAACCTTGCTCAATAAGTCTACGTATCAGTACTGTTCATCTATGGATCATCACTGGGGTTTATTACACTCTACGCCAGCTTGCCGCCCCTATCCGAGTGCATAACTGGGTAAGTGGAAGAGATCTCACTATCCGCTTGCCAATATCGGGCCCGACTCGTCGATAGCGCACCCATTCCTCAAGCTGGTCAAACTCAACCTAGGCATTGCCCCCTCACTCAGGCGGGTAAGGTCACACCTCCTCTCAACCGACCACGACACAGTGGGAAACGCGGCTTACTGGTATATGGCCCTCATGCGCTCATATATATCCACTCGGTCTCGACATTGGGGCGTCCTCTGGTACCAAGAGGGTTTAGGGATTTTCACCCAAGGCCATCTATGACAACCCGATGCTAGTAAAAGATTTCCGGTGTCCCATCTAGTCAATCACGATATGCCTGTGGAGGCTACAGTCCTGATGTCTTAGGGCGTATAGTAATCACAAAACATAATGCAAGATGCATGAGTCATACAATCCAGTCATGCATCAATCCTGCGCATATCGTGCACTCATGTGAGACAATCTCCGCCTATCAAGGAGTCTCATAACAACCTGCTCAATGTCATATGCAATGGTCAACCACATCTTATAACAAACATGCAGATGATGCGTATGGGCATGTATCATGATGCTATGCTGTCACATACTCATAATCGGTATCAGTAACCGGCACCAATAATCGACCTCGACAATGTGGACATTTAACCAACATTGCCCCCAAGGAATGGCCCACATAGAGCCTAACATATAGTGGACCCATGGCCTCACACGAGGATCAAAAATACAACACCATGGGCCTCACTCAAGAGCTTGATACACATCACGATGGGCCTTTCACATAAGCCTAACATACATCACAATGGACTCCATAGCCTGGCCCTAAAATGCACCACAATGGGCCCCATACAATCATAATGGGCCGCGTCACATGGGCCTAATACACATCACATGGGCTGCATCACATGGGCCTATATACATCGGATGGGCCACGTTCCATGGGCCCCGAATACATCACAATGGGCCACAACCCGTGGGCCCCATGCACATCGCAATGGGCCTCTCACACGGGTCCATTATGCATCACATCAAGGTGGGCCTTAATGGATGGCCATAAATACGTCATATTAGGCCTCATATACATCAAGTGAGCAGCATCACATGGGCCACATATACATCACAATGGGCCTCTAACACGGGCCTAATATACATCACAATGGGCTCCATAGCTTGACCCTTAAATGCACCACAATGGGCCTCATCACATAGACCTCATATTCATCACATTAGGCCTTAAACACGGGCTGAATACACATCACAATGGGCCTCAATTACGGGCCGCATATACATCACATGGGACCTGATATCTGGTCCTCAAATACATCATAATGGGCCTCGTATACATCAAGTGGGCCACATCACATAGGCCTTAAATACATCGCATTGGGCCTCACCATCTGGGCATCTAATACCTTACAATGGGCCACACCCATGGGCCTAATACGCATCACAGTGGGCCTCATATCTGGGCCGCATATAGATCACATTGGTCCTCAAACACGGGCCGAATACACATCACATTGGGCCTCAAACACAGGCCGAATACACATTACAATGGGCCTCAATTATGGGTTGCATATATATCACATTGGGTCTCAACAATCGGCCTCGGCAATCGGAATCGGCTTCGATACTCAGCCTCGACAATCGAAACTGGCCTTGATACTCAGCCTCGACAATCGGAATCGGCCTATACAATCGGCCTCGACAAATAGGAATCGGCCTCGATACTCGGCCTTGACAATCGAAATCAGCCGATGATGAATCAAGCAATATCAATGAGGTCTAATAATTTAGGTTAACCCACTAGAGAATGGTGGGAATGGGCCTAATTAGAACTAAGGGAAGGTCACAATATGGACATTTAACCATCATCGCCCATAAATGTGGACATTCAACCAACATTGCTTCCAAGGAGTGACCCACATAGAGACAAACGTACAGCGGGCCCACGGCCACACACAAGGGCTTAACATACATCATCATGGGCCTCGCTTATGGGGCATATACTCATCACATTGGGCCTCACTCATGGGCCAATATATATATTACATCGGGCCATATCAAATGGGCCAAATCAATGGGCCAAGTCGAATGGGCCGAATCAATGGGCCAAGTCGGATGGGCCGAATCAAATGGGCCGAGTTGAATGGGCCGATTAAATGGGCCAAGTCAACTGGGCCATTCATCCAATGAATCATATCCAAGGATCATCTGGACTATACCACAAATGGCAGTGGTGATAATGATTCCCACGGTTAAAATTTTAGAGGGTCCACCATAGTATTTATTTCCCATCTAGACTGTTCATAAAGTCCCAAAGACCTGAACAATGAGGGAAGACAAAATCATATTGGTTCAAAACTTCTGTAACCCAAAAAGGGTTTCAATGGTGGACGTTCAACACCACTATTTTCTGTAGTGTGGTCCATCTGATACCAAGATCTGTCTCATTTTCGGTCTCAAGCTAGAGAACGAATTAGTCAAATGAATGTACGGCTGGGTGTAGCACATCCCTCAAGCAATGGGTCCCACCCGTCCAGCATGCTGGACAGTCGTGGCAAAACCCGTACATCACGGTGGCCCACATAATAGATTGACAGTAGGGATACAACTCACGCGTCACGGTGAGGATCCAAGACCGTGTCCTTTGATGGACGGTCAAGATTACATACCTGCTGCACCGTCCAGCAACTGGATGGTGCATGTAAAATCATACATCATGGTGCGGTCCACGTAGTGGCCCACCTTTGGTATAATATATATTATATATTATATAGTTAAATATAATATAATATATAATATATATGAATATACATTTCATACACAGAGAGGAAGTGGCTGCCTACCGTCCAGATCCATCTGGACGGTGCAGATCACCTATGTTAAAGGTGGGTCCCACATAGGAGTGGCCCACCATAATAAATACATTAATATAATATTAGTGTATTATATATTATATACTAAAATAATATATATATATATACACACACTCCATATCCACCGTCCAGATAACGTAAATTAAAGGTGGGTCCCACGTGGGCCCACCATCCCATATATACATAATATGAATATTATATTATATAATATATAATATTTCCTTTTTTTTTTTTTTCAAAAGCACAACGTCCAGACATCTAGATCCAGGCCTGGACGGACGGCCTGGATGTAAACACATATATCAAGGTGGCCCTCACTGTCCAGGCCATGGACGGCATGGATATACCTCACGTGTGGGTCTCACATGGATGGATGGCCTGGATGAAAATACATACACGCAAGGTGGGCTCCACATGAATGAACGATTTGGATCATTAGACCCTGCTGGTGCGAGGGTCACTGGCCCACCAGCGCTGCTGAATCAAGCAGACGTCTGTGTTTTCTCCACCGTCCAGACCCACTGGACGGTGGACAGTAACATACGTCAAGGTGGGGTCCACGAGTGTGTCCCCACCAGCTTTGGATCAATGCTGATGTTTGTGTTTTCCCTACATCAAGGCGGGCAACAGGGGACTGCGTTGCTGCTGCTGCGGTGTAGCCCACAACCTGCTGAGAGTTTTGGACCGTAGAAGCTGAACGGTGGGAATAAAACCCATACATCACGGTGGGGTTCACCAAGGTGGGCCTCACAGTCTTAGATCAAGCCGATATTTATGTTCGCCCTTCATATGGGCCTGCCACAACGGGACAGCAGGCCGTCCCACCTGCTGGATGGTCTGGATCATCATACCCACATCAAGTGGGCCACAAATCAGGGAAAAAGAGAAGAGGAGAGAGAGAGAGAGAGAGAGAGAGAGAGAGAGAGAGAGAGAGAGACATCGGTGAGAAGGGGAGGGACCCCGCCACTACGGGCCCTCCCTAAACAGTGAATGCATCATGATGGGTCCCACAACAAGTAGGCCCTAAAAAAAAAAAAAAAAAAAAAAATCCAACGGTCAATCACCCACCGTTCTTGTTTCTTTTAGACTCCTTGGACCCTTTAGCTCCAAAGCTCCAATGTTGATGGAGGGTGATGAAGGTTAGACGGTGGAGATGAGAGATGAGGAGAGTAGGAAGGTGGGCCACACCAAGCTCTCACGTGGAGTTTGAACGTGGGTTGCTTGGAGAATGAGGAAGAGAGAGATGAGAGATGTGTAAGAGAGAGAGGGATGGGTGAGTGATGGGGTGTGATGGGTGAAAGATGGGTGATGGGTGATGGATGTGTACTTGAAAAGGGATGGGTAGAGAGAGAGAGAGAGAGAGAGAGAGAGAGAGAGAGATGACTTTGGGGTTGCTTTTGGGTGATGTGACATGTACTTGATTGATTTAACATGCTGTAGAGATTCTCTTGGAGTTGCAACGCGCGGCGTTTTCTCGAACTGAACGCGAGCCCACATCTCCTGGCTCGGGTATCGCATCGGCGCGCGAGATGTGGCGACGACGCGGTCGCAAGGGTACAAGTCTCCGGTCGAGCCGACTTTGGAATAGGGGACACGATTCAGGATTGCGCGCAAATGTCGGATACAGGTCGCAGGTTGCCGAAATTCGACCGGGAAGACCGCAGAAACCTACGAAACGGTACGGGCTAGGATATGGGCTCACAATCTAAAACATTCATGTCAAGAATATTTCAGTCTTCATCATTCATAGTCGATTTTCGCTCATCAAGAGCCTTAACTTCGCCTTGCTTGGTTAATAGACTAATCATCTTGATATTCCATAACTCAAAATTATTTTTGCCTGAGTGCTTCTCAATATCAAACTTGGCGTTTCTCATTGATGCTAATCCTGCAGATCTAGATCATGCCCCAACGATTCCTCTGATACCACTTGTTGGGTTTTGGACTGCGGAATCACACAGAGATGGATCTACGATAAAAATTCAAGAGCACCAAGCAAACACAAGAGAACATAAAGATTTAACATGGAAAACCTTTTCGGGAAAAAACCACGGCACAAAGTGACAAATCTCCAATATGAAAGAAAAAATTACAAAGAGGAATAACTTGAGCCTTAGAATCCCTTTAGAATACCTCTCAATCCCGTTTACACTCATATATATAGTTTTAGAAAGAATCTCAAACAAAATCGGAAAGAATCATAAACGAAATTGGAAACAAATTCCACACTTTGGTAATTGTACGAAAAATTTGCACAGAATCTGATTAGATTTAAGACATCAAATACAACAGACTGCACCACAGTAAAATAATAGGGACAATGACATCCACTGTTGTACCCACCCATGGTTCACCATGATGCTTATTTGCCATTCAATCCGTTGATAAGGTCAAAAGACCTGGATGAAAGGGAAGCATAAATACCAGCTTGTTCCAAAACTCGTTAGGCCCCACTGGCATGTGGGAAATCCACACCGTTCATCCATTTTGAAAGCCTACGGGTCCTGACCATTGAAAACTCCGAACCACCGTGATGTATCTATTTTATTAACACCGTCCATCTGTTGAGAAGTGGAGCCACATCTGGGGCCGCCCAAGACCAGTCGAGGTTGCGCGGATTTCGTGTCGCAAGTCCTTTCCCAACTGAGATGCGAAAAGAGTTTCGTGGATTTCGTGTCGCAAGTCCTTTCGCAACTGGGATGCGAAAAAGTTTTGCGGATTTCGTGTCGTAAGTCCTTTCGCAACTGGGATGCAAAAGGAGTTTCGCGGATTTCGTGTCGCAAGTCCTTTCGCAACTGGGATGCGAAAGAGAAGTTGCCAAAACTATAAATTGGGGTCCCTAGGGTTATTCTAGTGTTAAGGTGAATATTGAGAAATATTTCTAAGGTGTGGGCAAGGGATTTTCTCTGTACTTCCAAGGGAGAGGTTAGTATATTGCCTTGTAATCTTCGTTCTTCATAGTGGAAGTTTGCATCTGTGGTTTTTTACCCTAGATTGGGGTATTTCCACATATATCTTACCTTGTGGTTTGTTTTGGATTGCTTTGATCTGTTTCTAGTTTATATTTCTTCCTGTTTATCGTTTGTGGGTGAGGCCTGAGATTGGATCTAAGCTCACTGCATTGTTGGCATGCTGCGCAACAACTGGTATCAGAGCTATTGGTTTAGTTCTATTGGAAGCGATGGCGGAAGATGAGAAAACTAGAATTGAGAAGTTTGATGGTTCAAACTTTGCCTTCTGGAAGATGCAGATGGAGGATTATCTGTATCAGAAGGACCTCTATATTCCTCTAGGAGGAAAAGAGAAGGAACCAGAAAAGATGACAGATGATAAATGGTTTTTTCTGGATTGGAAGGCTTTAGGAACGATCCGACTCTCATTGTCTAAGAGCGTCGCCTTCAATATATCCAAGGTAAAAATGACAAAAGAAATAATGGAAGCCCTAGTCACCATGTATGAAAAGCCTTTAGCATCCAACAAGGTTCATCTTATGAAACAACTATTCAACATGAAGATGTCAGATGGTGGGAGTGTGGCTGAACATCTAAACGAGTTCAATACAGTCACGAGCCAGTTGGAATTCGTTGGCATTGCTTTTGAGGATGAGGTTAGGACATTATTGATCTTATCCAGTTTGCCAAACAGTTAAGATGGTTTGGTGATTGCTGTGAGCAATTCTTCAGGATCGAAAAAGCTGAAATTTGATGATGTGGCTGGTCTAATTCTCAGCGAAGAATCTAGAAGGAAGACATCAGGAGTTTCAGAGGATTCAGGGAATGTTCTAAACGTTGAAGGAAGAGGAAGATCGTTGAACAAAGGAGGCAATAAACACGGGCGTTCTAAGTCGATGAAGAAGTCTAATGGACCGAAAGACAAAGACGGGTGTTGACATTGTGGCAAGAAGGGGCACATGAAACGTGATTGCAGGGCGCTCAAGAAACAAGAAGGAAGCTCTTAAGGCGGGAAGGATTCAGTGAATCTGTCTGAGGAGAGCGACACAGAGGCGTTGATCGTATCTCTTGACGTGAGGAATGAGTCTTCGGTTATAGACTCGGGTACTTCGTTTCATGTTACTTCGTATAAGGAAGTTCTGCGTGATTATGTGCCAGGTGACTTTGGGAGAGTATACCTGGGTGATGATAAGCCGTGCAATATTGTTGGAAAGGGGGATGTTCATGAAAATCAGAAAGACGGAACGATCTTGAAATTGAAAGATGTCCGACATGTACCGAGTTTGAAATGTAATCTGATCTCAATGGGACAGTTGGCCGATACCGGTTATGTGACGACATTCACCAGTGACTCCTGGAAGATCACAAAAGGTGCCTTGGTAATATCTCGAGGCAAAAAGGAAGGTACTTTGTACGTGACTTCAGGATCGTATAGTTCACTCGCAGTCGCATCAACTGGAGTGAATGGGCAGTTATGGCATCAGAGATTGAGACATATGAGTGAGAAAGGGATGAAAGTGCTATTGTCAAAAGGGAAGCTACCAGGGCTGAAGTCTATTGACTTGGAATTCTGCGAGGATTGCGTGTATGGCAAGCAGAAGAGGGTAAGCTTCAAGAAGACGGGACGCTCCAAAGACACATCTGTTGGAGCTTGTACACACTGATGTGTGGGGACCGGTATAGGTATTATCTCTTGGTGGCTCACGTTATTTTGTTTTTGCTACCTTATTGATGATGCTAGTAGAAAACTGTGGGTCTACTTCTTAAACATAAATCTGATGTATTTGATGTATTTAAGAAGTGGAAAGTTATGGTAGAAAATGAGACAGGTAAAATAGTAAAGTGTCTCAGATCTGACAATGGGGGAGAGTATTGTGATAAGAGGTTTGAGGAGTATTGTGCAACAAATGGAATCAAACATCAGAAAATAATTCCAGAGACACCATAACAGAATGGTGTGGCTGAGCGTATTAACAGGACCATCCTTGAGCGCGCCAGGAGCATGAGGTTACATGCAGGGTTGCCCAAGACCTTTTGGGCAGATGCTGTGAATGCTGCCGCATATCTCATCAATAGAAGTCCCTCAACACCATTGGATGGTGGGCTACCAAAAGAAGCGTGGACTGGGAAGGAAGTGAACCTTACACATCTCAGAGTGTTCGGTTGCACTTCATATGTTCACAATGATGCAGAGCACAGAAACAAGCTGGATGCGAAGTCCATGAGGTGCACGTTTATAGGCTATGGGCAGCATGATTTTGGCTACAAGTTCTGGGATGAAGAAAACAGGAAAATCATCAGAAGCAAGGACGTAGTCTTCAATGAAAAAGTGATGCATAAGGACAGTGTGCAAGAAAATAAGGCCGAGAAAAAGGAATTCGTAGAGTTGGAAGAGTTACCGGACATGGGTATTACAGCGCCACAGGATGAGGCAGAGCCGCATACACCGGTTGTGAAGAGGTCTACTCGGGAGAGGAGACCCATGGTCCAATACTCACCCTCCTTACATTATCTGCTACTGACGGATAATGGTGAACCAGAGTGTTTTGAAGAGGCGTTACAGTCAGATATACGGGTTAAGTGGGAGCAGGTCATGGATGATGAGATGGACTCTCTTGAGTCTAATCGTACGTAGGAGCTAGTCACTCTACCCAAGGGTAAGAAAGCTCTTCATAACAAGTGGGTTTACAGACTGAAGGAGGAGCACGATGGTTCGAAACGGTACAAGGCCAGATTGGTTGTGAAAGGGTTTCAACAAAAGGCAGGTATCGATTTCACTGAAATATTTTCACCGGTTGTGAAAATGTCTACGATTCGCATAGTCTTGAATATAGTGGCTTAAGAGGACTTACATTTAGAATAGCTAGATGTTAAGGCAGTCTTTCTTCATGGGGACCTTGAAGAAGAGATATATATGCATCAGCCAACAGAATACGTGGCACCAGGTAATGAGAATAAGGTGTGCAAACTGAAGAAGAGTTTATCTGGCTTGAAGCAGGCCCCGAGGCAGTGGTATAAGAAGTTCGACAGTTTCATGTCGGGAAACGGTTTTAAGAGATGTCATGCAGACCACTGTTGTTACTTGAAGAAGTTTGATACGTCTTACATCATCCTTCTTCTGTACGTTGATGATATGCTTGTGGCCGGTTCAAGCATGAAGGACATCTCAGATCTCAAACGACAATTGTCTAGAGAATTTGCCATGAAGGATTTAGGAGCTGCAAAACAAATCCTAGGCATAAGGTCACAGGCAGAGTACATAGCCAAGGTACTTGATCGATTTAATATGGGAGGTGCTAAGCCGGTTAGCACTCCATTAGCCAACCACTTCAAGCTATCTAAAGAGCAAGGTACAAAGACGCAGGAGGAACAGGACTACATGGCTAAAGTCCCATACGCGTCAACTATTGGGAGTCTCATGTATGCTATGGTGAGCACGAACCCAGACATTACTTAAGCAGTGGGAGTTGTTAGCAGGTTTATGAACAACCCCGGGAAGGAACATTGGGAAGCTGTGAAGTGGATCCTTAGGTACTTGGTAGGTACTAAGGACGTAGGGCTGTGTTATAGTGGATCGGAAATCAAGTTACAAGGCTATGTAGATTCAGGTTTGGCAAGAAATATCGACAGCAGAAGAAGCACTATAGGTTATGTTTTTACTCTGAGTTGTGTTGCAGTCAGTTGGGTCTCTCAGTTATAAAAGATAGTATCTATCAGTATAACAGAAGCAGAATATATTGCGGCTACAGAAGCATGCAAGGAGATGGTGTGGATGCAAGGTTTTATGGAAGAGTTGGGTAAGAAGCAAGCAGATTGCAAGCTGTACAGTGATAATCAGAGTGCAATACACTTGGCTAAGAATTCAGCCTTTCATTCAAGGACTAAGCATATTGCCATCAAATATCACTTCATACGTTCATTACTGGAAGATGGATCGATTGCTCTGGAGAAGATTCATACAAGTGAGAATCCTGCGGATATGCTGACCAGGCGGTCACAGGGAGAAGCTGAAGCTCTGTTCAGCTTTGATTGGTCTTCAGGCTTGAAGACGGGAGGTGTGCACTTCGGATGAAAAACAAAGGTTTATGGCGATGTGTCTCTAAGTAGGAGATTGTTGAGAAGTGGAGCCACATCTGGGGCTGCCCACAACCAGTCGAGGTTGCTCGGATTTCGTGTCGCAAGTCCTTTTGCAACTGGGATGCGAAAGGAGTTTCGCGGATTTCATGTCGCAAGTCCTTTCACAACTGGGATGCGAAAGGAAAGTTGCCAAAACTATAAATTGGGGTCCCTAGGGTTATTCTAGGGTTAAGGTGAATATTGAGAAATATTTCTAAGGTGTGGGCAAGGGATTTTCTCTGTACTTCCAAGGGAGAGGTTAGTATATTGCCTTGTAATCTTCGTTCTTCATAGTGAAAGTTTGCATCTGTGGTTTTTTACCCTAGGTTGGGGTTTTTCCACGTATATCTTGTCTTGTGGTTTGTTTTGGATTGCTTTGATCTGTTTCTAGTTTATATTTCTTCCTGTTTATCGTTTGTGGGTGAGGCCTGAGATTGGATCTAGGCTCACTGCGTTGTTGGCATGCTGCGCAACACCATCCACCTTGCTAGCTCATTTCTGGGCATGGCCCACCATCAGATGAGACAACTTTGATCTCAGTGGGCTGCTTGTTCGTAAATAGTGGGGGTTGAACTCCTACCGTCGAAAACTTTTGAAGGCCCACTGTAATGTTTATTTATCATCTAATCCGTCCATAAGCCCATGTAGGCCTGGACATGGACCAAGCCCTCACTTTGAGGCAGATTCGGAGTTCAAATAGGCCTCACCACAAAACACATTTTTTTTTTTTGGATTTTCCTTAAAACAACCCAGAGCCCATTGTAACATGTATTTGACATCCAACCTGCTCTAAATATCACATAGACATAAATGAGGGTTGGGTCCTAAATGTGGTGGACCCCACTTGGATACTTATTTTATTCCTGTCATCTATCTGTTTTAATCAGATCATTTTAGAACATGGCGCTCGCCTTGATATATATATATATATATATATCTATATATATATATATATATATATATATATATATATATATATATGGGAAAAGGTACAATGAGCTCGAGCGTATTAACGGTTGTCCATGAGTCGAGCTGTGTGGGCCCCATCGTGATTCCTTTCGAGCATCAACACCGTCCACCAATGCACCATTCCATCGTGGGCCTGGACGGCCCAAAATCAGCCGTATACGGAAATCAGGTGGGCCATACCATCTAAAACCACAAGTATACATGCCAAAAACATATAAAAGCACTGGTGGGACCCACCTGCAATTTGGATGCAGGTGAAACTTGGTCTGAACCCTCGTCCAAGTGGGACACACATAATGGATGGTCTGAATTTGCAAACCACATCTCGAAAGGCCCCAACAAATGGTTATGAATGTTTTAATGGTGCACGACCCCTCTCAACTTTTGTATGTGGTGTGGCCCACAAAAGTCACGGATTGACTTGATTTTCAGCCGTCCAGGCCCACGATGGAATGGTGCATCTGACTGATGGGGTAGATGTTTCGAAAGGCATCACGTGGGGCCCACACAAGCTCGACCTCATGGGACGACCTTATACGCTCGAGCTCATTGTACCTTTTTATTATTATTATTTTTACAACACGCACACACCCCCCCACACTCATAGTGGGCTTTCGCAACCTATGGATATTCGAACCCTTAACCGAGTGTTGAAACTCTCTGAGAGTCTACCACCCCAGCAAAGCAAGGATCCATATATATATATATATATATATCATATATATATATATATATACTATATATATATATATATCTCTATATCTTCTATAATCTGTATATATCTCTGTGTGTGTGTGTGTGTGTGTGTGTGTGTCTATATATATCTATGTTTTCTATGTGCCATCCATATGTTTTCTCTAGCCCATTGTATATGCATAGGCCTAAGTGTGAGGCTGAGGTAAGTTATAAGTGGGCATACCAGATGATGTTTAACTCTTAGTAGGACCCACCATTCAGGTAATCTCACTCTCTTATATTGGGCCACTTGGTTTGAGTGTCACATATATTGGGCCCTAGCCTATATTATATGTATGAATGATAACATATGTGTATGTGCCATAATTGGTAGCATGCTAGTATATCTAGCCTGTAAATGGCTGACACTAATAATGTGCTTAGTGTAATACGTACCATGCCTTATCATATGCTTGATGTGTCATGTGTTTGCCTGAGTGTGGATGTGAATGTACATAACGTACACTTGGGCCACGAGGTTGTGGTTGGTACTCATATCATGGAATAGATTGCCTAATGCAAGGCAAACCTACATTATATCCCTCGCGGCTTATTGGGGATTTGAACGAGATAGGATTGCTCGCATGATCAGACTGGTGCATGACTTGAATAGTGAGAATCATGCATGACACATTATGTATGCCACGATTACATATTCACCCTAGCAACGTCGGGGTTGTAGCCACCACGGCTTGCTGTGGATGACAGATGAGTTTATGGACACCAAAAATTCTATTACAGTATATTGGGTGCCATGGATGTTCATAGGTAAAAGGTCTTAAATCTTGTAGTACCAGTAGGATATTCTAATGTCTACACCGAGTGGACTTATGAGCGCATGATGATCGAATACCAGTAGGTCGTGTCTCCCACTGTGTCAGGGTTGATTGGAAGGGAGTATGACCTTACCCGCCAGGATGCAGATGCCTATATATTAGGTTGAGCCTGACCAGCTCTTGCAATGAGTTCGCTATCAACAAGCCGATGTATTGGCATATCATTGACGAGGTGGATAGTGGGGTCCATTCCACTTGCTTGGTTAAGTGCGCAATATGTGGCGGCTAGTGTCAGAAGTGCACGAGACCTTAGTTATATTTCACATGAAGAAACATACTGTGATGTGGATTAGATATTAGGATTTGCACGTTTGTGTTGCATAGCTATATATGACATTTGGCCTGATATGCCTTCGTATTACATAGCCTTGGTATGACTAATGACATTTATGGGCTTGACATCATAGCTCTCCATCATTTCCGCGTACTCTGATATCTATATATTTGTTATATGCATTGTGCACATACACACATACTCTCTAAGCTTCGTACTAAGCTTACGTGCGTTGTTTATGTGCAGGTTATGTTAAACAATAGTATAAGTGTGACTGGAGCATGTGCTTAATCTTTTGGAGTTTTAATTGTGCATTGTATTTCCATTTCCAACATTGTACTCAAATATTTTTTGTAGTAGATGTATGCGAGGTGTTTTGGTTTGTGGTACATTATGACTATGCTCATTTACAAAAAAAAGGCCTGAAAATCCTCCTCGTGGGATCCTATTTTTGGGACATGGTGTATGGGCAATGAGTGCTGAAAACATGGTACTACGGAGGTTGTCAAATCCAAACTCGGATTACACCGAATGGTTGTTGGAAATTGAATTTGGGGCGTGACAATCTGGATGTTTTTCCCCACGTCCAGCAATTACAACAACTACTTCAACACTACTATGGCTTTCCAGATTCTTCATTCTCTTCTCAACATCTGTCACGCCTCAAACCTGGAGATCGGACTCATAGGAATCCCGGTCGCCGAATCCGGTGCCGACAGCCTCCATAATACCCCATTCTCGGCTTCCAGCGCTCATACGCCAGATTCTGATCCTGGGATCCTACAAGGATGATTTTTATTTTTTATTTTTGTATATTTAACTCGTAACAAGCATAACCACAAGTTTACCCAAATCACAAAGGCAACATCATCATCACATATTCATTAATATAATACATCTGAATATAGTGCTGCAAGGGAAATACAAAAAAATTGAAAATCAAAGCTCCAGAGGTCCGCTGCACACTCCAAGTTCAACACTGCTGCAACCTAACGCCACCTGCACGCATCTATCATGCATAAGCTTATAGAAAGCTTAGTGGGTGGTGAAAGTATGTACACAAGATAAGTGCCAAGTATTCAACGCAATGTCATAATCATACAATGCTGAAATAGGCGCAAGGTAATGAATCATACGTTATCAGAGTAAACAAAAATACTGACAAGTCCATGAGTCAAACAATATCAGAATGCGCAATACAGATCAACTATACAAATGAGGAACAATATCAGAATACGCGATACATATCAACTATACAAATGAGGAACAATATCAGAATACGCGATACAGATCAACTATACAGATGAGGAGTCATAAAGAGTCGAATATTAGACGCCGTATCTAAACCATATAAATGCAGAAAAACAAGTAACCCAAAATGCCATATGCCACGAATGTAATGCAATATGCGGTGCGAATGGAATGACTATGCTGGAGTGTGAAGTCGGGATGATAGTACGTAGTATCGCAGGCTATGGGGTCCGTCACAAGGAACTTCTATCCAAACTAGTCCCGTACCTAATTTGGATAGTCAGACTCAATGTGGTAAACTCCTGATCTCAAGTTAGTCGTGCGCCCCAACCAAAATCCTGACCATTGCGAAGATACACATAACAATTAGTTGCGCACCACCAGCCTGAGTGGATAGTGAAAGAATGAATGAATGAGTATGCAACTCTTGTTCAATAAGTCCACATATCAGTATTGTTCATCTCTGGGATCATACCAGGGTTTAGTACACTCCAAATGGCACTGCCGCTTTCCCAGTCGCATAGTCCAAGTGAGTGTAGGAAACCTCACTATCCGCCTGGCCAATAGTCTGTCAATACCTATTCAGCACGTCGATAGCAGGCCCATTCATGAGCTGGTCAACTCAGCCTAGCAATGCCCCCTACGCTCGGGTGGGTAAGGCCACACCCCCTCTTAACCGATTAGGATACAGTGGGAGACGCGACCTCCTGGTATTCGGCACTCGGGCGCTCATGTATCTACTCGGTCTCGACGTTGGGGCATCCTCTGGTACTAAGAGGGTTTAGGGATTTTCACCCAAGGCCATCTATGGCAGCCCGATGCTAGAACAAATTTTCGGTGTCCCGTCTGGCCAACTACGATATGCCTATAGAGGCTATGACCTTGATGTCGCTAGGGCGTACAGTAATCATAATAAAAAATGCATGAGTCATACGAACCAGTCATGCATCAATCCTGCGCATACCGTACGCTCATGTGAGATAACCTCCGCCTATTAGGGAGTCTCATAACAACATGCTCAATGACATATGCAATAATCAACCACATCCCATAACAAGCATGCAGATGATGCGTATGGGCATGTATCATGATGTTATGTTGTCACATACTCATAGTCGATATCAGTAATCGGCATCGACAATCGACCTCGACAGTGTGGACATTTAACCAACATCGCCTCCAAGGAGTGACTCACATAGAGCCAAACATATAATGGGCCCACAACCTCACACAAAGGCTTAATATACAACACAATAAGCATTACTCAAGGGCCACATATACACAATAGGTGGGCCCCACTCATGGGCCTCAAATACATGACGTGTGAGCCCTGCACATGAGTCTCGAATACATCAAATAGGTCATGCATCATGGGCCTAATACACATCACAATGGGCCTTGCCCATGGGCCACGAATACATCACAATGGGCCTTGTTACATAGACTTCCTATTCACATTAGGCCTTAAACATGGGCTGAATACACATCATAATAGGCCTCAACTATGGGTCGCGTATATATCATATAGGTCTCGACAATTGGCCTCCGTATTCGAAATTAGCTTTAACAATCGGAATCGACACTCGGAATCGGCCTTGATACTCGGCCTCATATACATCAAATGGGCCACGATAATCGGAAATCAGTAAATCGACCACATCAATCGGAATCGGCAATTGGTCACAATAATCGGCCTCGATCGCTAATCGGCAATCGGCCACGACAATTAGAATCGATCAATAATCGACCTTGATCGATTATCGGCAATCGATAATAAAAAATCGGTAAATCGGCCACAACAATCAAAATCGGTCTCAAGGCTGGGATTCATAGATGGATGGACGATGATGGTCCAAGCAATATCAATGGGGCCCATTCGTTTGGGGTAACCCACTAGAGGATGACGAAAATAAGCCTATCCAGGCCTAAAGGAAGGTCACAATATGGACATTTAACCAACATTGCTTCCATTGAGTGGCCCACATAGGGCCGAACATACAGTGGGCCCGTGGCCTCACATAAAGACCTAATATACATCGCAATGGGCCTCATACAAGGGCTACATGTACATCACATTGGGCCACGTCTTAGGGCCTCATATACACAATAGGTGAGCCCTGCTCATGGGCCTCAAATAGATCACAATGGGCCACGACATATGGGCCGAAAATACATCTCAATGGGCTACAACACATGGACCTCATATACACCAAATGGGCCGCACTATATGGACCTAGAATACAACTGAATGGGTCACGCCAAAAAGGGCCACAAATACATAACATGCGAGCCCTGCATATAGGCCTAATATACGTAACAGGTGGGCCCTGCACCTGGGCCTCATCATATCAAGTTAGGCCGTGTTAATGGGTCGCACCAATGGGCCTCATGTACAACAAGTGGGCCGCATCATTGGGTCGTCCTAATGAGCCCCATAAATATATCAAGGTAGACCACACAGATGGGTCACAAGTATATCAAGGTGGGCACCTCGAATGGACCACAAAACACATCAAAAGTGGGCTTGACGGATGGGCCATAAGGTACATCAAAGTGGGCTTGACGGATGGGCCACAAAGTACATCAAAGTGGGCTTGATGGATGGGCCACAAACTACATCAAGATGGGCCTGACAAATGGGCCACAAACTACATCAAAGTGGGCTTGACGGATGGGCCACAAAGTACATCAAGATGGCCCCGACAAATGGGCCACGAAATACATCAAAGTGGGCCTGACAAATGGGCCACAAAATACATCAAGATGGGCCCGACAAATGGGCCACAAAATACATCAAACTGGGCCCGACAAATGGGCCACAAAATACATCAAGGTGGGCCTCATCACATGGGCCGCACGAAAATCATTTCAATAGTTGTAGGTGTAACATGTGTACCATTGCACACTATCATTCCATGGGGCACATGGCCCACTAACGATGATCAGCACTATCCAAACTTTACTCAGGTAAATCAACATCATCCAAACATTACTCATGTAAATCGGCACCGTCCAAATGTTGTCCATGCAAATCAACACATCCAAACATTGGACAGCACCGTCCAAACATTACCTATGTAAATCAGCCCCATCCAAACATTGGACAACACTGTGCACCATCCAAAAGAGGTCCAGCACCATCCAGACACTCTAGACGGTGTGGATATGAAACAAAATACATCACGGTGGTGTACACACATCCACGTGGACGGTGGATAAAACACGTTCATCGTGGCTAGCCCCACCATCCAAGGTCAATATGGATAACACGCATGCATCATAGTGGTTTCCACCGTCCAGATCATTGGACGATGGAGACCAAAACACATCTATCATGGTACATCCCATGATTTGGGCAGTCAGCATGGGACGCACCTGGACATACAACACATCATCAGGTGGGTCCACGCACGTGGCCCACTAGGGATTGAATCCGTCTCGTTCCCTGGCCCATGGCTAAGGAGTTGATGGACGGTTTGAATATAAACATACCTCATGGTGGGCGCCACGAACTCGCTGACAAGGTACTCCAGCCCATCCACTCCACCGTGACGGTGTGGAGATACAAACATACATCAGTGGGTCCCACGTGGGGCCCACCATAATGTTTATCTGCCATCCAAACTGTTGATAAGGTCACACAGACCCTGGATGAAGAGGCAACCAATTTCATGATGATCCAAACTTCTGGGACACCCAAAAAGGGTTCCAATGGCAGACGCTCAATCACCACTGTTTCCTGCCATGTGGGCCACCTGAGTCCCACATTCGGTTGATTTTTGGGGTGGCCTACTGGTCCGAGGGGACCCATCAAATGCATGGTGTTGATGGTCGATACACATCATGGTGGGGCCCACGGCTGGGACCGTGGGTCCCATGCTGTCCGTCTATCAATAGCACAGCAGGCGCTGCCTGCGCGCCCTCTGGTAGCAGCAACGACCTGCTGCATATTTTTTATTTTATTTATTTATTTTGATTTACCGAGGTTTTTCCATGGTGGGGCCCACATCAGATGGATCCACTCCACTCATTGGTTCTTACTGGTCAAGACAGACCAAACGAGCCCAATATTGAACATGTTTCGGGGTATAGAAATAGCTGGGTGATTTTCAACGGTAAAGGAACTGTTTGCTATGCTATGGCCCGTCAGAACCTTGAATTGACTCCATTTTTCGGCTCAACGCCTAAAATGAGGTAGGAAAGGGGATGGACGGCTTGGATCGAAAATATATATCAAGGTGGGGCCTACACAAGTGGCCCACCCAAATCTTTTTTTTTCTTACTGGCGTTAGTGCATCCACTGTCAGCTCACACTTTACTGGGAAGCCCGTCCAGCGTCCAAGGACGCTGGACAGCTGCATATAACACATTTAAGGTGGGCCCCACCCATAGACGTGCTACTAGGGTGGGCCACCAAATGTTTGGATGGTGTGCATAAGACACACATCAAGGTGAGGTCCATTTGATGAACGGTTTTGACATCTCACAACTTATTAAGTGGGCCGCACAATTACATCTTCACACACAAAATAAATGAAAAAGAGAGGGAGAGAGAGAGAAGCACCCACCTTTGATCTTCTCATCCTTCATCCGCCTATAGTCTCTAGAGCTCCAAGGAAACGATTCTGACGGTTAAGATGGACTTTGAATGGTGGAGATGGGAGGTAGGAAGGTGGGCCACACTAGCTCTCTCATGGGGAGCTTAGACGTGGGTTGCTTGGGAGAAAAAATGAGAGAGAAAATGAAAGAGAGAGAGAAAATGAAAGAGAGAGAGAGATGATGGGAGAGGAGTGATAGGGTGTGTAAGAGATAGGATGGAAAGGTTGACTTTTGGGATAATGTAGTGTACTTGGGGGATGGGATAGGGTACTTGACTTGATGGGTGTACTTTGACAAGTGAAGTGATTGATGTGATGGATTCTCTACGGATTTGCAACATGCGACATTTTCCTCGAACTGAACGCGGGCCTACATCTCCTGACTCGGGTATCGTCTTGACGCATGAGACGTGGCATCAGAACCGCGGCGATGACGCGGTCGCAATGATACAAGTCTTAGGCCGAGCCGACTCAGATCGACAGGATGCAACTCAGGGTCGCACGCAAATGCCGATTATAGGCCGCGGGTTGCCAGAATTCGACTGAGAGGACTGCGGAAGCTTACGGAACGGTACAGTTTAGGATATGGGTCTCACAACATCTATCCCGATAATTGCTCTTCTTGTTCGATCACGTTCCGCTTTTAATTTCTCAACCACATTCTACCCTCAAATGATGTCTATCATTTGACCAAATGTAGACTATTATTCCCATAAAAAGTGCCTCAAATGTCTTCGTATAACTTACATGTGCTGTATACTTCTAAGGTCTGTTTGATTTTTCAGCTCAGCTGTAATTACCATGTAAATGGGTAATAATTATTTACCTAGGTAATTACCGCATCTTTCCCAATGCAGATATAACAACTTACTTTTCGAACACTTAAATCGAAAAATTTTACAAAATCAATGTGGGGCCCATCGTGATGTATGTGACTTATACACACCGCTCATTTGTTATGCTAGTTGAATTTAGGGCGTGACCAAAAAAATGAGGTAGATGCAAAGCTCAAGTGGACCACACCACATTAAACAACAAGAATCGAATGCCTACCATTAAAAGCTTCTTGAGCCCTTAAAAGTTTAGAATCAAGCTAATATTTGTGTTATCCCATTATTCATGTCTGTGTGACCCTATGAATGGGTTAGATGATGAAAAAACCTCAACGTGGGCCAGTGAAGGAAACAACTTTCAATGGTGGATGAATTAAGGCCACTGTTTCCTTTCGTGTGGACCATTTGAATATTGGATCTGCCTCATTTTTCGGCTCAAACCCCAAAATGTTCTAATAAAATAGATGGACGGTGAGGATATATCATATGCATTACGGTGGGGTCCATAGATTTAAGTCAACACTTTTGCACTGATTTTCAAGGTGGAATTACTCTTACGTTTTCAAACAAGGTGAAAAAAGAAATAATTACTTATTTACTATGATTTACATGGAAAATCAAACAGGCCCGGGTGTAACAACACGTGCCTGTTCTTTTCTTAATTGACTTTCCATAAATGGTAAAAAATACGGTTCAACAACATCAACTCAAAGTAAACCCACTAACTTGCTGATGACACTGTTCCTAAGTCACAAATTCAAAATCCAATTGCTCGATCAATTATACCTTGTGATTAGTGGATATTTTTATTTAAATAGAACAATTAGATATTTTCATTTTTAACCGTCTAATAAGTGTCCACCAATCTGATATTCAGATAAATCAATAGCCCTATTTTTTGGTACATGATACATCTAAACTGGAACCCAAAATTTGGACAGTTCACTTTGAATTATGCCATGCTTACACTTTGTAAGTGCCCGCGTATCATCCACCGTACTCCACCAGAGTACCAAAGTTTCTCTATTCAAAACCTCCAAGAAACGTTGTCTTCCCATTGCACTCCACTTCCCAACTCTCTGGACTGGCAATATGATTAACGGTCCTGCTCTAATAATGTCCAGAAAGAGGGCCACTCTTCTCACCCTCAAATCCATTGCAGCTTTCTCTCAGGTAAACCCTTCTCTATCCTTCCATCATCCCAAAGCCCTGAGTTCTTCAAAGAACTCTTTGGATTCTATCAAAACCCTAGCTTTTGTCAAACACATCGGTACTGCTGCCGAAAGAACAGATTTCCAAACAGATCCTCATATTACAAAAGATAACCATAGGTTTGAATTCCAACATAGCTCAAATGGGTTTCAAGTAGAAAATCATGTAGATTCTCAGCAAAGCCCAAATGGAGTTTACGGAGAAAGCCCTAGAAATGGGTTTTACAGAGAAAACCCTAGGCAGAAAGACTTTCAGCAGAATACAAATGGGTTTTACAGAGAAAACCCTAGACAACAAGAATTTCAGCAGAACCCAAATGGCTATTATGGAGAAAACCGTGCAGACTCTTGGCAAAACTCAAATGGGTATTATGGAGAAACCACCAGGGATTTTCGTCAAAACCCAAATGGTTATTACAGAGAAAACCCTAGAGAAAATTTCCAGCAGAACACCCCGCATGGGTTTTACCGGGAAAATCCATCAGAAGTTCGGCAGAATTCAAATGGGTTTTATGAGCAGAAGCCTGCAGAGTTTCAGCAGAATCCAAAAGGGAATTGGAGAGAGGACTTTCAGCAAAACCCAAATGGATTTCGGGGAGAAACGGGTGAGTCTCCTTTGGCGTGTGATGGCAGACCTGGTGAAAAAGCTGTTGAAACAGATGGAAGTGAAGGGTATAAAGGCACTGTCAATGAACTGGATGATTTTTGCAAGGAGGGAAAAGTGAAGGAAGCTGTTGAAGTTTTAGGTTTGTTAGAGCAACAAGGCATCGTTGTGGATTTACCGAGGTATATACAGTTGTTGCAGGCATGTGGTGATGCAAAAGCTCTAGAACAAGCAAAGGTTGTTCATGATCACATCTCGAGATCTATGGTTCAAGTTGAAGTCTGGGTTTATAACAAGATCTTAGAGATGTACTCCAAATGCAGTTCGATGGACAATGCTTACCATCTGTTTGAGAAAATGCCTGAACGTAACTTTACATCTTGGGACACCTTGATAACGGGGTTTGCGAACAATGGTCTTGGAGAGGATGCTATTGACATGTTCAGCCGGTTCAAGCAGGCAGGGCTGAGGCCTGACGGGCGTATGTTTATTGGGGTCTTTTCTGCATGTAGTGTTCTGAATGCAATTGATGAGGGAATGCTGCATTTTGAATCGATGAGCAAGGATTATAGTATTGTCCCTGCCATGGAGCATTATGTGAGTATTGTGGATATGCTTGGGAAATCGGGGTATTTGGATGAAGCCATGGAGTTCATCGAAAAGATGCCTGTTGATCCGACTGTGGATGTTTGGGAAACATTGATGAACCTTAGCAGGGTCCACGGAAACATGGAACTTGGCGATCGCTGTGCTGAGTTTGTAGAAAACTTGGACTCATCCAGGCTAACAGAACAATCAAAGGCAGGTCTTTTGCCCATTAAAGCTTCGGATCTAGCAAAGGAGAAAGAGAAGAAGAAATTGTCTGCACAGAACCTTCTAGAGGTCAGAAGTAGAGTGCATGAGTACAGGGCGGGAGATACTTCCCACCCTGAAAAAGACAAGATTTATGAACAATTGAAAGGCTTGAGTGGGCAAATGAGAGAGGCAGGGTATGTTCCAGATACAAGATTTGTCTTGCATGACATAGACCAAGAAGCAAAGGAGGAAGCTTTGCTTTATCACAGTGAGAGGCTCGCTATTGCTTATGGCCTCATCAGCAGCCCGGCTCGTTCACCGATTCGGATAATTAAGAATCTTCGTATTTGTGGTGATTGCCACAGTGCGTTGAAGATCATATCGAAGATTGTCGGTCGGGAACTCATTGTACGAGATGCTAAGCGGTTTCACCATTTCAAGGATGGGCTCTGCTCTTGCAGGGATTACTGGTAGAGAGAGAAGGTATCCAAACTTCTATGATCAGTTTTTCTCAATTTTTTATTTTGCCAAAATGGGCTTGATGGAAGGTAGAAGTTTCATAGAATGATCATGTTTTGCTTATGTGGGCTCCTATGCTTAAATTATTCACGTGCCAGGCTTATGTACTGATGAGAAATTATTCATGATGCTAGGCTTATGTACTTGTGAGATTGACTTGATAGTGAGGTCGGTTGAAACAACCCGCATTTCTTGTTAAGCGCATGTTTTAAGGCTTGGCTTAGTGTAGCTTTGGAAGGATTAGTTGGATTGATCATTGTAGGTTCATAAAAGCTCTGTGTATTAATGGAGGATTTTGGGGATGTCAGATGGATATATTTCTTTAGAAAATTTCTCAATGATTCTTGTTTGCAGCCACGTTTCCAGATGCACCAAGCACAAGAGCCTTACTTGTGCCTACTGGGAAGATGTGTGAGAGATCTGGAAGTTCATCAATCGGACCCTTGGGTAATGTATCCTAACCTAACCATTAGGCCAGCCCATTTATCAGGTGGGCCACACATTTATGTCAAATGTGGACTGTCTGCCATCTATTTTCTGCCCCCTTTTTTTTTTGGTACGTGCGAGGCCTACCTGATAAGTGGACCACCTAGGTTTTTGGGCGAAGGAGCATTCACTGTGCTGGCTGGATCTCACGTGTGCCATGTCGGCATGTGTATGTGCTTGTGCTTGACGCATTCAGATGCATGGTTGCATAGTGTTCTTTAAGTTTCTTTTTACCAGGTAGGAAGGTTCCCTTGAAATGTTGGATGTCTGGGCCTTCTGGCTGTGTAACCATTGTTCTGCTGCTAATTTCATATGAGTCTGCTGGTATTCTGTCAAAACAACTTCAAAATTGCATGTGATGCTGGAATCTTTTTATTCCTTCATCTGGATTTGCTCTCATTTTGATGATCTGTGTTTTGCTGGAGTTCTGTCAAAGCAACTTCAAAATTGCATCTGATGCTGGAATCTTCTTATTCCGAATCCTTTGTCTGGTTTTGCTTTTATTTTGACTATCTGTGTTTAAACTCCCCATTTTTTGTGGGAGATCATGGATTATATCTCTCTCGAACTATATTTCAAGTACACCTTTGATGCACAAGGACTGGTCAGTCAGTCTAACCCTCCCCACTTTGGAGGCCCTGCTGTTGTAGGGTTTGTCATTTCAAAGATATATGTCCTTGGGGAAAAGTGAGAAACCTGAATTTGTTGGCGAAACCAGAAACCAATACATGGTTGTTGGTCATCTTGGTCAGTCTACTGCCACTAATTGGTTGGGGGTCATCTAGACCATTTTCTTCATACACCTCACCATCAACAGAACTCACATTGACATATTCATTCCAATATTCAAGGGTAGGGCCCACCATCTGTTGGAAAGGACTTCACACTAGAAAACAATGTGAATGTTGAATGCTAATTCCACATTTCAAATGACAGGATATTCAACGGATGCTCCCCCTCTGCATGTATCCTATCCTAAAATTGGAGCATCCTTCCCAGCAGAATGTAACCATTGTCTGTTGGTTATCATTTTTCTAACTCCGGTGTCTTCATTTTTCTACCACATTTTTGAGCCAAGGAACATTCAACATAGGGACCAACCATCAAGCACCTGGGATCCTGCACTCCATGTTGGCACATGTGGTACTTCCCTAGTTAGTTTTCGTCATATCTTGTCAATGAACAAGAGATGATGTTGGCCTACACCCCAAAAAGGTATGGGCTAGCCTCCTCGATATCCTCCAAACCTCGTGGGTGATGCTGGGGGACCATAGAAGACCTCTTGGCTTGGCTTATAGGAAGGGTTGGAAAAGAAGGGGGAGTGGGGCGATGGCTCATTTTTGTGGCAGCTCTATGGGCTATTTTGGGAGAAAGGAACCAGTGTTACTTGCGGAACTCATGTTGGTTGGAATTAGAGGTGGTCAGGAAGATCAAGCAGGATCTGGTGGATTGGGCCTCTTGTTTAAAGGTTATTGATGTCTATAAATTATCATCTCTTTGGCCGTAGTTGTTTTCTTTTGGGCTGTATTCTTTTCCACCTTTGTTCTTCTAGGCAGTTTTTCTAGCAAGAGCTTTGTTACCTTTCAAAAAAAAAAAGAAAAAAGGGAAAACTAAAAAAGAAATGAGAAGATTCTTACTATGATTTTGCTAATACTAATACAGGGCACGCCTTCCGATTAATCCACCACTTCTATATGTGACTTAAGAATGCTGTATTGTTGGACTTGAGTGCCTAGGATTTGGTTAAAAATGAGGATTTTTTGTTGATCATCTTAGTTCAATTGAGAAAGAAGCTTTCTTGGGTCTGCTTAAAGGAGAGGTTTTTCTGTTGGTCATCTTAGTTCAATTGAGAAGGAAGCTTTCCACTTTTGCTGACAAAATGAAGCCTCTCTTCCTTTTGCCATTTTTCTGCAAGGGTCATAAAATGCTTAGGCCAAGCGATTGTACAGTAAGTACAGTTTGGGTTTTGAGTTCGTACAATTTCAGGCCATGTTCAGTGATCCAAACTGCCCATCTGGCAAAAATCTCCTCAATGTTAAAATCTTAAACCTTTTAATACGTGTGTTATAAAGAAGCGGCTAAAAGGAAAATGCGGCGAAGGGCCCCATTGAACCAATAAAAGGCTGGATATTCTATAGCTAGGATCTTCCAATCTAGGGTATTTTTTGTGTAGGGGCCATCCGCATTGAGCCCTATGATGTCAATGTTTTGGATCACTGAACCATGGGTCCGCTTGTACAAACTGAAAGCCAAAATGTACAAACCTTTGGCCTAAGCACTGTATGATCTTTCTCCTTAATTTTTGTGGATTCATTGGTGTTTTTCCTCCTGCAAAACCTTAAAAAAAAAAAAAGAAAAAAGATTTTTCCTTCGTAAAATCCTCTTAGCAGACCAAAAGTAGCATCTTTTTGGTCATTTTCATCCTACCAAGGAAATTTCTATTGTCCTTTGAGACAAACAGTCCCTTGGGAAGCACAAGGATTGTTTAGTTGATATTTATCAATCATTTAGCTTTAGCACGATTAGTGTTTTTGTGATTGACCGGGAACGTTGTTGGTTATCCACCATTCTAAGTTAGTGGCAAAAATAAATACTTCATTTGGATGATTATTTTAGGGGGCGTTTGGATCGTAAGTTACTTTACATAAGCTACTTATGCATCAAGTAGTTTATCTTAGTTTTTACTTATTCAACAAATAAGTATGTTTGGTAAACAACATACTTATCAGCAAAAAAGTAGAAAAATCTGTTTGGCTTCTGATGTCACATAAGTACTTATCCCTCAAGTTTATTCGGTCCACCCTTAAAATCCACTTTCCATCATGTGGGCCCCACCTTTGATGTGGGTCGTCCATCATGCAGGGCTACCTTGGATGTGGGCCATTCATCATCGGCACCTTTGATGTGTACCGTTGATTATGTGTAGGCCCACCTTGATGTGGTCATCCATCACCTGGAGTCCACCATCAAAATAAATTATCCATCATGTGGGGCCCACCTTCAATGTCACCGCTCATCATGTGGAACCCACCTTTGATGTAGGCCGTCTATCGCGTGGGCCTACAGGGTGCCCCACCTTCGATGTGTGATGTCCGTCATGCGGGGCCTGCCTTGGATGTGGGCCATTGATCATTAGGGGCCAACCTTCATGTGGGGCCCATCTTCAATGTTATTGTCCATCATGTGTGGCTGGGCCACCTTAAATATCCACCTCTCCTCATGTGGAGCCCACTTTTGATATGGACCGTCCATTGTGTGGGCTCCACCTTCAATGTGAGTCGTCCATCATGCAGGGCTTTCTTTGGACGTGAACCATTTATCATTAGGGGCCTACCTTTGATGTGAACAAGCCATTATGTGGGCTCACCTTGTTGTGGGTCATCTATAATGTGGGACCCACCTTTGATGTGGGTCGTCCATCGTGTGGGCCCCACCTTTGATGTGGACTGAGAGGGAGGGAGAAGCAAAAAATAAAAACTAGTACAGATGTGAAGCCACAAATATTTCATGTAATGGAAAACAACAACAACCCAACCCCTTCACTCATTTATGTCTCCACCATAAGTGATAGGTCTCATGTGCCCTCTTTTGTTCCACATACCCTTATTGTGTTGATGCTTCCAAGACCCTTTTGGGTTTTTGTTGTAGGGAAATGATTCTGTAGTCGGTCCAGCCTAAATGTGTGTTTTTTTAAACTGTGGGGAATCATGATGGTCCCAAAAGAAGGATGCTCCGCATTGCTACGTTTCTCCTGCTTCATGTACCTTATTATTATTATTTTTTTATATTTTATTTTTCCTTCAAAGGTGGTTTGCTAGCAAGGCTCTCCCCCAAGAGGCTTGCCTGATCTGTTTGCCAATCTGCCCCACCATGTGATGATGCAGACCGTTCATCTTGATCTGCTATACTATATGATCAATACAAAAAGAATCTCAATGATCAGAAATCATCACTGTCAATGCCTATGTGATTAGAATGCTTGTGGACCAGTACTTCTAAGTCAATTTGTATGGATTGGATCTTGGATGAGTGGGGATTTTTCCACATGAACTGTCTAAGTTGGGGACTTCTCGATGAGGGAGAGGTTTGGCTAGCCTGGGACTCTGGATTATCCCATGGTAGGGCAGAAGAGGGATAGGTTTAGCTAGCCTTTAGGCCAAAGCCTTGCCCATGTCCGTGTCATATCATTTACTAATGTAGCTGCATCATAGCATATGTGCCAAACATCTTCCAACTGGTCCATTGATTCTAGGCTGGAACCCCTATGCACATGTCCTTACCAAATTTGAAATGTTGGAGGGAAACGAAGTCTGCATGTGCTTAGGATTCCTGCCAACCACCAAAAGATGGTGGGAGATCTTGGTACACAATCTCATGTATTGCAGTGTGGATGTGCTGCTTGTAAATGTATTAGTGCAAAGGAACGATTGTCGGACTAGTTTTGATAGATCATGGTCACAGAAAAAGTAAGTTCGATGTCAAAAGTGTATATGATGTACTGCAGTTGGAACATAGGGATTTGTGCACAAGCACACATGGAACGGATGTGCCTGATCAAATGTGATCAGATTAATCGTCTTGGACAAGTGGTTAGAGATGTGATGCTTCGCTTTTGTTTTACCCCTGGATTTGGTCAATCCCTCCCACTAGGAGGCTAAATAGCCTTAGGTGTCCACTCTAGACCAGCAATATACGGATGGAAGGATAGCTTTATACAAGTAGGTGGGTGTATGGGAATTGGTGTACCTTACTACCATGGGAAGGATGAGTTATATTCTCATAATGGAATTCTCTATCCAGAGCTTTATATATATGAGTTTAGGTTTAATGGAAGAATTGTACTTCTAGTTCTAATTGTAGAGATTTTCTTCCTTGAGAAAGAGAGAAAACGAAAAGAGAGATTTCTCCCATCTTCTTCCTCACACCAAAAGGCCATCACCTTCCTGGTTGAGATAAAAACTTGGTTCACAAATCTAGTCTTAGAGTGATTGAGATTTAGCATTTCTACTAGGATTTTCCTTCGTTTTTTGATAAGTTTGGTGGTAGATTATTCATATTCATGGTTACATTTCTGAGGTAATATTTCTCCATCATCTGGTACTCTTTTGCTTATCTTTATGACAGTTCCTCTTGGAATCTACCAGTTTATGACAAAGATGGATTTGTTTTATTCAAATTTGTCTGGAGTTTTGCATGCTCATGCCTGGGGTGAAATATTGAAATTCCATCCTGTAGGAAGAAGAAAATGCCCACCAAAATAGATTAGACAACTACAATCACAAATAATAGAAATGAACAAGAGTAAGTTTTAAACTGTAATTGTAATTTTCTGAGTACCTTATTAACAACCAACTAACTGAGAGATTCCGTAGAAAAAAACATTTAAAAGAGATGAATCACAATATACAACGGTTGTTAATGTGCATGAAATGTTCCTGAGATTTTTAATTGCTTAGACTGCCACAAGAAAAAAGGTACTTATATATGATGTCCACATACATCTACATGCATGCCGAAATGTCATGTGTCTGAAAGTTTGCACAAAATCCAATAATCCACTCCTGATTTTCATATAAAAACATTTCTGTGCTTTTGTATACATGATCTATTCAATTGAGATACGTGACTCCCAGCTCTGATCACACCCACACCATCTAATCATGGATTATTGTTGTAATTGCAAATCCTGCACAGATATGTGACTCCAAGCTCTAATCATACCGATGCTTTCTGCTCTTGGGTTATTGTTGTAATTGAAAATCCTTCACAAGACGAGAGATGAAAAAGATTGTAAACAAGCCAATTTAAAAGATTTTTGTCACTTCTCAATTCTCATCGCATAATAGTCATTTTTGAACTTTGAATATATTTATGAAGTAAAACAACTTGAGGCTTGTTCTCATACTATGTAGGCTGTGTTTGGTTGACAAGTGATAGAGTTGCAAATCTTTTCATGTGATAGAAAAAATAATTCATGATTTTGGGATTTAACTCTTACTATAATTCCCAAAATCATGAAATGATACTTTGTGTGAATATGAAACAGCTCTCTCTCTCTCTCTCTCTCTCTCTCTCTCTCTCTTTCCCTAATACAAGAGAGAATGACCCTATTTTGCAAAATTTGGAAGTTCCACTTGGGCACTGTTTGGCAGACGCCTAAAAACGAGTTAATCACATTTTAGTTAACAACTATTGTGTATAAGAGAGCTTGATCTCTAATACATAATTACAGTTTATGAAAATAAGATGAACAAGTTATATATTAGAGATCAAGATCTTTAATACATAACCACTGTTAACTAAAATGAAATGAGCGCTGAAATTGTGTAAAATATTACAAGCAAGCAGAATAAAGAAGACAAAAGAGACGGGAAGAAGAGAGAGGAGAAAAGAGTGGAATGACTTCTCTACCCCCCTCATCCCCCACTCTTTTATCTTATTAGGGCTTTCACTTAAAATGCTGAAATTACAATATTATCCCCCTTGCTTAAGTAACTTAAAGAGAGACATAATAATGGGCCTAAAACTCTATCAAAACATGCACATTAGGCCCAACAGCCCATAGTGCCTACACGTGGGACAATTTTAACATTTAACACTCCCTCTAAAGCTAGAGCATAGATATCATGCACGCCCAACTTGGATTTAAGCTTCTCAAATTGAGACTTTCTAAGAGCTTTGGTAAACAAATTTGCAATCTAATCATAGGACGAAATATATGAAGTGACAATTTCTCTATGAAAGATTTTATCCCGAATGAAGTGGTAGTGGACCTCTATGTGCTTTGTCCTCTCATGGAACATTGGATTGTTGTCAATATGCATAGTCGCTTGATTGTCACAGTGTAATCACATTGGACTTGAACCAAAAATCCCAATTCGTCCAGAAGTGATTTCAGCCAAACAAGTTCACAAGTTGTGTGCAATGTTCGAAATATCGGTATCGCATTACGTATCACACCCTTGGGATATGGATGCGTATCGGTTATTGCATGGGATATATCGGTTGTATCGTGTAATGTATCGTTATTGTTGGAAACATTGGAAAATTGGTCAAATATTTCAATGAAACTTCATTGATTGTTAAAAAAGACATCAATACGCACTTATAAATCAAAACATTACAAAAAACAAGTGCACATAATAGGTTTTATTTGTATGGGGTCCTAATCTATGTGTTGTCTAACTGAACTGTTGCAAGCATATTCAAAGTCTATTCATATAATTTATAAATGTAAGAAGACGTGTAGAAACACAAGCAATACATTCAAAAGCAAAATAAGAAGTACTAGATTAGGTTACATGTTTGATTTTATGTTTGGACATGCAGATTGCAACCAATTTGCGAGAAATTGGGAAATTTTTATTTTTTTCAATTTTCTGCAACTCAGTCCATCTCGTCCAAATCTCAAAATCAAAGCTCGTAATCCATGATTTTTCATGCAAAACATGAAAAATCATGGATTTGTAATAATTTCACTCTGATTTAACATGATTTACAGAAAAAAGGATCAAAAATTGAAAATGCTCACAGGATCAAATATGTGGGATATATCCCACTACTTGTGTGTTTCGTATCGCACAAGTGGGATACAAGATATATCGCGGGATATATCGGCTGATATCGTCGATATTTTAAATACTGGTTGTGTGTGCCATGGATTTATATTCTACTTCAGCATTGGACCACACAACAACATTCTACTTATTGCTTTTTTAGGTAACCACATTAACACCAAGAAAGGTGCAGTAGCCTGTAATTGATCACCTATCATGTCTTGACCTTGTGTAATTCACATTTGAATAATTAGCCACCTCAAGCTGGCCATGAGATTTATACAGGATACCTTTTCTAGGTGCACACTTTAAGTATTTAAGAATCCTCATAATTGTAGCTAAATGTGAAGCTCCGGGAATTTGCATAAATTGACTAACCGCACTAACAGGAGAGGAAATATCAAGCCTGTGATAGTTAAATAGATGAGTTTATCAACGAGTCTTTTGTACATACCAGGGTCTGTCAATAACTCTCCTTTTCGGGATCAAGCTTGAGATGAGGGTCTGTTGGTGTATTTGCAGGTTTGACACCTGTCATACTTGTCTCTTTCAACATATCACAAACATATTTCTCTTTGGCACAAATTCATCCCAATTTTAGATCTTGCTATTTCGATACCCAGAAAACACCGAAGACAACCATGATCTTTAATTTGAAATTGGGAGTGAAGACGTGACTTCAATTTCTTAATTTCTTCCAAATCATCACGTATAACTACTATGTCATCCACATTTTTTTTTTTCAAAGGTGATAGTTTATTAATCAAAGGCAAAAAGAAAGACAGAGAAAAGAAAAGAAAAGCCAAAAAAATCTAAAGGAAGCCTAAGCTAAAAATACAATAACAAAACAACCTCAGGCTGAGACCCCAAAACAGATAGCTCATTCATGACGCCCAATCCCGAAACAATAGAATGACTCTATTGAGAACCCCCACACTCGCGATGCTTTTGTTGCGAAAGCATCGGCCGTTCCTTTCTCCCCAAACCGCCGACAATAATGCTAAGAGGGCAATTCTCCATCTTTTCTTGCCCACCTTCCCTCCATCCTTTGAATGCCAAGCAAGGAAGAAATCTTCGATGGAGCGAGGTATGTCCCAAGAGACTGATACCATACCAAGGACTCCTGCCCATATGTCAACCGTAAAAGGACAATGAAGAAAAATGTGATTGACCGATGCGGTGTTGTAACGTCTTGGAAAAATCCATACAAAGACCCGAGTACCACCTCAGGCAGAAATCGCTAAGGATCAAATTATGTAGAAATTAGACGAAAATTAATTAAGTATTAAACTGAATTAATCAGTAGATTAGCTTGAACCGCTTGCTATACGATCTGTAAGACCCGAAACCAGTAGAATCACTAACTCTACATTACCTAAAAACCTAGGATCAACCTCAAAACCTAGTTGCTCTCGGGAGCATCTTGAAACTCCGTATCGGACCTGGACCGCTCGTCGAAAGTCCGATTACTGCAAAACTATACGATTACGACCGCCGTACTGGGCTTGACAACCATCTCGGGAATTAAGTCCAAATAGTATCCCGAAATGCACAACTTGAACCCAGAGCGAAGTGTGTGAGAAACACGTATATCTTTAGAAAATGAACTTAAACTTAAGTGAATTGGGCCATTCGCTAACAGGCCAAATTTAAGGTTTCAGACCGTCAGATTCCGACCCATCTGCACCCTTGGATCAGGGAAAATTTCCAACACATGTCAGTGTACGTGCGGCCCTGATCGAGTGTCGATAGCCGTTGAACTGAAACTGGTCATCCACGGTCGATCCATAAATCCGATCGGACCGAAATCTTAGCCTGGCGTAGATCCATCGTTAGAGAACTTTCCCCAGACCGTATGCAGGAAATGGACCTCCGGATGAGCTCCGTTGGCCCGAAACAGACGACTTTTGGTTATAACCTAAGTATACCATGGCCCTGGGGCCATTGACATCAGTTCTGGGCCTATATAAGGGCCTTAACCCACCCCTCTCATTCCATACGAATTTCCTAACCCTAGGAGAGAGAAGAGAGAAAAGAGAAGGCAAAAGTGAGGAGAAAGTAAGAGAGTGAGATATCGTCGCTGGGATTCGATTCCACCACTCCACGTGCTGAATCATCCTGCCTGTATTGCTACACCGGTGAATCCAAATCCATTTTTAGGTAAGAAATCCTAACCCTAATATGTTTTAGAGATTCAAATAGAGGAATTGGTGAAATAGCTAACCTATTTCATTGATTTAGGCGGCCGTTGTGCCGTAGACAAAGGCTTAGTGTTCGAACTGAGTTCGATACGAGTTTACCAACGGAAGGTGCAGACTATAAATGTTTAGGTTATGGTTTTCAAGGCTTTCAATGTTAGTTAAAGATTTATGACTGACTTGATTGCCGTCACACGTGCTTAGATGCGATGTTTTCCGTATATTACACATATATATAAACTATGTTGATTTTTAATGCATTCTATGTGTTTGTTGAAATGTTTGAATGAATATGGAATTATGATTTGTGCTTGCCATGATTATTGATTGAGAATATATGATTGTCGTATGTGTGGCAAATCCTTTGTGAAAGGATTTGCTATAATATCTGTTATAACTACTTTATTACATGTATGTTGATATGTGTAGTCTAAGTGTTTGATAAAATGCCTGAATGAGAAAATGCTTGTTGAAATGCATTTAATGGGGGGTATTGAGATAGGATTCTCAATTACCTTATCTATAGTTACAGTTTCCTTCATGTAACCTATCTTACTACTACATGCTTTATGGATGAAATGCCTATGTATGACAGCATGTGCACTATGTGTGTTTAAAATGCTCAAATGAGATTTATATTTGGATTGACTGTTAAATGCTGTTTTGACTATCACACACGAATGCCTGTTGTATTTGAGTATGATTGGGACTAATACGTAGTCCAGGCAATCGGTAATGGTTTACGATCAGTGGCCGAACTAGTTTCGCCACAACGGATACGTTCAATGAATCCGAGTCGTACGGTGATTATCGACAGTGGTTAGGCCATGAGGAGTGCGTATGCGCTCCATGTTGATTAATTCAACGTGCGCTCGTACCGGTCGAGCTTGTCAAGCAACCCGATTGGCCTTATGTATATTCACCATTTATGAACGCTACTACTTGAATCTAAGGTACCACTTACCAGCGAAAAGTCCGTTTCACCTTGATACCACGATCCGCTAAGACTCATGAGCCAGGCATGGTGGTATGGGACACCATGGTCGAGTTGTCAGCCTACGTTGGGGTGACGAGCCTCCCCGTAGTGACCAGTGAGCAACCCAAACTCGTGAGCCGAATACGGTGGTATGGGACACTGTATTCGAGCTGTCGGCCTACGCTAAGGTGACGAGCCTTCCTGTAGTGACCTCGAGTATAAAATAGGCCTACGATCAGGTGACGAGCCTCTCGTAGTGACCTCGACTGTGAATTAAGCCTACGTTGAGGTGACGAGCCTCCCGTAGCGACCTATAGTGTAAACTCGTGAACTTGCCTATCGTATGTGATTAATTAGGATTGACGACCCTAGATGGATCATTGTTTGGTCAATGATATAAAGGGAGGTACCTTAGCTTCCCAAACCTGCTGTATGAATAAGTCTAAGTAAGAACTTGGCTAACACCACCATGCACCGCATTGCATGTGCCTTTGGCGTGAGTGTTGAGTACAGTGGGAGTTAGCATGCACGACCTTGAGATGATGTCGCAGAGGGAGTGCAAGCGAGGGTATGCATCATTAATACATATCATTCTTGCATTAACAAGAGTACTTAGGACATGATTGTTATACTGCTTTGTCATTACTGCTTGACTGAGTTGACAACATGTTAATCTTTGCCTTATAGCTCCACTGAGTTGATCACTCACTCCCACTCTGGGACGGTGTTTTAAAACACCAACCAGACCCTATTTTAGTTTCAGGTGATGACGACGCTTACGAGATGGAGCCCGTCTTCTATGATGACGAGGAGTTCTCCTACATGCAACTCTCTGGCGGGTCTATGTAGAACTGGAGTTGCGTATCGGGGCTACAGGGATATGGATTAGATGACACTTACACACTTTATCATTTTGTAAATTTTGGAACTATACATGTAATTATTTAGCCTGGCGATATGATCATACTCGGGGGTTACATCCACTTATACACTTTATATATCTATCACAGTCTTCCGCTTGCTAAATTTAATCGTCTCTGGAGTATGATATGTTGATTTAGTATAATCCCATTCATATTTAAATGCACTAAACCGGACAACGTTTAATGATCATTATCTATGTTGCATAAGTGATGTGACGGTTCTTGGGAGTTGGGCCTTTGTTCGACCCTTGAAATTTGGGGCGTTACAAGTTAGTATCAGAGCATGATTTGGATTAAACTGGACCTGGGTTATGGTAACACGATGCACACTAACGTACTTTGACTCAGGAGGGAGCGATGAAACGTAGAAACAGTTGTAGGATCCCAAGTTTCGCCCGTCGGTGATCATATGACCGTTGAAGCGAAACTGACCGTTGAAATCGGACCCGTAGGCATCTGTGATCATGCGAGATGATCCCAATTCTTTTCCAGACCATCCATCGACGGGTTTAGACGATGATTCGATGTATTCCACACTCAAATAATCCGAAAAGCGTGAATATACGTGAGATAGGACCCGAAACCACATCGAACGAACATCGGGACCCGAACCACATGAAACAGTGGAATCCGGGGGAGACCCGCACATTTCCGGCACCCTTGGGGGGGGATGCCATCGCCCCTACGGCGATGCCATTGCCCTAGGTCCAGTGGACCGCGATGGCATCGCGCCAACCGCGAGGCCTCGTGGTCTAGCCAAAGCGGGCCGGGCGGCCTGACGCACTTGTACACACATGTGGGGCCATGTTTTTCGTGTGGGGACCCCCATTTCTTCCCTTTTTGCTTCATTTCACCCTCACCTAGAGTATAAGCCTTTCCAACCCCTCCAAAACTTTGATTTCCCCTCTCAAATCCTCCCTCCATTCTCATATTATGTTCTTCTTCTTCTTCACTACATACCCATTCTCTATCATATCCCTCAAACCCATCTCCTATCTCCCTCATTCCTTCTATTTGGGCACACAAACCCTCCTTGGTGTCTCAAAAACCTCAAGGTCCAACAACCCATCCTATCCCTCCATTCTATTTCACTCTCATGGCTCTTTTTGAGCTTGTGACGACTATATTTTCGCTTTCCACACTTCTTTCTCTCATGAGGAAGAAGAGGGCTTCCACGAATGAAGCTGGGCCTAGCCGCCCTATCCGTTCAAGGAGGCAGAAAGGCGCCGAGGCTAGCACAAGCGCCGATTGGGAGCCAAGGACAAAGCGGGATTTCGATCCCCAGCTTCCTCTCGATAGAGCTCTACTGGCGGATATGGCACATGGAAGGTTTCAAGGCTGTAGGGTTCTCTTTGAAGCACATGTGGACGAGAAACTATTTGGGCTTTATCCGACGATGGATCTCCTGTCGGACGCCGGGTGGGGTCCCATATTTGAGGGTAAGTCTCCTGCGAATGAGAGCACTTCTGAGCCTTCTACGCCCATATACGAGAGCCGCTACTGGAGCCTTTACAGTTCTCTATCCCCGTGGGAAGGCGGGAAGCCATTGTCAATGTGGACTTAATAGCCCAAATCATGGGGATGCCACTTGGTGAGGTTCTTCCTAGTGAGAAGAGTCTCAGGAGTGCGCGTGAAAGAGATCGCCGTACGCGATTTCTTTGTGGCCGACTGGTCCATTGGAATCGAGGCAACTGCCTCTCAGCAACCAAGATGACTCACGACTTCCGCCTACTCCACCACATATTCACGCACGATGTGTATCCTAGATGGAGCAATCGCTCCGAGTGCACGCGTTTGATGGTGGACTTCCTATATTGAGCTGGGCAAGGAGACAAGCTGTGCCTGCCCACGTATATACTACTACAGATAGTTAAGACCGCACGCTCTCCTAGGACTGACATTTCACTCCCATTCGGCCGACTTATATGCAAGCTTGCTCGTGAATTCGGCTACAGACTTGGCTCAGAAAGGCTTGCGCCGATCCATTTCATCAACAACACTACTCTCAACAATATAAATATTGGGCCACGACAATGTCAAGCCCGACTCGATGAGAGTGAGGATGAGACGGGAAGTGAAGAGGAAGAGAGTGATGAAGAAGGTGGAGATGAGATAGAGGAAGAGCAGGAAGAGGAAGAAGAGGAGGCGCAAGACTCTGATGGAGGCTCTCCTCCTACTACACATGAGCCCCACTATGATCGGGTTGCCTTAGAAGCCCGTTTGGCTCAGATCAAGGAGGGCTAAGTCGCCCTGCGACAGGAGGTCAGAGAGACCCGGGCCAAGCTTGAAGAGAATCAGACCTTCGTGAAGTGGAAATTTAAGAAGGTATCTCGCACCTTGAAGGCTATTCTGTGTTGTATGCAGGACAAGGGTGCCCCTCCACCATCACCAGACTCAGACGACTAGTCATATGTTGTAGCCGTCATTGGGTCTTTTCTTTCCGTGTTTTTCTTGCTTTCTATGTTACAGCTTTGATAGGCTTAGTAGTAGGGTAGAGTTGTGGTGTGTTTTGGTGTTTAAAGCTTTGGTAGATTAGCTCACATGCATCTTCTGTCATGATTCATGTAAAACTATATCTCATGTATTGTGACAAATTTTGGTAAATGAAATGCATGAAGCTTCTTTTGAGTTGGAATGTAAATGATGTTTGGATGAGTGTTTATTCTTATGTTAAATCTTACACGGGTTGCACCCTATGTTGTATATAGGGAACGTCACATAAGAGCACTCGGAGTACGACACGTCTTACCCTTGGCGAATCGAGTGACGGGGCAACTCCCCTCAGCGATAGCCATACGGACCCCAGTTTGGGCCCGGATCACAAGACTATGCCGGATTCTCAGCCAGCCACTGGCCCCACAAATGGGCCAACACCTTTCCCACCACCGGTTCCCGAGCAGAACCGTGCGTCTACCTCGACGCCTCACATGCCTCAGGCGGGTCCTCCCCTTGATAGGTTGGAGCAGATGATGCTCCTTATGCAGCAACAACAACAAATTTGGACCACCATTGCTGGGGCCCTTGCCCAGAACATGAATGTGGTTCCGCCTGCACCACTTGGGCACCCTGCTGGGAATACGAGTGCCAGCGGCTTATTTGAGCGATTCCAGCGCTTTCGACCTCCTACTTTTGCGGGTACTCACAGACCCGAGGAGGCCGAGTATTGGCTTGACCGCATCTCTAAGATGCTGAAGCTGCTTCACTGCACTGATGCAGAGCAGGTTGAGTTGGTCACCTACATGTTTGAGAAGGAAGTCAGTCTCTGGTGGGACAATATCCTTCGGACCGTTGCTCCTGGTTACATATGAACGTGGGAGGCTTTTGAGACACGCTTCCATGGAAAGTATTTCCCTCTCACCTACAGTAATGAGAAGGAGGGAGGGTTCCTTCGCCTCCGATAGGGAGGGATGACCGTGGCGGAATATGAGAATAGGTTCACGGAGCTGGCTAGATATGCTCCTTTGATCCTAGCTAACGAGCCGATGAAGATGCGGCGATCTTCTGAGGGTTTGCGGCTTGAGATCCGCTCGAAGATGTGTCGTGATAGCATTAACAATTATGCTGAGCTAGTGAGCATGTCCTTGCAAGCTGAATAGGATGGGGATAGGCTATCCCGTATACGCGTACCTATGGTTCCTAGGCCTCAACCAAACTTGCCGAGTAGACCGTTCCTCGGCAAGAGGCCACGTGGAGATTCTCCTCCTCGACTAGACTTGACAAAGAAGGATGATGCTAGGAAGAATCATTCCACATTTACAGAGATTGTCAACCGTTAACACTTTTTTCTGCCCACCAACCAACCAAAGGCCACTTTTATTTTTATTTTATTATTTTTTATTTTTTTGCTGCAGACCTTGCCACACAAACTTCGGAGAATAACAAGACCAGGTTGCTCCAGCTCCTTGTAAAAAGATCGCACTGAGAAGGACCCTGATGCTGTCTTCTTCTAGTAGATTGAGTCATATGGGGATAGGGGGATAGAGTGGCCCTGCAAAAGAGACAACAATGAAGCTAAGACTTTGATTTCGTTATCTCACAAATCTCTTCTAAAAGGGAGAAGCCAGATCATATCTTCACCTCAAATAGAAAAGCAATCAACCATCGGAATATTAATATCCAAACTAAGAGAAACAAGCTCCGAAAAGGAAGAAGACAAGGGATGATCTCCAATCCAGGAATCAACCCAAAATCTAATTCTTTTCCCATCTCCCACCAAGAATTTCATTCTATCAAAAACCGGAATAGCAATTCTGTTTATACCTTTCCATATAAATGATAACCGATAGGAGGATTTTTTTAATCCACCAACCCATCGGAGTGGTTCCATACATGGCAGCTACTACAACTCTCCATAAGCTCCTCTCCTTGGTGGCAAACCGCCAAACCCATTTCCTGAGGAGCGCTTCATTAGCTAAACCAAGGCGTTTAATACTTGCCCCCCCTTGAGAGAATGGAAGGCAAACCTCTTTCCAGCTCAAGAGGTGGAATTTTTTCTCGTTAGAACTACCCTGCCAAAGGAAATCCCTCCTCAGCTTGTCTATTCTAGCCAATACCGATTTAGGACATTGAAATAGAGACATGAAATAGATAGGCAGGTTAGACAAGCAATCCTTGATTAAAGTTAATCTTCCTCCAAGGGACATGAGTTTACCTTTCCAAGAGGATAGCCTATTTTCTAGCCTTTCTATAATTCTATCCCAAATAAATAATGGAGGCTTACTGACGCATAACAGAAGACTAAGATAAAAAGTTGGGAGATAGCCTACCTTGCAACCAAAGATATTGGCCAAATGGGAGGATTCTTCTGATGATAGATTAATCTCAAAAAGCTCACATTTCAGTTTATTTACTTTAAGAGTTAAGACTAGATATTACCTCAAACCAGCAAACCGACATGCTAAAAAAGTCTGTCATATGATCCTTTGCTTCACAAAAAAGCAGGGTATCATCCGTGATTTGAAGGTGGTAAATGCTGAGTAGGAAAATTCCCCACCTGAAAGCCTTGAAACAGACCTACTTCCTGCCTTTGTATCAGAATTCTACTAGGGGCTTCTGATACGAGAATGAAGAGAAAGGGAGATAGTGGGTCGCCTTGACGAAGACCTCTTGACAATTTGAAAAAACCAACAGGAGAACCATTAACCAGAATATAAAATCTAGCTGAAGATACATAAGAAAGCATCTTGTGTCTCCATTTTGATCCAAAACCCAACTGAGACAACCTGTAATCAAGAAACGACCAGTTAACATGATCGTAAGCTTTTTCTAGGTCTAGTTTACACAAGACACCAACCCTCTTAGCTCCATGATATGAATCCAAACATTCGTTAACTATGAGGACTGCATCCAAAATTTGACTTCTGGCCACAAATGCACTATGAAATTGAGATGAGATTGAGGGAATAACCTCACGAAGTCTAAGGTTGAGGATTTTATTTGAAATCTTGTTAGGACTACCGATTAAGCTAATAGGACGGAAATCCTTAAGATTGACAGCTCCATCAATATTAGGAATTAGTGCTATCAATGTGCATCCCATTTCCGAAGGAATGTAACTCAATCTGAAAAAATCATCGATGAATAGAAATGGATCCTTTCTGACCAGGTTCCAAAACCTTTGAAAGAAAATTAGCGGGAAGCCATCTGGCCACAGGGACTTCTCCTTTTCAAGGGAGAGGACATCTTCCTTCACTCCTTCCAAAGAAATAGGGGCTTTGAGGCCATCTGCTTCTTCTCTTGAAAGAGAGATGAAGGAAAGGTTATCTGACCGGGGGCGATCAAAAATATCGTCTATGAGAAGCGATGAGGAAAAAATCACAATCGCATCAGTAATTCCAGATTTATCAGTCAAGGTTTTACCCTCTACCGATAAAGAAGAAATAGAGTTCACTCAAGCTCGAGCACTGACTATCCACTGGAAAAAATTCATATTTTTATCTCCGTTAGTTAGATTGCTCGGGATCTTTGGCGCCACTTTATCTCATCTTCCTTAATTCTAGAGTTATATTCAAGGGAGTACTTAGCTTTGTGTCACGCCCTAGAACCCGGTACCCGAGTAACGACACCCAGATCCCGAATTCGGGGGAACTAAATAAAAACGTAAGGGAGGAGTGTTTCCCGCGTGTTCGCATAGTCAGATTAGCAATCCACTCTCAAGCCACAATTAGAGTCGCATTTATTAACACAACATGTATCAAATGATGGGCAAAGATAATAAATGCTCACAACCCTACTCCCTGTGCTAAAAGCTGATTTTGATGTCACAATCGAAATTGGAATTGATAGTATGTCTTGTGCCATCATTGAAAGTCCATGGTATTCACGAGTTCTCGACTTCCATCATTGCAAAACATCAAAATCCTCTTCTTGTAACTTTATGCCTGTATCCTTTAGATACTTCTCCACTTTTAATTCAGTTTTTTGTGTCTTTGTTTCTTCTTCGTCTAAGAAAGGCATAAAATCACAAAGTCGCTTTCCTCCAGTAGAAGTACTATATCCAGATTGAGGAGTAACTACTATGTTAGATGTTGCGGCAAAAGTACCAATATATGAAGTGAACAAATCTTCAACTGCAGCACGAATAATGGCGGTCTCTGTTGAAACTCTTTAAGAATTGGAATAAAATGACTTGAAAACGTATCTAACCATTGCCATCTTGTATTGTGGATCTATAACAACTATAATGGCCATTAGTTTATGGCAGTTGGCCCGATACTTATCGAATTTCATTTGCATTCCTAGAGCCATCACTTGTAAACAATCTGGACCCTCATCAGCACACTTTTTAAGAGCGTCCATAATGAAAATAAATTCTTAAAGAAACTAATTTGCTATAGGATGCTTATTAAAATTTTTTTTTTCTTCGTGCAGTTGTAAAAAACTTTGAGAAACTGGTGAACTTGTTTAGCTTTCATCTAGTCTTCATCACTAGGCACATATCTGTATATTTTATCATGCGCCGTAGGTTCAGGGAATGCAACTTTAAATTCTAAAGTAGTATCCAACATTTCATATGTTGAATTTCAGCCTGTGCAAACATGTAACTTCAATTGTTTTTTAGATTTCAAATTCAAACGTTGGATTATATCATTTCACGTACTCAATCATGAAGGGGACTCCCTTGTATATTTGACGCTATTTCGTATGTTGTCGATCGTGGATAGGGGTGCACATCGAACCAGTGGAACCGTGTAATCGAACCGGAACCGTTGGATTGGTCCGGTTCTAGGGTGCTAACGGTCCGGTTCCGGTTCCAAAATTTCTAGAATTGTTGGTTACAGATCGGTTCTGGTTTAGGGCCCTGTAGAACCGAACCGAACCGTGACCCAAATCGTGGATCCGAACCACGTATACCGTTTATGAGTGCCCGAGTATGAAGTGTCGCGCTCTGAAGAGCATCTAGACTTCTTAAGTGTTAAACCCTAAACCCCTCTTGCAAAAGGCCGTTTCCTTATGTACATCCATGCCGTTCTCTAGCTGCAGCAAAAGGCTCATAATCAACATAAGCGCTATCTCTTCTGTCAAATCCGTCTTCCCTTCCAAGAAAATATTGCCTACTTCTCCTCTCACCGCCAACATCTCCTCCTCATCTCCTACTCGTCCGTTCTCTTCCCTTTCCAGGTCTGCAAATTTCTTCAAAAGAAAAAAAAAACCCCTATTTTCTTTGATATCGAGTAGGATTGGCATCCTCGCCCCACCTAACGGCTCTCTCTCTCTCTCTCTCTCTCCCTGCCCAAGCTTTGCAGCCGTGCGGCGCCCTCCCTCTTTGTATGTATATCTCTCTCTCTCATGGGAAATTTATAGATGTATGTTCCATATACGTGCGAAGGAGAAGCTATTGACTTCTTTAATGGCGGATTCCTGAACATCTAAAAAATTAAAACAACGCCAGAACCGTGAAACCGATCCGGAATCGAACCATTTTTCACGATCCGGTTCTGGTTCGGTTCTAGGGTGCTAACGGTCCGGTTTCGGTTCCAAAATTCGTAGAACTGTAGGGAACGGTTCGGTTCCGGTTCCACCCCAGAACCGGACCGAACCGACCCATGTGCACTCCTAATCGTGGAGTCAATTGCTTTCAGCCCTTCTTGTATAATTAAGTTTAGTATGTGGGTGCAACATCTGACTTGGAATATTTTACCCTCAAAGAATAAATTTCCGACTACCTTGAATTGACTACATAAGAAAGAAACCAAAGTGTCATTACCACACTCAATAAGACAATTGTAGATTATCACACTCAATAAGATAATTGTAGATGCAGTTCGACATTACCACACTAGTATGAGGAGGAGGAATGTAGCGAAAGTTTATAATCTTCTTTTGAAATTTTTAATATACACTAACGAAGTGTGTGGTTAATGACATGTATCCATTTCTTTGCTTTGATGCCATCCATATATCTGAAGCCAAACTTATTCTTGATAAGAAGGATGTTAAAAGAGTTTTCCAGTTTTCTTTCTCAATTGTATACATCTTTATGCACTCTCTTTTCACAGTAAGACGAGAGACCTTCTCACATTTGGGATTAAAGAATTTGCAAAATCCCATAAAAACTTTGCTTTCTACTATTCTAAACGGTTTCTCCTTAACTATCAACAATCTTGCATACCACTATTTCAGTTTTTCTTGATCATACTTATAGGTGAAGAGTGTAGCTTGAGAGTCGTCCTTTTCAGAAGTGGTAAAAGAAAGCAGTTGCTGGACTCTACCCGTTGATGTTTTTGGTCTCTTCACACATTTATCAAGATGCCTCTGATAATGAGTAGTTGAAGAATCAGAATGCTTTCCATAAAGAGTTATACGATACTTGCATCTAACCTTAACTGAACCATCTGGTAGCGTGTTCTCATCCAAAAATTCCTATACCGCTGACACATACACACACACACACATGGAAATGCTCACCTGCGAACCAGTTCGTACGTACTACATACAAACTTTTTTGAGAACTCATCATAACTGATGAGTTTCAAAAATCCGAATGGTCCACATGAAGCAGAACCTCATGAAACCCCCTGTTACGAAATTTTACTTTGATCCAAAACCTCAGTGGGCCATGAAAAATGAAAACAGTTTCTTCCCTTGATTTGAATTTCTCTTTGCTATGGCCCACCAGAATCTTAGATCACAGTGAAAATTCACTCCCTTAGGTTTCATGGGATTCCGCATCTTATGGACCGTTCAGATTCGACACCCATGACACGTGTGCAAAGGTGCGCACGTGCGTAGGTGCGTAGGTGAGCATGCCTATATATATATATATCTTTTAATTGAACCTGAAGTCGTTTCAACTCTGTTTTTCGGCACATCTTCCTCCACAATAAGAGGAGATGTGACCGACACACCGGCACCGGTGGTACTTGGGTTTTCCTCACTTGTCATCTATAAATCAAAAGATAACTAGGGGAAGGTAACATCAGGGCTTTTACAGGTTGAAGTCAATCACACATATATGTGTATATAAATATATAGTACAAACAATATCGAGGCTCTTCCATAAACTGTAAGACACAAGTGTCTTAAATAGTCCCCTAATCAATAAATACGCTGAGGTACATGCATATGCATAATTATAGATTGTCCCCGATTGTTTAAAATTTTGTTTGCTAATTGTCTCTAAATGTCTCACCTATTCCTAGTTGTCTCTATCTAGAGGTGCTAATTGTTTTTATTGCATTCGGTAGCATAACATGTGCTATCCTCATACATTTTACATGCAGGTCGAAATTTTAGTAGCATCTCCCCATATTCTCCAGATGTATGTAAAATTCAATACTAATTAGTTGCCACATGTAATCCATTATACATGGATAGAGGCAACCAATTAGTAAAGAGCCACATATCTGGAGAAAATATAAGGAGATGCTACTGAAATTTCAATTGCATGTAAACTGAAAACGAGGACAATTTAGTATATGGTATGATACCGAACTGTCCAGAATTGGACAATTTAGGAATCCATAATGAACAAGCATTTATAGTCGAATGACTGTACTTGTTCAACATGAAGGGGGGGGGGGGGGGGGGGGGGGGATATGTTGCTAAACCACTAGGTGACCTTAAGCATAAACATTTAAAGAACAAATATCGAAATATATAAGAAAAAGAATGAGATAATGATTTAAAGCACAAATATGGAAACATGAAGTGTGCAAAAAATTTTACTTTCTACGGATTGAAGAATAGAATAGCCTACTTAATGGTTCGGATCTGATCTTTAGGTTCCTAGATTGGGGGGGGGGGGGGGGGGGATATGTTGCTAAACCACTAGGTGACCTTAAGCATAAACATTTAAAGAACAAATATCGAAATATATAAGAAAAAGAATGAGATAATGATTTAAAGCACAAATATGGAAACATGAAGTGTGCAAAAATTTTTTACTTTCTACGGATTGAAGAATAGAATAGCCTACTTAATGGTTCGGATATGATCTTTAGGTTCCTAGATTGCTTTGCAATAGCAGATTGAAGTTCTAAAAATCAAGCTGACTAGACGATTTGTTTTGAGTTTAGTTATCTTTTCCAAAAACTTAGCATTAAAATCAAATGTTGCTTCAAATTCAAAACCTTCAAGGGGGATATGTTGCTAAACCACTAGGTGACCTTAAGCATAAACATTTAAAGAACAAATATCGAAATATATAAGAAAAAGAATGAGATAATGATTTAAAGCACAAATATGGAAACATGAAGTGTGCAAAAAATTTTACTTTCTACGGATTGAAGAATAGAATAGCCTACTTAATGGTTCGGATCTGATCTTTAGGTTCCTAGATTGGGGGGGGGGGGGGGGGGGATATGTTGCTAAACCACTAGGTGACCTTAAGCATAAACATTTAAAGAACAAATATCGAAATATATAAGAAAAAGAATGAGATAATGATTTAAAGCACAAATATGGAAACATGAAGTGTGCAAATTTTTTTTACTTTCTACGGATTGAAGAATAGAATAGCCTACTTAATGGTTCGGATATGATCTTTAGGTTCCTAGATTGCTTTGCAATAGCAGATTGAAGTTCTAAAAATCAAGCTGACTAGACGATTTGTTTTGAGTTTAGTTATCTTTTCCAAAAACTTAGCATTAAAATCAAATGTTGCTTCAAATTCAAAACCTTCAACTCTGACCCCTAAAGTCAGTCACAAAAACACAACATCGGTCATTAAGAAATAAGTCCATTAAAAATGAAGAATTGCCAAAAAGTTTAAAGTAAAGGAAATCTTTAAATGGATAATGCTCCCATTAATTGGTAAAGAACCCTTCAAAGACATCTACTCTTCTAACTTCATACTTAGAACCTATGATGTCAGGAAAGGTAATTAAAACACTAGAGTAGTTTAGACCAACAAAGCTCCCATGCACCTCCTAAGCTTATCTTCATGCATGTGGCAAACATGTACAACATCAGACGAAAAATTAAGCAGCCTCACCTTGGTTGGGTCATAATCCAAAGGGTAAAAACATGCTGCTTGGAAAATTCACATCTGTTGAACTAAACCATTTCTTGAAAAATATCAATGGTCACCATGACTAGGTTGAGCCGTTGTGACCATCTATTATCTTTTCCCAAGATTCTCCCTTTCAATGGTGAGGATAGTTTGATAAATGTGATTTTGGGATATGGCCATCCAAGGAAAGGTCTACTTATGATCAGTGTTTTAAATAGCGGTAGCATGATGCGTAGCGCTCAACCCTCTATAGCGTGTAGCGTAAATACGTAGCGTGTAGCGTAAGCTACACGATATTTCTATTTTTTAATTTAAAAATATGACAAATATAATAAATAGTGAAAAAAAAAAGGGAAAAAATATAAAAATGCCTAAAAGATGATTCATTTGATCAATTATAAGCATGTTCAAAAAAGTTATTAGTTATCATTTATCAAAAGTCAATCCACATACATAAGCCAAATCAAATAATTATCACATCAACAACTTCCTAAGCAAACCACTTTAATTAATAATGTCTAATTGAAACCACAAGTCACAATTATGAAAAGAAATAAAAATCCCATAGGTTAAAAATATCAAGTACAATACAAGTGTCACATTCCTCAACATTAGAAACAAAGAAAATGTGAAAAAATAATAAAAAAACTAAAATAGTAAAAAAAATACATTGTAGCTTACGCTACGGACGCTACGCGCTACGTAGCTGTAGCGTACGCTACGACCCCTGTAGCGTGCGCTACAGGGGATTTACGCTATTTGGGACGCTACGTAGCGCTACGGCCACGCTACGCTACGTAGCATACGCTACCGCTACGCTACGGGCGCTATTTGAAACACTGCTTATGATTAGTCTGAATCTCATTCTTGTTTGCCATGTGTATGAAAATTGTCACGTTTTTCCTTCTTTTGAGAAGCCGATAACTTAACCCAGAAAAAAGTGACAAACCTTGTAGTATAGCCTTAATGTGATATATGTAGAACCTTCAACAATTAAATGGTTAGGACTAGGTTTGAATTTGCAGGCAGTCGTCTGGATCTTAGGCAATTGCTTGTAAAATCGTAGGTCACTACAACATAAGATATAAGCCTAATTCTTCCTAGGTGACCAATCACCAAGGCAATGATACTCATATCATATCATGAGGGGGCAAAAAAAAAAAAAAAAATGGAAAACCCAACTTGGATTCTCTAATAAGGGGCCCAGATGATGGATCCCCTTCCTCAAGACCTTAAAACTAGATCTATCCAGATCTCTACACCTACTAGACTTTTTAATGGGGCTAAAAGCCCAACCTGAGACAATTGTTAGAAATAGTTCAACACTATAATACTTGTGAATTGCAACCATATCTTGAGAAATTAGGTCTAGGCACCCTGTTCACAATAGCCGTATCCGTATTCCACTAACATTGCCAATACTGAATTCCACATAATCATTTTGATCCAACACCAAAATCCACAAAAGCAAAGCCCCTGGAACCAATTTCCTTGCTCCATAACAATCTCTGCTTGGCTTGTTATAATCAAAATTCAATTAGCAAAACTGCACTTATGGAACACCATATTGCGAAGTAAAAAACAAGAATCTTTACAAGATTTAACTATCCACAACAATATATTCCATAACCCCAAATTGCTACCAAAACCCCCAAAACCTAACCCTAATTAGAAACCATTTCCTTCCCAACAATACAAGCAATGTTCGAATTATCTCCAATATTATCTTTATCTCTAGCTCAACGATACCGATAACACTGGTAGCGATACCGATAACATTGGTAGTATCAGAAAATCCAGGTATTGGCAATATATCGCTAAGTATCACCAACGTATCAATATCGCTAATATAATCGCCAATATTTTCAACTATGTAAATTCTAGGTGTCGCTTGTATTGCCAATGCATCAATATCGCTAATGTATCGCCAATATTTTCAACTATGAATATTCTAGGTAATGCTCGTATCATAAGTGTATCGACGACATTTCAATAATATCGCCAACGTATTGATATCATCAAAATTTTGTTTATTAGAAAAAAATTTATTTCAACTTTTTTTTTTTTTCATGGGCACATGGTTGTATGTAGTGTTCAAATTGTTATTGATAATATTGATAATATCGTATCGCAACACGCGCGATATTGAGACCACAATCTTTCATTTCCTTTTCAATTGTTGATGATTGCATGGTGAAATATCATATGTTGTTGATATTTTGCAATATCAATAGATGTTTGAATGGAAGGTTGGATGGTTAAATAGGCCGGATGGGATGGTTGGACTGATTTCTTACAACAACACATGCTTTTAAGGCCCCATTAAATGGAAACTTGTTATGTATGCATTCTTTTTGCAATTTATTATTATTATTTATAAATATACAAATATGTATATTTTAACATCTCCTGAAGTTTCTCTGAAAATTCAATCGTTTTCCCTATGTTTCCCCGCATTTCCGGTTATCAGCGATATCATCGGCGATATCGATATTGTTTCGGTATCCCTAGCCATCGAAACTTGTAATGATACCGATACTTCAAACACTGAATACAAGAAATCCAAACCCTAACCCCGACCAGATACTGACCCTATCCAACAAAGAATGGACATCCAAGCACGGATTCATCCTCGAAGGACCTAAGAGACGTAGATCGAAAATAGAAGAAACAAATCAAGAACAAATACATAAGGAAAAAATTATATGAAATCTAAATCCTTAGAAGAAGGGAATTAAAAGAAAAAGGGATTAGATTTTACAGAAATTTGATTTGATGATGTAGAGAGATCTAGAAAAGTAAAAAATTCTCTTTCTTCTCTCACTCTCTCTGTAAAAAGAAGGGTTTTCGGGGTTTTCTTTGGTGCTGGTATTGAGGGAAGAAACAAAATTGAATATGTTTTTTTTTTTTTAAAAAAAATAAATTAAAAAAAACTATTTAATGAGCCGAGTCGAGGTCGAGTGACCCAGTGCTCGACCTCGAGTCGTTTTCTGACTCGCATTGACTTGTCCCATTGAGTTGAGGCGAGTCAAGTCGAGTCGATCGAGTTTCTCAAGCTGATTCGGCTCATGACCAGGCCTACGACTCACATTGGCCAGCGCGCCCCCCCCCCCCCGGTAAAGGGGAGTAAAGCCCGTTTTTTGCTCCCTCTATTGATAGATCAGGGGCCCTCCTGCCGGCCAGAACGAAACGATCTTTCAGGCCCCCCCCGCGCGCGGGTGGATCCGTGTGCTAGCTAGGTGTGCAATTAGCCTAACCGCAATCAGTCCAATTACACGCAACAAGCAATTCCTTTTACAAACAATCTACACACGACAAACCATCTAATTCACAAGCGATTTACAAGCAATGAGCAATCTTGTTTGTAAGTAACAAGCAGCCTAATTTACAGTAATCTATTGAGACAAGATCCCTCGATTAATGGCCCTCCCTATAAATAGCAACTTAATAGTTTCAAAGATCCTTTCCATCAAATTCCGACTAAGGACGTACAAAGGGTTCGACCCAAGGAAAACCACTCAGGCAGAAGAGTACGGATAAAGGACACAAACAAAAGGGGTCCATCCCGATAACGTTAAGGGCATCAACATAACAAAGATGGAATTCATCTGACAGGTCAGACCTCTAATCCAGGGTCTGTTTCTGTTAAATTCATAGGAAGGGGCATTCCAAAGCCACGATGATTTATTCATAAAAATGGCGGTAAAGCCACACTGATAGCTTATAAGCAACTTATATTTCCCACAAATCCTATAAATCACAGTAGTCCCCTAATTTATGGGCCTGTCATCAATTTGGCATGTATATATTTTCGGATAACATGTTAGAATACATTAATGGGTGAGTTACACAAAGGAGTTCCAGGTAAACGTAAATTTCAGAAATTACAAGCGATTCCTAGAAGTCTAAGAAACAAACAAGGCGTGTACAAAATTCAATACCAAACTAAAATGTCGGGGAAAGCTTGAAGGGTAGATCTTTACCTCTCGAAATCGGGGTTTCTAGGTTCCGAGCACTCCAACCCGGATACGCTTCAATTGTGGCGGATTATGCGGTTGTAAAATTTGGAAAAATTGAGGAAATCTGACCCTAACACTTCAACCCGAAGTTAATAGGCGAATCAATCAAATTAACCCAAATTAGAAGCTAATCGAGGATCTTCGACTCACCTAATTACCCGAATTGACTCGATGTGACGACGTGGCCCCGAACTCAGGCCTGCCTAGACGATCCAACGTCGTCACGAGCTCCAGCATGCGGCTGGCCAGTTGCCATAGACAAATCTTACTTCAAAAACCCCACATGCATGCACTGACGTAGGGCATGTGGCGCGCATGCGCAACGGCCCACTCCTCTCTCTTAATCTCCCTCTCAATCTCACACTCCCTCTCTCAGGCTCAAACTCCCTCCCCTTGACCTAAAAATGAAAGAAAAGGGTCGAAAGGGGTTTTTATAGCTTTAGATAGAAATTTGGTGGTTGCAAGTGTATCAAAATTTGGGGATTGCTGGTTGGAGCAGCAGGAGCTGTCGGTTGGACTGGTAGGAACCGACAAAACATAGTTTTCTCAAATTACCAAGCTAACACAGTCCTTCGGATCGACAAGGTTGTAGTTCGGACGGACATAACTTGCTCTCACTTGTAGATGGGGCTTTTCGTTGCTCTATAGCCCTAGGGTTCCAACTCATGCTTTCTATTAGCTTATTCGTTCAAATTGGGCATTCCGTTTAGTGCACCTAAGCGCAGATTCTATCTAATCACGCAACGAAGTCTAATGGGCCGTGGGTCCGATGACCTGGTGCTCTTTGATAGTTAATATGGTTTGATCAGTTAGGGTACGAAGTTCAATCGGGTTATGGGTTTTTAGATTTAAGTCTTGGCTCACGATCGCTTGGTCTTCAAGAATACACGCATGTAAGCAAGTGCGATTGCCTATTTCGATTGAGATTTTACCAGTAACACTTGAGGACATTCAATACCCGAGTATTGGAGGGCCAGGGTATTACACTCTGATAGTTTGATCTTCCTCATATAACTTACCTAATTCTTCCTGAATGTCTAAGTTTTGGAACACGCTCAGGATAGTATCGATCTCCTTTTCCCCGACACCTAAAGCCTCACGATGCCAACATTTTGATTTAGTTAACGGATGAAAATCGGCAACCACACGCATTTATATCAAACCCTAGGACCAAATCATGCCCTGAAAACATCCAATCCAAGATAGAGATTCTTCTACTACCAACAATAGGGAGAAATATGCAAAAATCAGTGAATAATCGAAGCTCTCACTAATTTTGATGGCCTGGATCATACGCCCTATGTGTGCAAATATATAATTGGACAAATCTAGTTGAAAATGGGTTAAAATAACCAAGAAGCAAAAATGTGAAAAAGAGAACAAAAGGTGGGGGAAATGAAAAACAACTCTCATAACGGGACTTGCATATGCTTAAAGGTCCTGAGCCATTACAGATGGTCATAATGGACCATTACGGGCCTGTTAGGGTCTGAAAATTTTGACACGGGCTGTTATGATTCACATAAGAGCCTGTCCTGTTACCGTTATATGACGGGCATTACATAACCATTTTTGTATACCTTGCTTGGTGATTGCGAAGGAAAGTGTTACACACCCATATCCACCTGTAAATATTCCACTAACGGAGTGATTTTTTGTTTTTCAAATTGAACTTCTGTAAGGTTTTTCGAAATATAAAAAGAAAATGTAGAGCCAGGACCACCAATGAATGAAACAGGAAGAGATGTTAGAGTGGTGAGTTCTGAAGAGCCACAAATTTCTTTATGAGAGCCATTGATTCCGTCACAAGGACCGACAACTTGAACCTTGAAAGAGGATGTAGCCAAGAGAACCAAGTCTAATGGCTCTTCATCGAGTGGGGATAAGCCACAAATAAAAAGGCTTCGTTCTTAATCTTAGGCAATTTCCATTTCATTGGGAAGTAAGTTCATGCCTGCCTATATGCTGGCCCATTCGATCTTGGATTAAATATTTGTAGTATATGGTGCATCAGGAGCCTTTATCTTGGCTACAGTCCTGAAAAACCCAGTAGCACAACCGAAGGTAAACTTTTGTCTTCCTCAAGTTTTGTAAACATCTTATTTTGTGGCACTGTTTGCTTGTTTCTGGGTTTCTTAGGTGCAAGCCAGTCTTTGGGGATTGGTGCAACCATTCCAGGTCTCGGTAAACTTACAGAAGGAAGTGCTACTACTACAGGTATCTAGTTTAATTCCTTCCTTCAGTTTAGCTAAAGTTTCATTCATTTTTGGCCTCATTCTCTTGTTCCTATATCTACTATGCCAATTGTGCCCCAGAACATCAATGCAAGAAAGGATCTTTTGTCACCTACTGTATTCTTGAGTGAAGCTCCACAAACTTTAAACTTGGAGAAAAAATCTTACTTCTGAAGGTGCTGAGATCCAGTTGATCGACATTGTGGCGGTTGATGTACAGAGTACCAGTCCTGAAGTGCCGACTGTAACATTTACTTGCAAAGGTTTGTTAAATCCTTCAGTGCCATTAAGATGAAGAGAGTATGTTCCCCCACTTTTCTGTATATTGTTCATCCTAAATTTTATAGTGAGACCTCATTTCATGTGCTTTCTTATTCACAACACCATTTCATATTTGTGATCTGACTTCTGTGGGAGGACAGAAAACTACAGGCGAAGTGCACACTCCAATCTTTTTGAGCCTCCTAATCAAACTATAAAGCCTTTGGGGAACAGGATGAACAGAACTTCCTTCCAAGCTTGGGTAGTGATCACTCTGGTTGGATTATGGTTCCTGCACTCTGCTACCAATGCAATGATTGTGGAATTGATGAAGACCATTGAGCCACCTCACCAAGGATGACAACCTGCCAAGGGGGAAAGCATTGTGGTGAGCCAGTGGGAGGCCCTGTATCTCAAGGCGAATCAACCATTCCTTCTGGCGCTGTAAGTGGCTTAGCTTCAGTAGTGGTTTGTAAGCACTCTTCTAGAGGTGCTTCCTCTTCAAGTCTTCGTTCTTCGAAGCGGTTTATAAGCACTCTTCTAGAGGTGCTTCCTCTTCAAGTCTTTGTTCTAGCTGAGTACAAGCATCACCATCTATCCCACTGGCAGAAAGAAGCTAGAAGATGGAGCAAGCATATCTCGCAGCGGTTTCCACCTATTCATTGAAAGTCTGGAAAGAAATGATTTGGGTGACTTGTGGATGTGCAGACACATTGCTGACTTCCAGCTTAAGGACACGTAAGGTGGGTTTGAATGTGGAAGCTAGCTGAAGATGCTTGAAAGAAGGTAGAGACTCCCATAGGAAATCTTCTTTTTCTCAAGTAAGTGAACATAAACAAGCTTCATCAGGTTTGAAGCCAAAAAAATAGAAGCTTTAAGAAATATCCTCGTCTTTCTAAAGCTTGGAAGGCTGTACTTGAATTAGGAGTTGTAGAGAAGTTTCAACAGGAGTTGTCTAATGCTGGGGAGCATCCGACAATGGTTTTGAGTGTGGGTGAAGAGATCAACCGGCCAGACAAGTAGGTAGTTAATGAAGCAACAACAATAGAATTTGAATTCACAACAATGTTATCTTTTGACAGGGAATGCAAAGCGTACCAACGGAAGAAAGTGAATCAACTTGTAGAACATATTTCTTGTTGATTGTAAATAACCTAGATTATTAGATAATGCTTAATTGTAATCAACCTAGGTAATAGTTTATTACAGTGCGCCTGTCAGAGTTTTGTGCTCTCATTGTCGGTCCCAACTTGGATAAAGGAGGGTTGTGTCAGGTTGACAACCGGCGTCAAACTTATACCACAACTTCCATCATGAATCCAAACAATATGACATTCCAAACTCATGTTAGGATGTTCCTTGTAACTAGGAACATGGGTATAGTGAGAAATGGGCAAGGTTTGGCTAGCATGTCCTTCAAAAGCGATGTGCTGCAACAATGCTCGGTTGCTGTGAGAAGTAGGCAAGGGTTCTCGTGCTATTCTGGATGTGTGTAGGTAAAGAAGCTAGTCCAGGAGAATAGTATTTATCTTGCCATATGGAATATAGAAACATTGACAACTAAGAGTATGGATTTAGTAGAATGAAGGAGAGTTAACATAACTTGCATTCAAGAGACCAATGTTTTCAGCATGCTGCGATATCACCAATATATCCCACGATATATCTGTTATTATTATTATTATTATTTTTTCTTGAGAAGTAACAATTTTATTAAGAGCCCACAAGGAGTGGAAAAGTAAACAAGGCAAAAAGAAAAAAAGAAGACAAACCAAAAATTACACCCTCAAAATGGCAACTAGGAGTCTAGGACACGCGTCAAATTCCTTAACGCCAGCGACCCATTCAAACACCCAATAAATAACTCTACTCATGATAGCTTCACCGAAAGCCACTTTGTTTTCGAAGCAACGTGATGTAGGACAATTAACCATTTGCTCTAAAAGCTCGAACTGTTAGAGTATGGCGAATTAATCTCTTTATCTCATAGCCCAGGCCCCACATCTCATGAGTTTGAAGACCTCGGCCGAACCCCCTTCGTGGGCCCCAAATCACATGGGCCGCCCACCCCGAGTGTGTCCCCGCATCCCACGGGCTATCCCACTCGAGCCCAGTGTGAAATGCGGATTAATCACCCCTGGTGAGGAGTCTCGAACACGAGACCTCCTCCGTAGGCCGCACCCACCCCGAGTGTGCCCTTGCATCCCGCAAGCGACCCCACTCGAGCCCAGTGTGAAAATGCCCATGCATTAATCACCCCCGGTGAGGAGTCTCGAACCCGAGACCTCTCGCTCTAATACCAATTTGATGCAGGACAATTAACCATTTGCTCTAAAAGCTCGAACTGTTAGAGTATGGCGAATTAATCTCTTTATCTCATAGCCCAGGCCCCACATCTCATGGGTTTGAAGACCTCGGCCGAACCCCCTTCGTGGGCCCCAAATCACATGGGCCGCCCACCCCGAGTGTGTCCCCGCATCCCACGGGCTATCCCACTCGAGCCCAGTGTGAAATGCGCATTAATCACCCCTGGTGAGGAGTCTCGAACACGAGACCTCCTCCGTAGGCCGCACCCACCCCGAGTGTGCCCTTGCATCCCGCAAGCGACCCCACTCGAGCCCAGTGTGAAAATGCCCATGCATTAATATTTGATGCAGGACAATTAACCACTTGCTCTAAAAGCTCGAACTGTTAGAGTATAGCGAATTAATCCCTTTATCTCATAGCCCAGGCCCCACATCGCATGGGTTAGGATCTCGGCCGAACCCCCTACGTGGGCCCCAAATCACATGGGCCGCCCACCCCGAGTGTGTCCCCGCATCTCACGGGCTACCCCACTCGAGCCTGGTGTGAAATGCGCATTAATCACCCCCGGTGAGGAGTCTCGAACACGATACCTCCTCCGTAAGCCGCACCCACCCCGAGTGTGCCCCTGCATCCGACAAGCGACCCCACTCGAGCCCGGTGTGAAAATGCCCCTGCATTAATCACCCCCAGTGAGGAGTCTCGAACACGAGACCTCCTGCTCTCTGATACCAATTTGATGCAGGACAATTAACACTTGCTCTAAAAGCTCGAACTGTTAGAGTATGGCGAATTAATCCCTTTATCTCATAGCCCAGGCCCCACATCGCATGGGTTAGGATCTCGGCCGAACCCCCTACGTGGGCCCCAAATCACATGGCCGCCCACCCCGAGTGTGTCCCCGCATCTCACGGGCTACCCCACTCGAGCCTGGTGTGAAATGCGCCATTAACACCCCCGGTGAGGAGTCTCGAACACGATACCTCCTCCGTAAGCCGCACCCACCCCGAGTTGCCCCTGCATCCGACAAGCGACCCCACTCGAGCCCGGTGTGAAAATGCCCCTGCATTAATCACCCCCAGTGAGGAGTCTCGAACACGAGACCTCCTGCTCTGATACCAATTTGATGCAGGACAATTAACCACTTGCTCTAAAAGCTCGAACTGTTAGAGTATGGCGAATAATCCCTTTATCTCATAGCCCAGGCCCCACATCGCATGGGTTAGGATCTCGGCCGAACCCCCTACGTGGGCCCCAAATCACATGGGCGCCCACCCCGAGTGTGTGTCCCCGCATCTCACGGGCTACCCCACTCGAGCCTGGTGTGAAATGCGCATTAATCACCCCCGGTGAGGAGTCTCGAACACGATACCTCTTCCGTAAGCCGCACCCACCCCGAGTGTGCCCCTGCATCCGACAAGCGACCCCACTCGAGCCCGGTGTGAAAATGCCCCTGCATTACAACGCCTATTCCTTTCTCCCCAAATGGCCCAAAGGCATGCCATTGCTACTAGCCTTCATGCCGCCTTCACTTCCTGCCCAACACCACCTTCATACCATGATGCTAAGAAGGAAGGCATGGATAAAGGCATTACCCAAGAAACGTTGAGAGTTGCTAGGATAAAATCCCACACCTTTCTAGCAAAGGGATAATGAATGAATGAATGATCCACAAATTCCAATTTCCGCTCACACATGATGCATATGTTTGGAAGAATCATTCCTTTTTTAACAAGATTGTCCACCGTGAGGACTCTGTTCCTTCCCAACAACCAAACAAAAGCCGCCACTTTCGAAGGAGCACCATACTTTTTGAAACAAAAATTATGAGATGAGAGGGAAGGAGCCAAGGTGAGGAGCCTATAAAAGGATCCAACTGAGAATCTGCCCGAGCTCTGTCCTTTCCAAATGACGTAGTGGCCCATGTGAGGTTGCTCTTAACCCAACTATATTAATTTTGAACCACAGGTTCAGCTGGCAGAACCATACCCCCAGTTCAACGACTAGCCCTAGAGGTTGCAAGTCTCTGTAGCCTCCTTGGTGTTGTATAAAGGCACCAATTGGGTTATTTCTTACTTAGGGCTGCCCTAGATCACCTTGTTGGTGCTTGGCTTCTATTTGTAACTTTATATTGGAAAGCGATAGTGGCATAGTGCACCGATTGCCACTTGCCGTTAGTGGTTCCTTTATATATATATATTATGACTAGGGTGGGAAATCATTAGCAACACTAGAGGCCTTTATATCATTGTGGGGTAGCCAAGGTAGCTTCTGTTTATATTTCCAATTATAATTCAACTCCATGTTTGGCACTGCCTAGGAAATTTCACACATTCTGTCTACTGTATTTGATGACCATGGCTGTAGAAGATGTCCCCCACTTGCCTAGCCTCTATATGTGATGCACCCACATCTTCTACACTGCAGGCTGTGTTTGCATCACTTGCTTTTTGTGATTCTTTGAGGAATCAATGGGATTCTTGAGCAATGGATGCGTATAGTATTCTTTGGATCTTGGTCTGCATATTTTGCACTGATGGTATTGAGATCCAGACCATTCATCTGAAACCCCCCCCCCCCCCCCCCCCCCCCCCCCCCCATGGATTGAGAATGTCTCCTCTATGGACAATCCTAACCCTTCAACTGGTGGACTGCAAATAGAAGGTTATATATATATATATATATATATATATAAAATACAGCAGTGGTCCACCTTTGATGGAGAATTGCAAAAGATTTGGACTGGGATATTGTTGGAGCATGGTCTATCCACAGTGGGACCCATCAGATCAAGAATCTGGGTCATGGGTAATTGGACTACATGTGTACATCCTCAGGCCAAGTATGATGTTCATATCCCGGGTTCAAGGATCATAGTCCTCTGATTCTTTTAGGTGGTGATTATGGTGCCTTATACGTCCAACTCTCCACTTTTGCAATACTCTATTCTTCTCTATTTCATACTGCACCCATTTTGTGTTATGGTCTATGAGTCACGTTACTACATATCTCGTCTTGTTATACAATCTCTTTTGGTTTCATTGGATAAGTCTTCTTCTTTATTTTTATTTTATTTTATTTTTCATGTTATTGCAGGATGATGGAGTTGGGTTTTTCTGCGACTGGAGCGTGCAAAGAGATCACAAGAAAAAGCTGAAAACGAACCCACGACATAAGTTTAACTCTTGTGTGAAGTAAGAGAACATTATAGGCCACTGCAAAGAAAACCGTCCTATCCAAAACCGTGTTGAATGCGTCAAGAAGTGCAAGGTAGATTTTCAATTTGGATCAATGACTATGATGACTTCACTCCTGCCAAGAAGGCGACTGAGAAAGGAAAGATGGATATCAGTTCAAACGATGGTGATGATGACTTCGCACGCGCCAAGAAAAAAAACGATTAAGAAACAGAAGGTTTTCAATAAATCCGTGGCCACATACAGCCTGTGTTTGTTTTTCTTGAAACATTCCTAGCTTTTCTTTAGCTCCTTGATTCTAAGCACCAATCTATTTCAGCAAGAGTAGTCAAAGCTCATGTCTATAGGTAGATCATGGGATTCCACACACACACACACACACAATGGATGTTTAGTTACTGTCCACCTTGCACAAACAGGTCATAGTGTCACCTGCAACATCCGGGCCATCCAAAAGGTGTCCCACTGCATGAAGATCAACAGGCCTAAAAAATCAGCTGATCCACTCATCAGGTGGCCCACACACACATGTACGGTTACCCCCTTTTTTCGTGCGAATCAATCTTCATGCAGGGGCCCACCTTTGGACGGCTTGGATGTTGTACCAAGGTGACATATTGGAATGATGATGCAGGGGTTGCTCATGTGTGTACTGCACAATGAATTATTGGATTTTAGGATGGTTAAAAAATGAAGGTGCATGGAAACAGATGAATAATCATATAATATGATTATGTAGGTGTTGGAGTCATCAACAGAGTCCTTAAACAATGTCATGATCAAAGTTGGAATTTAAGGGCCCAAAAGATTGTTTAATGTTGTGAAGAAAGGGGGAAAGTCATAGTGGGGTTTGAAAAGACTGTCTTAAGGGTCAAGAGGCATCTCTCTTTTGGATATCTCAACTGTGCAAACATATATCTGTATAAAATATTTATTTTTCTCTATTAGAAAAATTGCATTCTAATGTTTCTGTATTCATTGGATTATTTAGATTGAAAGAATGGTTTCTTAAATAACACATTTGTCCTTTCACCAAAAATAAATGGACTGTACTAACCTGACTATGCATAGTCATATGGAGGGCATTCCCACAACTGATCACCACGTGTGATCGCGATCGAGAATATCGATCAGATCCATCTCGTCTGTCAGGTTCGCGGCCACATTTTTACCATTGATCTTAAAAATCAGTCCAATCCAAGACTTATGTGGGCCACTCAATGGGGACTCTATAAAATCATGCCTAGAAACTCAATTCACATGGTGTAGCTCGCATGAGTACTTGTATAATGTCCTAAGTTTTGGGGAAGCCAGTCAACCTGGTGTGGCACGTCAGATGAGTGGATTGGATAGAAGATGGAATATACACATCACGGTGGGTCCCACCCACAATTTGGATGATTGTAATGGTTAGACTTCCCTACTCAATTGTTCAGGATGGTTTAACCCAACTGATTTCTGGGTCCTAGTCCAAATACAGGTGGCGCACGTGGTGGACGGAGTGGATCTCATCCACATAAAAATCCTCCATCCAGCTTAGGGAATAAGTCACGCCACCGCTGACTAGGTGTAGTCATCCAAGCCTTTCCCCAAAAATACATTAATAAATAAAAACAGAGGCCAAGGATGGTTAAAAAGAATAGACGAACGAATCACATTCAATGAAGGAAAGACCAAGGATTTACTAGCTGGGATCTTTCAATTTGGGAGATTTTGGAGGATTGGTCCATCCATGATGGGGGCCATCAGATCAGTGGCTTGGATAGACCAACCATGGACCCTACATCTACAAAGCTCCCAACAGGAAAATAGCCTGTTGGGCATGAACGGGGAACTGGCATCATAAAAACAGTACGTTTATACAACTCCTAACAACAGATCTTCCCTCGTTTCCTGCTTATGCATGCATGGTGATGTAAAAATCACTCTATCTAGGCAATGTTTTAAATATCGGCCGAAACTGGTACATATGATATGGCTGTATCGGTCTGAAACAACCCAATACAGGGCAGCATGGGGAGATGCGGCCTGGGGAACGATACACTAATTTTAAATGGGCAGATGGTTGGAATGAAAAATGCGCAATAGTCCATGTAATTGATTAGTTCAACTTTTGGGAAAGGGCCTACCCATGGTGGGATTTGCAATTTGCCAACATAAAGGTGCACCATGTCTTGTCGATGCTTTGTAGAGGTTTGTTAGGCTATGTCGACCTATTGCTAATGTGTGGGTCATGTTTTGATAATGTGGAACTCGTTGATTGTAATGTGTTAACCTTGTTCATCCCTGTTGTTGCTGATTCCTGTGGCAGCCAATTAGAATGGGTTGTGTGTAATCAGGAGGGATTTGTATGGTGTATTTGAAGATCTTCAGGGAATTAGAATGGGTTGTGTGTAATCATCAGCGATTTGCATAGTGTATTTGAAGATCTTCAAGGATATATAGAAAGAATTCTTCGATAATACAATTGGCGTTTATCGAGCAATAGCGGGTCATCTACTAAGTGGTTGAGTGAAGAGTGATCGTGCTGAAGTAGTTATAGGACAGATGATAGATTTAGAAGCAAAGAAAGTAAGTAATGCTGAAATGATTATAGCAACAATCGAAACATGAGAAGTATCTAGAGGGTAAGCTTAAGGCTATAAATAGTAAATGAAGTCGATAGAAAAAACCATCTATTACCAACCTAACAAACCAAATCAAACTTATCTTTCAATTATTTTAAGTTATTTAACATTATCCTTAGCATTACTAGTCAATTACATTACATAGTATAATTAGCTTTTCAGTGGGGTTTTATTCTTAGTGTAAGCCGTAACAGTAATCAAGTAGTTGTTAAATTTTACCTATAATTCGAGTCTATACTCATACGCTAGATTCAGTTCAAGTATCAAGCAAAGTTCTTCATCCAAAGATATATGCTTTGTTCTTTGCAATCAACTATAAGAATTTTCTTTTTTATGTTATTTTATCTGTGTTAAAAAATCCTTTCATGCGGAAGGCAAATGTGTAATCCCATTTTCAAAGGACAAACCCTACTCTCTAACTATCGTCTAATCATCACTTTAAATATTGTGCGAGTGGCTAAATAGATGATTGATCTTGGTCACTATTCACAACCCCGAGTGTAGGGTCGGGATATAGTAATGATCTCATTAAGACTGAGGACGAATCCACAGGGATTGATCTTGTGCGTTTCTAAAATTAACTAGAAGTAGAACTAGAAGAAGATGTAAAACTAATTCTGAAGTGATTGAGAGAGTAATTGTGAATTAAGTAATTAAAACTAAGAATTTAAAGGTGGGAAGTAGGGTGCCAAGGATTCACTTGTAGTGCTCAGGGAGCCCTCTTGCTTGATTCAAGTAACACAATTAGAATTGGAGTCATATCCTATCTAATTGGAAAATATATTAATAAAACTAAATTTGAACTTCTATTGACCTAATTTTCAATGAAGGAGAACTATGATAATTGACAGGGATTCCATCACCAAACCATGCCCAGGAGACAATGACAAACAACAGGATTTACCAATCCTATAATCTCAAAGCAGAAGAATTGTGAAGATTTGGAAGGATTCCATCACCCTACCATGCCCAAGGGACGATGGTGAACAACATGACTTACTAATTTCACAATCTCAAATCAGGAAAAAAAGATACTCAAAGCTATTGCAAATCTACTGTAATTTTAGTCACAATAAATCATTAAAAACTGAAAGTATTCCTTAAATATAAAAGTAGAATCCATGAAGTTCAACATAAACATGAATCAAAGCAATAAAAACATCTTATCATGCTACAAGCTTCACCTCTTAGCCCTATATAAGAAGTTTAGCCAACCATAGACATGATTGGACCAAAGTCTCCTAAGAAAAACATGAAACAACTAAGGAAGAAGAAGAAAAACTCTTGGTGACGGCTTCTCCACCCTTTTGTTCCACTCCTTAAACCCTAAAAAATGCCTAGGAATATCCTAGGGAGTCCTATTTATAGTTGTGAAACTCCAACTTTCGCAACTAGTTGGAAAACTCTAGAAATCGCCTCAAATTTACGCAGTTTGCTAAAATAGACTTCACTCTGCGCAATTTCACAAAATAACCCAGAGTTTCAGAATATGTTTTTTCAGGACGATTTCGGGATTCCTTTTCTTCACTTCAAATCTTTAATTCTCTTCATTCCTCATTTTGTTTTCTTGGATCTTTGGTAGGTGAATTCTTCAATCTTAGTCTTCTAAGATCCATCTCTTGCCTTGGTGATTCTTGAGCATCAAATTCATGCTTTTAGCACCCTTTTCAATCCAAGCTCTTAAATTCACCTTACAACACAAACACAAGTGAAATAGAATATTAAGCATTATCATGTTCATAAATCCAAGATATAAATGGGGGATAATATGCAATATTTGACCCTCAACAATCACGTATTATGTATTTGCCTATCTTGGCGCTTGGGGGTCATAGTTGTTCAATTTGAATTGAGTCATAGATTCAATTATGACACGCAAACATTTATCATGTGACCGAATTTGAATCTGAAAAATACACGACAATAAACCTTTTTGTCATCGACTCTTTTACGTGAACAAGGACCATCTCTTTCAGCCGTTGTTTCATTGTTCTTATGGGTTCTTGATATGATCATCTAGTCTTTAAAATTTGTTTTTGGGTATTTCCTATCCAGCAAGGCCCATCAAAGATGATGTAGATCTAAATGCATTAGCCTTAACACGTGAAATGAGAGAGAACTGGGAAAAGAGGAATGTGTTGTATTCCCTCTTTACTTTTTTGACATATGAAGATTCACCTTGTTTTTCAATATTTGGATTTGCCTTCTATTGGTCATTAACATCTGCAATTCTCCATTCCAACGAATATTATTTGATTGTTGTTAAATTCAAAATAGATGTCAAACACTTTTCATAATGAAATAATGGAAATGCCCTTACTTGGAAATGAAGAAATACCCCATCTAAACAACCAATTTACCTCCCTCCCGCGGGTGGGGCCTACATCATGGATCCATTTATCATGTGGGATCCATTGGGTTCATTTGGATGGTGATGAAGACCATACGTGGACTTCACTCATGTGAGCAATTCATTCATTATGTGGAGCCCATTGGGTGTGATGCATCTTGATAATAAAACCCCACTGAAAAAGCATGCTCCGGCAAAGTGTCATAGATGATACACATACGTTTCCCAATTACTGGGAAATTGCTTAAATGGACATAAATGACGGAGAATGAGTGTTCCCAATGTCAATAGACACCCAAAAATGAATTAATCTCATTTTGGTTAATTGTAGTTACATCTAATCCTTACAAGAAAAGAAACATTACCTCTATAATACCTCTTACCTTCAACAAAAATGAGATGAACTTGTTTGACACACAATTTATTTTCTATTGTGGGGGTGTGCCAGAATCGATATATCAGCTCGATCCAAACTGATCAACTTAGACACCAAGCACCAAAATAAATAGATACATCCAGTATGAACGTATATGAATGTATATGACCAGATTTTGAGAAGACCACTTGCGAAAATTTATAAAGATCAGGCGATAATCAAAGAATGTGGTTCTTCCTCCATAGATAGGTTACTTTGTGCCTTCCATAAAAAATGACTTTCAGAATATTAATGCAAATCAAACAAAAGGAAAAAAAAAAAAATCAAAATCAGTCACTACGAGCAACTACAAGAATGCGTCTCTTGAAAGAATTACTTGATATCGGATAAAGCAGAACGAACAACTAGAAGAATGCGTCTCTTGAAAGAATTACTTAAAATCAGATAAAGAACAAATTCAGCATATGATTATAGACTTAAATTACAACTAAAGATTATGACTAAAAATTATCACTACTCCTAAGATAAGCTGAGATAAAGTAAATTGATAGATTTGTTTGGTTTGATTGGTGTTAGACCATTTGCATCTATTACATTTATCTGCTATTTATATATTTTTGTTGTACCTTATTCTTCAAGATCCTTCTTCTATTATTGCAACAATTATAGTAGTCCAAAAGCCTTTCTAGATTCTTCTCCTCTGTCTTTCTTTCAGTACGTTTCTATTTACGATGGTTCCGCTTCTGTCAACTAAGACTTTGTTGCCCTTGGTCACCTTTATATCTTAAACAGATTGACCGCGCTTCTTGTATATCAACCACAACACTCCATCGACCATTCACTAACGTGTAGAAATAGCTTTATGTCAGCTATAATTCTGCAAAAAGCACTCCAAATCTTTGAAAATCTTTTTATCCACTTCCCATTCCTCATGTAATGCAACATGTCGCCCTCCTATTAGCTTTCTCAGAATAGCCGATAAAACGCCTTGTGTTTGCATTATTCCTCTAACGAAATTACTCATTGTGACCTTGGTAGGGATAAGGTTATCTTGAGTCTTTCCCAGTTTAGCCATCATTCTGGCTGATAGAATATTAATGTCAACCAAAACCTGAGTGGTTGAACATTCTTCCAAGTGAATGGACATATACAACGACTTTAAATGTTAGGTCATTGTAAGAGTTGGCCTTTCAATAATAATTTTTTTTTTTTAAAAATGGGACCCTGATTCGACCGTTACGGTTAACACCTTTTTGGTTTCCTTCTTTTAGTCAAAGATCCATGTTGTATAATTATCGTCAGGTCTAATTCTTCCATATTTCCTTCTGTGATACTCGATTGAGATGGTTTAGCCAGGAAACTTAATGACAGAGTCAACACCATATTACAATACAAATTGTATGATCGAATTCGTACACTGCCCTCTAGGTGTTTCCGAATTTGGTGGAGTATCCACTTCACGCGCAACTTCATTCATATTTCCTCTATTTAGTTAGAAGATGATGATTCTAACATTTTTGTCTCAACAAGCAACTCTTCAATCAGAAGATCATTCGAGAATTCGTCATCGCTGAAGTATTCAGTTAATCCTTTTATGTTCATTCACATCTTATCATAATTAGGATTTTCGACTGAGTCATGATCTACATGAGATTCGATCGATTCTTTCATATCGACCAATATATGTTCTTCTCCTTCTGGCTTTGGCACTACTGGCCTTGGTTGAATTGACTGATACATCTACAATTGATCTAAAGCAATGACTAATTGTCTTCTCTTTGCTGGTTGTTGTCTTTGCCAACGACACTTCTAAGTATGAGTCATCTCCTCGGGTATCGCTGGGAATTTTGGATGACTCAGCCTTTTCCAAAAACCGCTATTATTGAACTTTAAATAGTTCGAGAGTAATCACTGACATGTTTGTCCTTCTGAGGATAAAAGACATTTCTTTCCTCATAATTCTGATTGGCCGATTATCTCATTAGATATTTTGGTTGATAAGATCTCCCATTCGCTTAAGTAAGACTCACACATTTCTTACAAATGTGTTGATAATTTGACATTGTTTTCACTAGATATGCTTCGGTTTGGTTGACCAGAGTCTCAGACCTCTTGCCCTTCATACCATTTTACTTCTTGGATTTATTTATCTGAACTCCAAGATCGATCTTTTGTCATATCCGAACCATCCTTTGAGGATTGATGGTGGTCATATTGACCTCTATATTGGATGGAAATGGATTAATATTGATTAACATTACTTCTTTTTCCTTTTCATGAAATTTTAGCAACCCTTTATCGATATTTTCCTGAATAACACTCTTGAAAACAACACATTCGTTAGTGGGAAGTGACTGAGTTCCATGCTATTTACAATAATTAATTTTCTTCAATTCTTTTGCTGTCAAAATCTTATGATTAACTGAAATTTTGATAAAGTTTCCATCTAACATAATATCAAAGCTTTCATCAGCAAGAGAAATATCAAAGGTGTAGGATCTTTAAACTTTCTGATTATAGGATGACATTGTCTCTGCTTTAACTAAGGTCGACCACGTGAATGGCTGTTTGGGCACTATTTCATCCACTACAACATGATAATTAGGGTCATAATAATATATCACTGTTGATGAATTCTTTTCTTTCATTGACTCTTGGAGCATGACCTCATATCGAAATGCCTTCCTAGTCAAATCGCAAAGATTTGTGAATTCTGTTCTGATAAAATTTTTTAAAAGCTTGACTTCCAGTCCATCTTGAGCTAACTGGACAAATTCTACGTCAATTATAACTACCTTTTATTGGTTTATTGGTCTTTTAAACTGTTGTTGAAAACGAGCAAAATCGGTCATAGAAATTTATATATCCTTATAAAGGAATTAGCATGAAATTTTTCTTCCATTTCTTACCAATTTTGTATAGAATTTAGTAAAAAATTTGAATACCAAGTAAAGGCTACCCCAATGAGTTAATGACCATATAATTGTAATTAGAATACTCATTATTAGCCAATTCTCCATATTGTATGGTAAATCGACCTATATGATCTACGGTAGATTGACCCGTATTACCTGTAAACAACGTGAAGTCAGGTCAATAGTTCCTCGACAATAGATATTGTTGGTTGTTCACAACCCCAAGTGTAGGGTCACAATGTAGTAATAATCTCGGTGAAACCAAAGTCGAATCCACAGGGACTAATCTCATATGTATTTTGAAAGCAACTAAAAGTAGAACTAGAAAAAGATGTAAATCTAAATATGGAATTAAAGGAAGTAATTTTAAAGTGTTTAATTAAAAACTTAAGAAATTCAAAGGTGGGAACTAGGGTTTCAAGGATCCACTTATAGCAATCAGGGAGATCTATTACTCGATTTAAGGACACAACTGGAATCAGAGTCCTATCCTATCTAGTTGGAAAATATCTTAATAAAACCAAATCTAAACTTCCTTTAACCTAATTTTCAATGGATGAGAGTTGTGAGAACTGGAAGTGATTCCATCATCTAGTCATGTCCAGGAGACAATGACAAACAACAGAATATACCAATTCCACAATCAAACATATAAGAATTGTGAAGGTTAGAAGGGATTCCATCACCCAACCATGCCCAAGGGACGATGGTGAATAATAGAATTTATTAACTTCACAATCTCAATACAAGAAAAGAAGATACTTAAAGCTATTGCAGATCTATTGTAATTTGAGTCACGACAAACCATTAAGAATTGAAAGTATTCCTTAAATATCAAACTAGAATAAAAGAGAATTCAACATAAACATGAATCAAAGCAATAGAAACATCCCATCACGCTATAAGCTTTACCTCTTAGCCATAACGAAGAGGTTTAGCCAATCATAGACATGATTGGATCTAAAACCCTAGAATAAAACATGAAAAACTAAGAAAGAAGAAAAATGCTTGGCGACAGCTCTCCGCCCTTATGCTTTGCTCCTCCAAACCCTAGGTTGATGCCCAAGGATGCCCTGGGGACCCCTATTTATAGTTGTGCAACACCTCCTTTTACACCTCCTTGAAAAAATTTGAAAACTGCCTTAAATTTACGCACTCCGCGTAATTCTGCGCAACTTTGTGTAAATGGTTCGATGAAATCAAACTACCTTCGATGTCATCAAAGGTGACTTTTATACGTGCTTTTTCCCCACTGCGCAACTTCGTCCGGACAGCGTAATCTTCTATGTCATCGAACCCGCCTTCGATGTCATCGAAGGTGTCTTCAATGTCATCGAGCGTTGTTCAAGGAATTGATAATGCGTCCAAAACAGTCCAGTGAGTTTTGCTGAAAATTCACAGAAAATTCGATGTCATCGAGCGTTGTTCGATGTCATTGAGCAAGGCTTTGATCCATCGAACAAGTCCTCGAGTCATCGAAAAATGTCTTCAATTTATCCAGCAACCAACTCGATTTTCTTTCATAACTTCGATGTCATCAACCTGTGTTCGATGTCATCGAATGGTGATCGATGGCACAGTCAATGTGAATTCTGCACTTGTTCTTTCAACTTCTTTCCTTTTCCACTTGGTTTTCTTAAATCTCGAGACCTTGAAATCTTCAATCTTTGTCTCCTAATATTTATTCTTTACCTTGGTGATCTTTGAGCGTCAATTCCATGCTTTTAGCACCTTTTTCAATCCAAGCTCTTAAATTCACCTTGCAACACAAACATGAGTAAAATATGACATTTAACATTATCATGTTCGAAAAACCAAGATATAAATGAGGGATAATATGCAATATTTGACCCCCAACACAATCCCCAACCAAGATTTTGCTAGTCCCGAGAAAAGTATGCGTGAAATAAACTTCAATGCTTAATGTCCAAAACCTCTATAGGAAAACAATCTTTTGTATACTCAAGTATGAATTGGTAGAAATAAGATACGAAAGTGAGATTTTGAAAACCTAGAGCCGAATCACATAAGCAACCAATCAAGTAAATTCTTTGTCCATTAAATCGAAGTATAATTTACATATCAAGTTTTTCAATGTACTCAGTGAAAATCAACTTATTTCCCATACGAATACTATCTTTTTTTCATACTAGCCATGCTCATCACTTCAAAACTGGTTTGAAACTCAAGTACTGATTCCGAACTTATCCCCTTCTCCTTCTTTTTCCAGTTTTTAATTTTATATCGACGATCAATTTTCATTCTTTTCCAATCTTTTCATTAATTTTATTCTTTTTCATAATACATGACCTTTTTGTCGATCTCCTATTTTTTAACTGGTTCTTTTCTTCTTTTAAGGTGGATATAATTCTCCAAACTTGATTCTCACCATCTATCAATGATCTCATACTAACAATCAGAAATTCTACTATGTCTTACAGAAGACAAATTGAATGTGTCTTTATATTAACATGATATTCAAACTTTCACTTAATCAATTGAGCGCAAGAACTTAGGTGATAGGTTACTTAGTTGATCAAACTCCAACAATCCAAAATTCAATCTCTATCTTATCATACCCAAAGCATTCTTAAGTAAACAATTCATCGCTTCCCAAATAAATTTTAACTTGAAACATTGAAAATTTTCAAAGATTTTGCTCAAAACTAAGAAAACGAGAAAACACTGATTAGTTTACCTAATCCCCCATTCCCAACCAAAAAATCTACATTGTCTACAATGTAAAAGAATTAAGCATATAATGCAAAAGAGGCAATGAAAAGAAAAGGAAAGTGATGGAAAGGTAATACCTGAGGAAGGAATTCTGAAGCTTTTTCAATGATCTCAGTGTGAAGATGGGTTAGCACAAGAATTAAACCACAGAAAGTAAACTATCCTAAACAGTAGAAAGAAAACTATTCTAAATAGCGGAAAGCAAACATTCCTAATCCTTACATATATGAAAGCAATAAACCTAACTATACCTCCATCAGACTAGGAGGTCAATCCTGGTAAACAGGATCAATCAAAGGTATGGACATGTCCTCTGAATCAAATTTATTAACAAATGGCTTTAATCGATGTCCATTAACTTTGAAAATATTGCCATCATTTTGATTCTGAATCTCGACGGCCCCATGAGGATAGACATTAGTAATAGCGAAAGGGCCGGTCCAACGAGATCGGAGTTTACCTAGAAAAAGATGTAACCGAGAATTATACAAAAGGACCTTCTGACCTGGTGTGAATGATTTTTGAAGAATGTGTTGGTCATAAAATACTTTCATCTTGTCCTTGTAAATTCTCGAGTTCTTGTTTGCATCATTCTGGATCTCTTCAAGTTCATTCAACTGAAGTTTGTGTAGCGAGCCAGCATTGTCTCAATTTAAGTTCAAATTTTTAATAGCCTAGTATGCCCTATGTTCCAACTCCACAGGCAAGTGGCAAGCCTTCCCATAGACAAGTCTAAAGGGAGACATTCCAATAGGGGTCTTAAATGCGGTACGATAAGCCCATAAGGCATCGGTCAAGCGGATTGACCAATCCTTACGGTCAGGATTAACTGTTTTCTCCATAATATGTTTAATTTCCTTATTGAAAATCTCAGCTTACCCACTTGTTTGTGGGTGGTATGGAGTGCTCAGTTTGTGGGAGATGCCATATTTTTTTATTAAATTTGCAAATGGCCTATTACAAAAATGTGAACCTCCATCACTAATGATGGCTTGAGGCGTTCCGAACTGGGAAAGAATGTTCTCTTTTAAGAATCTAATGACTGTTTGATGATTATTGTTCCGGCACGGGATCACTTTGACCCATTTAGTGACATAGTCTACTGCTAGCAAATAATATAAATTTCCAAAAGATTGGGGGAACGGTCCCATGAAATCGATGCCCCAGCAATCAAATGCTTCAATGATTAGAATGAGGTTCAAAGATATCATATTTCGACGGGACAATGCTCCCAATTTCTGAGAACGCTCATAAGCTTTGTAAAACTCATGAGTGTCTTTGAACATAGTGGGCCAATAAAATCCACAATACAAAATTTTGGCTATGGTCTTTTTAGCAGAAAAGTGACCACCACACCCCTGAGAATGACAGAAGGAGATGACACTTTAGTGTTCATTCTCTGGCACATATCTCCTTAAGATTTGATGTGGGAAATATTTAAATAAACATACATCATCCCAGAAGAATTTGCATACCTCGGTGAAGAATTTTTTCTTATCTTGCGCAGTCCAATGTATCAACGTGAAACCTGTGGCAAGATAATTAGTAATATTGCAAACCAAGGTGAGTGAGAGACTTTAAACAATTATTCGTCAGGGAACATGTCATTTATATGCGTCGTCTCAAGAGAATCAGAGAGATCAAGGCGGGAAAGATGGTCTGCTACTACGTTCTCTACTCCATTTTTATCTTTTATTTTCAAATCAAATTCATGGAGTATGAGGATCCATCTTATCAGGCAAGGCTTATCATCATTCTTATAAAGAAGATACTTGAGCACCGCATGATTAATGTATATGATGATCTTGGATCCGATCAAGTAGGACCTAAATTTGTCCAAAGCGAACACTACGGCTAAGAGTTCTTTTTCCGTAGTAGAGTAATTCACATGGGTAGGATTTAGAGTTTTACTTGCGTAATGAATAATGTAAGGCTTCTTCTCTTTTCTCTGGCCTAAGATCGCCCCAATAGCATAGTCAGACGCATCACACATAATTTCAAAGGGAAGGTTCCAATCGGGTGGTTGCATGATAGGTGTAGTGGTTAACATGCCCTTGAGCTTAAAAAAAATTTCCTAGCATTGATCAGTCCACTCGTATGATACATCCTTTTAAAGTAGATTGCATAAAGGATGAGAGGTGACTAAAGTCCTTTATGAATCGTCTATAGAATCCGGCGTGTCATAGGAAGGATCACACGTCTCATATGTTCCTGGGTGGGGGTAAGTGAAAAAAGGTGAGCTAACAGGCCGGGGGGGGGGGGGGGGGGATAGGATTATGCCAAATAAAAACTTAAAGACTAAAATAATAAATAAATCAGAATAAATCACAGATCTCAATAGCCCTAGTATTGAAAAATTGATTCAAACTTAGTTCATAGGACAACCTTACACTAAAAACAAAGTTCTAAGTAGGACAACCACCACATATGCATAAATAAATTACAATAATTCACTACAGATATAAAAATTAAACATTTACCAAAAACACTAGGAGTTATAGTGGTTCAGTCTGTACACCAACTGATCTTAAACAGCCACACCTACTCCACTCCCAATAATCACAACCCACATGATATTGACGTTCACTAATAAACAAGGTTTTCACAGGTTCACCTTAAAACCTATACAGTTGTGATTTTAGAAGGGCTATCACAAACAACACCCCACGCTGAGATTTTCTTGCTATCTCAGTCAAAACCAATACATGAGATTTTCTGGATATCTCAAAGAAACCAAAATACAAAGATATAAAATGATATTTATCTTCTCTTTGAAAACGTTCTTGATGTAGCCCGTAGAACTGCTTCGCTTGAAGTAAAATGTTCAATGTCCAGTAACACAAACAAATGTTCCAGGTTCTAGATTGATTTTAAATTAATTCAAACCACAGACTACTTGTTTAAATTCCTCAGATCTTAAAAGAAGAGTGATTACTCTCTTTAAAACATATAATTCATGAAAAGAGATCAAAGAATTAAAAATAAAAGCTCTATAAATAAAAATATAAAATATCATGTAATAGTTTGATGATAGTGGGGACTTCTCTTTCTCTAAGTGAAGACTTTTCTTAGCTTAGATGAGTAATTTCGGATTGAGAGAATATCTCTATTTATAGTCTGAAATGTTGTTGCTTCGACTCGTCTAAAATCTAACCAAATTTTAAATTTTGTGCGCGATTGGATAAAACAGTGTTTCAACTGGTCGAAGGCCCTGCTCGACTAGTCGAGGGCCCTCTTTGACTAGTCGAGCACGTGCTTCAATTGGTCGAGGGTGATAAAAAATAGTTGTTGGACTTCGAGTCGAGCACCCCTTGATTGGTCGAGCAGTCTGCTCGACTGGTCGAGAAACCAATAGAAATTTCCATTTTTTAGATTTTAAACTTGGACTAGTCGAAGATATCCTTAGATTGGTTGACCCATAGCTTAGACTAGTCGAACTGAAGCCTAACCAAACTATAAAAACCCATGTAAGTTTATCATTTGAAAGCACATAAGTCTAAGGTCTTTCTAAGGTCAATTATACCTGAGAAAACTGGACATTAAAATGTAAAGCTTGAATCTTCTACTTGAATATTCAATAGTGCACAATTGATCTTCTATTTGAAGTGTAGTCGAAAGTGGAGCTTGATCTTCTACTAGAAGTGTAGTAGAACTTGAATTCATTTTAGCTTGAACTATCCATCTTCATCACTTGTGTTTGCACTTTCATGACTTGTACTTGAACCTTAGTTTTCATAGTAGATGATGAACTTAAGACTTGAAACTTGAGCTTTCCATCTTGATTCACTTGAAGGTGAACTTTCCATCACATTGTGTGAACCATATCACTAAGTTGTTTTGTCCCATCGAAATTTGACAAATAAGAGTGTGTTTTATACATAATAACACCTATAGTAAGTTAGATATAAGACCAATCTTAGCCTTATCTACCTCAATTCCTTTGGACGAGATAATATGTCTAAGGACAATTCCCTTACGAACCATGAAATGACACTTCTCCCAATTTAGTACCAAATTCTTTTCCTCACATCGCTTCAGCACACATTTCAGATTCTCCAAACAATCGCTGAAGGATGGACCAAAGACAAAGAAGTCATCCATGAAAACCTCTAAATATTGCCCCACTATGTCATAAAAAATACTCATATCATGCATCACTGAAAAATGGTGGGGGCATTACACAGTCCGAATGACATCCTTCAGTAAGCAAATGTGCCAAAGGGACATGTGAATGTTGTCTTTTCCTGATCTTCAGGGGCTATCTCTATCTGGTTGTAACCCGAATACCTATCAAGGAAACAGTAGTACGAATGACCAGCTAGCCTTTCCAAAATTTGATCAATGAAAGGCAAAGGAAAATGGTCCTTTCTTGTAACGGTATTCAATTTCCTGTAGCCAATGCACATTCTCCAACCAATAGTAACTCTAGTTAGCACAAGTTCATTATTGGCATGGGCTACGATAGTGATTCCGGACTTCTTAAGAACCACCTGAGTTGGACTCACCCATCGGCTATCGGATATAGGGTATATAATACTTACATCCAATAGTTTAAGTACCTCAGCCTTAACCACTTCCTTCATGTTTGGATTTAATCTACGTTGTGGTTGCCGATAGGTCTTCGCATTATCCTCTAGATAAATGTAGTAAGTATAAATCAAAGGGTCAATTCCTTTGAGATCCGCAATCTACCATCTAAGGGCTCCTTTGTGCTCAATGAGAGTAGAGATCAGCATACTCTCTTGTTATTGCTCAAGGTGGGAAGAAATCACTACCGGGTATGTCTCATTTTAACCTAAATAGACATATTTCAATTCAAAGGGCAACGGTTTTAGGTCAAGCTTCGGTGCCTTGAGGTTAGACGGTAGAGGCACTACATCAGTTTAGGGCAATTTTTCAAATTGTGGCCTCCACCGGTTAACTTCGAGTACCGTCACAGTATCAAGCATGGTTCCCATCTCCCTAATCATATCATTATCTAAATCATGGGAGTGGGCCAGACATATCTCTAGAGAGTCATATGATAAAGTCAGAAGTGTTCTATCTTCCATGAAAGAATCAGTCAAAATAACATCGTGGGCATCGTCATCATCCTCTGCCTGTTTGCTCACGTCGAAAAAGATATTGAGCTCCAATGTCATATTCCCAAAAGACAAATTCATACTCCATTCCTACAATTGATGATTGCATTTAATGTGGCAAGGAATGGGCGACCAAGAATGACGGAAAATTAAGTGCTCATGTCCACGATGGAATTTGAGTGCTTGGTGAAGGCTCTCCGCTCTTGTGCTTTGCTCCTCCAAACCCTATGTTGATACCCAGGGATGGCCTGGGGACTCCTATTTATAGTTGTGCAACACCTCTTTGGAGAAATCTGGAAACTGCCTCAAATTTACGCACTTCGCATAATTCTGCGCAACTCTGCGTAAGTGGTTTGATGACATCGAACTACCTTCGATGTCATCGAAGGTGACTTTTATACGTGCTTTTTCCGCGCTGTGTAACTTCGTTCGGACTGCGTAATCTTTTATGTCATCGAACCTACCTTCAATGTCATCGAAGGTGTCTTCGATGTCATCAAGCATTGTTCGACAAATTGATAATGCGTCCAAAACAGTTCAATGAGTTTTGCCGAAAATCCATAGAAAATTTGATGTCATCGAGCGTTGTTCGATGTCATCTAGCAAGGCTTCAAGCCATCGAACAAGTCTTCGAGTCATTGAAAAATGTCTTCAATTTGTCTAGCGACCAACTCGATTTTCTTTCATAAATTCGATGTCATCGACCCGTGTTCGATGCCATCGAATGTGTCTTCGATGTAATCGAATGTGTCTTCGATGTCATTGAATGGTGATCGATGACACAGTCAATGTGAATTCTGCACTTGTTCTTTCGACTTCTTTCCTTCTCCACTTGGTTTTCTTGAATCTTGAGACCTTGAAATCTTCAATCTTTGTCTCCTAAGATCCATTCTTTCCCTTGGTGATCTTTGAGCGTCAAATCCATGCTTTTAGCACCTTTTTCGATCCAAGCTCTTAAATTCACCTTGCAACACAAACTTGAGTAAAATAGGATATTAAGCAATATCATGTTCACAAAACCAAGATATAAATGGGGATAATCAATATTTGACCTTTAACAATGTCAATCCTGTCAGGATATGACTTATGATAAATTGGAGTAATAGTTCGGCTGAGAACTTAAACTGCTACTTCTTGAACCAGTTGAACAATTTGGTTACTTTTCTAGTCTTGTTATGCAGTAACTTGAGGTACTTCAGGACCATCCTGATATTGTTCTTCATTATACAGTTGATTTATAAGTAAGGGTTGCCCCCAGGTATTCCTTGATTCATAGATTCATGAATTATGTTCTTATTTTCACGTTAAGGACATCCGAAATCTACCAGTGGTGGTGAATTTTGCATATCCTGGATAGGAATACATTTGCGATGTCTGAAATCTAACGGTATTGGTGACTTTCACACATCTTGGATTAGACCAAGGATAAGAACATGTGGTGTGTTTCGCTGTAATGGAAGTTTCTTTGTCATCGGCTGGACTGATGATAAATAGGCCTAATTTTCAACAGAACTTGCATCGACATGTTGTTGAGGTGCAACAAGTGTTTTATCAGTGAACACAGTCACCAATCGATTCATGCTCTTAGTGTGGCCAACCATCCGCTTATTGAAAGCTTGGTTTGAACTCGTGAGTGTTCCACTTGAACTCACGATAGTTCTGCGATGTACTGAATCCCCCTTTACATATCAGTCATCCCGCCCGTTGAGTGTTAAATATTGCATATTTCTCCTTAGTTATACCTTGGTTTTATGAACATTATAATGTTGATCTATTTATACATGTTTTTTTTAACAATGTGATTTTGAGAGCTTAAGGTGAAAATGATGTAAAAGTATGGATTTAATGCTCAAGAATTACCAAAGTGAGGATTGGATCTTTGGGGTCAAGATTGAAGAATTTAAGAGTCCAAGATCCAAGAAGACTAAGTGAAGAAGGAAGAAATTTGAGATTACAAAGTGCAAAAATATGGAATTACTGAACTTGACAGTTCGATGCCATCGAACACGGCTTCGATGCCATCAAGGGAAGATCGATCCCATCAAAAAAATCAGAAAAATCAAGTTTGGTTGCTAGACATATGGTGCAATTCTCGATGCCATCGAGGATGCCATTGAAGAGAAAACTATTCGATTCCATTGAAGACCAGTTCAATGCCATTTAAGCCAGTTCGATGACATCAGAAAAATTATGAATTTTGGGATTAACTCGTTGGATAGTTTTGGACATTTTTCGATCCCATCAAGAATATGTTCGATGACATCGAAGCTAGTTTGATGCCATCAAGGTCGAGCGATTCCATTGAAGACCAGTTCAATGCCATTTAAGCCAGTTCGATGACATCAGAAAAATTATGAATTTTGGGATTAACTTGTTGGATAGTTTTGGACATTTTTCGATCCCATCAAGAACATGTTCGATGACATCGAAGCTAGTTTAATGCCATCAAGGTCGAGCGATTCCATTGAAGGACTTACGTAGACGGTTGCTGACAATTTCTATATTCGAATAGAACTCTTCGATCAAACTTCGATCCCATCGAAGCTGCATAAACTGCATAAATTGAAGTCGATCCGAACAAAGTCTATATAAAGGAGTTTTCTAAGTTCTTCTAAGCACCGTTTAAGGTAAGAAGAGTAGAGCAAAGAGTGGTGGTACTTCAAGGAGTTTTTCCTTCTTCTCCAATATTTTTTTTCTAGTTAGTTTTTATATTTTTCTTTAAGAGTTTTAGTTTAATCATGTATTTGGCTGGCTAATCTCTTAGCTAGAGCTAAGAGGTAAAGGTTATAGTTTATTTTAATGTTTATCTTATTTTGATTGAAGTTTATCGGTATATGTTGAACGATTCATTAATTTTTAGTTTGAATGAAGGAATATTTTCAGTTTACTTCGATCTATTGTCGACTCTGGGCACAGTAGATGCTTAAGAAGCTTTTGATATGTTCTTATCCGTTTCTAATTATGTGATTTGTAAAATTCCTTGATATACTGTTTACTCTGGGCATGGTAGATGCTTTGAATTCCCTGCGATCATTACATTGATGCTTTATGAGGGAACCAATGCAATGAATGTTCAGAATCTGTTTTGAGAAGTTTATGATGTTTTAACCATTCTATCATCCAACTGGATAGGATAAGACTTTGATTCCAGTTGTGTTATTATTGAATCTGTTAGTTCTAGTTCTAGTTTATTTCAGAAAGCACACACCCAATGGATTCAAACTCGGTCTCATCGAGATTATTACTATAATGCATCCCTGCACTTGGGATTGTGAACACTGCCGGACATAATCTCAAGAGGTTCAACCCGAGATGTCGATGGTCTATCTAGATTTGAAGGAATAGGCACCATACTAAGTGGTGGATTCTCTTCCTCAGGCACTTATTGGGCTTGCAACTCCTTGTGAGCAAGAGGTGAGTAAGAGGCTCGTTAGTCACAACAATGATTGCTAAAGTATTACGGCCACCCCTTTGGTTCATGATTCCGAATGATTACTACACCGGCAAATATATTTGTGCCAAATTTTTTTATAGCAACCAAGTAATTTATATTCCCACCAGGCGTGCTAAAAATGGTTTGACACTCGGTTTGTTTTCTATTGTGCGGCCATTCTAGAATTGATATAACGGCTCAATCTAAATCAATCAACTTTGACCCCCCAAGTACCAAAATAAGCAGATACTTCTAATATGAACGTATATGACTAGATTCTGAGAAGATTGGTCGCTTACTTAGCCACTTGCAAAATTTATAATAATAAGGTAATAATCAGAGGGTGGGTTCTTCCTCCGAAGATGGGGTTACTTTGTACCCACCACAATAAAGGACTTTCAGAATACCATTGCAAATTAAACAAAAGCAAAAATTCACAATTAGTCACTAGGAGCAATTGCAAGAATGTGTTTTTTGAAAGAACCACTTGATATCGGATAAAGAATAAATCCAACATATGAGTGTAGACTTCAATTACAACTAAATATTATGCCTAAGAATTGCTAGTACTTGATTATTGTTATGAGTAAAATGAGGCTAAAACAAATGTATGATACAGATGACCCGAAAAGTCAGACGATAACTATGGATTGCTTGAGGGCCAAAAAATCACACAACCTTTGGTAAAGACCAATGACTTTGGAGGTCGGCCTTGTTCGCCGACCTCAAGAGATGACCTCGACCTCAGGTACCTCGGAGGTTGGCCTCAGGTACCAACATTGACCTCGGATACCGATCTCAGCTTCGACCATAAACCTTGACCTCAGAAGTCGGCCTCGGATATCGACTACCAATTCGGAATAAAAATATACTTACAATATATAAAGATATGATTACCCTCCGAAATCTTTGCCGAGAATCACGCCGATCAAAGATATTCTTGGAGTTAGAGTCTGATTCCAATACAAGCCCCTCAAATCAACTTAGATACACAAACCACCTAGAAAGCCTATAAATAGACTTGTTGCCATGGGTAAAGGTATACACAACTATCCCAATTCTTCTACTCCTTCTGTGGACCTACCCTGACTTAGGCATCGGAGGGTCCCTGACCTTAACTAGCGCTCCCAATGTATTCTCTCGTACCTTAATTATTTGCAGGTACTCATTGGCTCGCAGGAGGTGAGGAAGGATCGACCGGACTTCTGCATCAACAATTATCGCTACTCCTAGGATAATCTCACACCAATCAAACCAAACAAATATATTGATTTACTTGATTTCAGCCTATTCTAAAGTAATGATAATCAAGTAGCGGTAATTCTTAACCATAATATTTAATTGTAAGCCAAGTTTATGCTTATATGTTAGATTTCTTCTTTATCCGATATCAAGGCGTTCTTTTTGAAATTGCGGTGAAGACCGCTTTAGAAGTAGGAATATGCCAATATGTCCTAGAGGGGGGTGAATAGGACTTTTTAATAATTTTTTAATAATTTAAAATCCTATCACTCTAATCCTAACAACAAGCATATATTAGGATTACTCAAGAGTAACTCTACTGGCTTCCAAGCCCGGTAGAGGATATAATCACAAACTATTTGAGAGATGAACAATATACAAACTAGTTTATGATGGAAATAACTGTGCATGTGTGTGAGGTGTGATCTCATATAATCAGATATAAAAGTATTTAAGAAAATCACATAAACAAATGAAAGACAATAACAATCTCAAACACAGTCATTTTTATAGTGGTTCGACTACTTGTCTACTCCACTCCCAGTAACCGTACTCAACCCTTGAGTGTACTGGATTTCACTAAGGAGGTTTCACACGGTTCACCTCAAACCAAGGTTTAAATCAGGTTCACCTTTAACCTTTACAACCTATACCTAGGCTGACTGTTTATACTCTCACGAGCAAGGGTCAACACAAAATACCCACTTTTAGGCACACTAGCCAAGGATCTTCCACAAGACCCTAATTATTTATGCTCTCACGAGCAAGGGTCAAAACAACGCACCCACTTTTAGGCACACTGGCCAAGGATCTTCCACAAGACCCTAACAGTTTATGCTCTCTACAGAGCAAGGGTCAACACAACGCACCCACTACGTACACTCCCACCGGAGGCCTCCTAGAGGACTTGCAAGGGGTGAGAAACATCTTAAACCCAATCCTATAAAGGAATGATCACAAGGGTCCTCTGGACTCTAATAACTTACAAATAAGTAGATGAGTCCCTTTCAGCGCATTTGTTGAAGATTTCCTCCTTTGATGAAGAACTTCAGCTTTCTTGATCCGTAACTCAGAAGATGTAATAATGCATGGCGACGGGTTGGGTCAAGGTTATGATGGAATCTTACTCTCAAATATTTTCCTATAAGGAGATAGAGTGATTCCAATCATCTATGCATTCAAGGCATCCAGCTTAATGATTTGCCATTAAGGTGGTACCTGGATGATCCTTGAATGCAGAAGTTCATTCCTCAATCCACTCTATTGATTATTAATGATGAGGGTGGATTGGAGGATGAACTCCCATGAGAGAAAGGGCTTTGGGTATATGATCTAAGGTTAGACACTCAAAAGCACTCTCTTCTTTCTCTACCAGTAACAATAGACAAGTCCTCTTTATATAGGCAAAAGATTCCAACGGATATAAAATGATCACATTTATGATAAAGTTCGATATTATCGAGCAGGGTCGATATCATCGAGCGTATACTCTCGATTGCATCGACTGGCCGCTCGATGACTCAAACTCAATGTCATACGCTTTTAAAACCTTTTGCCAACTGGTCGAAGGAATCGAGACAGGTGTCGATATCATCGGATTTCGAACTCTGATAGAATCGATACGAGGTTCGATTCCTCGACATTTGAAAATGAGAAGACTTGTTGTGAAATATTTCAAGTTCAAAGGAATGATCGAGGGACCTTCGATATCATCGGAATTTGAATGACGATGACATCGATAGCCGTGTTGATGCATCGATAAATCCAACGGATTTTCTATTAAGCTTGCTGGACAGTTTATGTCCTTGTTCGATGCAATCGATACTGTGTCGATATCATCAATATTTGAATATCGATTCTCTCGAGGGACCTTCGATCAAAGATAAATTATCCTAAAATATTTGCTGAATATTTGAGAGTCCAAGACCGATATCATCGAAGGCCTTCCGATATCATCAAGATTTGAATTCCGATGATATCGAGGATAACCATGATATATCGATGATCTAATGATTTTTCTTAGTAAAAACAGGGACTCATTTTCTCTATTGTTGATTGCATCGAGTCAACTTCGATAGACTCGAGATTTGAATATCGATGATATCAATAGGTATATCGATACATCGATAATTCTGTGTAGATGAGTATGTGGTTACTGGACATATTTTGTCCTCATTTCGATGATATCGTTTAGTCATCGAGGACATCAATAGCGCATGTAGATAATATCGATTAGTCTATCGATAAAATTGACAGAGTTAAAAAACTTAGAGATTTCTGAATTTTGAAAAAGTTTTCTAACTCAAAAACCCTATGATATTCTAATAAATTTAAGGGTTTTATTCACCTGGTGTTTTGAGCCATGGGATGTGAGGCTTAGATTTACCTGTGGCGAGTTCGGACACACATCTAGTTGAGGCAGACGGTTGATTGATCTTCTTATGGAGCTTCTCTATCTAGCCAACTCAACATTCACACTAATTGACAAACCAAGGCACTTTCACTTTCAAGAGACGCATTCTTGTTGTTGCTCCTGGTGATTAGTTATGAGTTTTTCATTTTATTTGATTTGCACCGGTATTCTGAAAGTCATTTTTAATGGAAGGCATAAAGTAACCCCATCTTCGGAGGAAGAACTCCACTATCCGATTATAACCTGATCATTATAAATTTTTGTAAGTGACTGAGTAAGCAATCAATCTTCTCATAACATAGTCGCATACGTTCGTATCAAACATATCTACTTATTTTAATGTTTATGGTCAAGGTTGATCGGCTTGGATAATATGCTGTCGGGCCCGCACAAAAGGAAACAAACCGAGTGTCAAACAAAACTCAATGTTTATTGACCATCAAATGGACCCTAAGCCATCAAGCAATCAATATCAACATGGCTTTTCATGTACGAGATCACAACGTTTTCTTTAGTGGGGTTCAATCATTGAAAGCAACATACAAGACTCCTTTTAGTCGGGTGATCCTAGCCATTAATTCATTCAAGGACTCAGGTATCACAAATGGACAGCTAAGAATAACCCCCAACTAACATTCAATCAACAAGAGGCCAAACTGGTCACGATCATGTGTGACCTTTGGTACTGAGCTCACCATTAATTGTATTGTTCACGCGGCAATCGCCCATACATGCCTGCCAACAGTGCCATATCGTTCATGGATGATCCAGGTGCATGTTGGCCCATACGTACCAGTTTCCGATGATACTTTAATCTTATAAATAATTTATTTATTTTTAGATTTTACATTTATATAGTAATAATATGATTTAATAAAATAGTACCATATGTGTTTGTTAAATGTTCGTCCACGACTAAATATCATATATATTTATCAATGTAGCATATATGCAATGCAAAATGATTATTTTACGTTAACATCAGAATACGTCATTGTGACATGTGCATGCTTTCATTAGATTACGTAGCGTTAAACAGTTGCATGTAATACATGGTTACAAACAACTAAGCTTTTAGAACTGTGTTCTCAAGACAAGATATTACTTAAATGACCCTTTAATTTTTCTTTACAAATTTACATTCGAGAATTGGAGGCCACACCGTATGTGTGTGACATCGTAACTGTCCAACTTATATAATCCACAGTGTTAATACGAGTAAAAATCTGGCGTAACGAATTATCAGATAGAATACTATTGGATTTAGATAATTTTGAGTGGTGTATATATATTATTTTATATATATATAAAATAATATCTTATATTATTTTATATAAGATAGAGAGAAAATAGAGAAGGGCATTTTCATAATTTCCTCCTTTAGGGAAATATCTTCCTGAACTGTCTAATCCTTCAGGCATCATGTGGTAAGATGCCAGTTACTAAGAAATTTATCCACAAAAATTCCTTCAAAAAAAACTTTCAGGAAACTGAAGCAGATTGGGTCTTGTCCATTTGTGGGGCCCATTATGATGAATGGATTTTATTAACATAACTCATTCATTTTTCCAAGCTCATTTTAGAGTATGATAAAAAAAAATAAAATGAGGCAGATAGCTTTGGACCACACCAACCTTTTTTTCAACTTATTTTAGAGTGTGAGCTCAAAAATGAAACAGATACAAGGGTCCCTTGATGTTTATTTGTCATCCAACCTGTTCATAAGGTCCTATGGACCTGGATGAAGGGAAAACACAAATATATATCAGCTTGATCCAAAAACTTCTGTCGATCCTAAGAAGTTTTTAATGGTGGGCGTTCAATCCCCACTGTGTGGTTCACTTGCGTCTTGGATCTGCCTCATTTTTAGGCTTATAATCCAAAATGATCTGGAAAAATGGATGGACGGCGTGGATAAAACCCATACATCACGGTGGGCCCTACAGAGTCTCAAACAAGGCTCCGCCATAGTAGCAATGTGAGGCACTGATATATTTTTTTTAACAAGCTTTATTTACTTACTCCACGTGCATGCCAGCACACGTACCGTGATATTGGTCCAACTATCTGGACGTTCTTTCACAAAAATGAATCTGATCCGCTCATAAGGTCCCCCCCCTCACAGGCATGCATTTGTTTCCTAAACTGCGGCTCACTTGACACGTGGACTAACACATGATGACACGTGTACCACACTTCAAATGGTCAGTACTCTAAGATATTAGCTGTATACGCTTTCCATCAAGACCCTGTCTACTTGGGGAGCGGATTAGGTCAGACCGCGACCTCACCCAAGACGGTGTGACCCTCACTGTAGGGCCCACATTCATGTATATATTCTGTATCCATACCGTCCATCCGTTTTTCCATATCATTTTAGCGTATTATATAAAACATAAAGCAAATCCAATTATCAGGTGGACCATATCAGCGGAAAGAGTGGTGATTGAACATCCTACCTTAAAAGCTTATTAAGGTCCACCTTAATGTTTTCATAGTGTTTATTTTTCATCCAACCTGTTGAAAACGTCACATAAGCCTGGACTAAGGGGAAAAAAAACAAATATCATCTTGAACCATAACTTTTGTGGCCCATTAAGGATCAATCACCACTATTTCCTATGACGTGGTCCACCTGCTAATTGGATGTGCTTCATTTTTGGGATAATATACTAAAATGACCTGAAAAAAAAGAGATGAACAGTGTGGATACAGAATACATACGTCAAGGTGGGACCTATAGTAAGAACCGTACCGTCAAAGGTGGGTACGGGGTCTCACCTAATCCACTCCCATCTATTTGGACCTTTTTATTTAAGGTCACATGCTAATGAGACTATTTCACACGCTGCCAGAGCATGACAGCCATACAATCCAGTCAGTCATTTCACACTTACATGTGTGTAGCTGGACCTGATGCATGTTGATCTTGACCCAGACTTAGATTGGTTGAATAATTCTAACATCTGTTAATCCACATTTGTCTTCATCAGATGTCCACCAATCAGCCATTTACCCCATGTGGCTCCCAATTTGGACGGTTTAAGTTGAATTACAGTCCCATATAATAATAAAGAGAGAGAGAATTAGAGGTCCAACTCCCTCTCTTAAAATAGGTTAATTAAGGTAAATTTTTAAAAATCCTATACCTATAAAATATAGGTCAAATACTGTAGATACGTGACACAGTTCAAGCGCACCTCTCTATTATATATTTGAATCGATCCTAACTATTGTGATGCCCACTAGTATGCTTAATGTAAATATACAATACTTAGATCATATAAATTATTGCTAACTTGCGGCCCACGTTGTTGTCACTAGATTTTAGGTCAACAAATGTAGTTGATATTGAATGTATGCCCACCAATAGACCTGTAAAGATTAGGGAGATATAGACAACAAGGGGTGTCGGTAACCGGTTGTATACCTTTTGATGCCTAAGTTAGGCTAATAAACTTGGATCAACAACTAGGCTGTGGCTTTGGAGCCTACCTCTTCTCGTGTGGGGTAGTTGTATTTATAAGGTCCTTTGGCAGTTTTAAAATGCCACGTCTTAAAAGGATACGCTTGAGAGTCCCTATTTGAATAGGAAACTACTCCTGAAAGTGTCACCGAGCTCACTTCGGTCGGTGTGATCTTCGACTAAGATCACGTCGAGCCCTCTTTTTTCCGGATCTAAGGCGTAATCCCCTCCGAGTTACTTATACTGTCTTAGCAGTGGTCGTTTGAGTCAGTTTGGAAGGCATGAGAGATTGTATGTTGAGCTCCTTGCCTTACGGATCCTTCGCTTGTGTTGTAGACATTCTTAGTGAGATGAATCTTCTCCCACTGAGCTCTATCCTCGGACAGCTTAACTCAGGGGCTTGTCCCTTCGTCGAGAGAGTTGCTCATTCTGTATCTGAGCCCTGTGCTATGATCAGCTAAGCTCAGAAACCCGTCATGGGCCTTTGACTACCTCGGTTTGGATTCTCTTATAGTTAGTCGATCATTCTTCCTGTGTAGGGGACTAGTTCAGTTTTAATTCCCCATAACAGTTGCCTCCCATTTTCGAGATCGTTTAGTATGAGCTTAAGAAGTAAGATCTCAAACTGGTATGAAAGTGCGAGAATTCAAATTCAAAATTTGAGTAGGCCGATCTTTTTCGAATTTTAAATTGAGTCAAGTTTGTCGTTTGCTTGCAAAGGCAGTAGCTAAAACATCGGTGAAGGATGTGAAAACCGAAAAAACACGATTACTGTCGTAGCCCATGAAAGGGCGCGCATTTACGGTGGATCACCGCCTTAGATTCCGAACAAATTAGAAGGTGACAACTGTCATGTGTGCTATTACATCTTTGCCCATGCGAATTCCCTACCGCGGCGTGGAGGGGTACGTCCATCAAAGCGTCACTTTAGACACCCCTGCTGACACATGGTGCCACATGGGAATAAATGTGGTACTGGGGAATTTTATACTTCTTCCCATTTATTGTTTTAGGAAGTCCAAGCTCTACCAACCTACACCTGATCCAACTCTCCTTCCCCGATCTCTAGAGTCCTCCAGACCTTGTGAATTTCCGTACTAGAGAGCCCTCCCAGTATGTCACTAACTGCCATCCGTCCTTATTCCCTTCTATTTTTCCTTTCACCTCTTCTGATGCCCTTTATGGAAGATTCCGGGGCAGCTACTGTCTCCAGTCCATTTCAGGAGGATTCAGTGGGCAGTAGCTTCGATTCTAGGTCTATGCCATCTGTAATCCTCGAGAGCTTATTCCTTTGCCTGAGGTGGAACACCATCAGGGGTGGAACCACGAATTGAAGTAGTCTCCTCGCAACGAGCTAAGCTGGCCTCCTCGTCTTTTAGATATATGGCCCTTATGGATAATATTTTTGTGTCTAAGTTGAGGGCGGCTGACTTGCAAGCCCTCAGGTTTGAAGTCATGATTCGCAGCTCAGTGGGGCTTTACCTCCCTTGAACTGGAGAAGTCCCCGATCGACCTTCAAAGGGGGAGGTCGCTCTGTATCCAATGTTCTTCAACCGTGATCTTCGGCTACCTCTCCACCCTTTGGTGAGAGAGGTACTTCACTGCCTTAGATAGACTAGTTCACCCACTTACCATAATTTGATCAAGTTTCATTCCCAGTTGCATAAGCATCGTGCATCATTCTCTCTACTCCAACCCCCTGCTAGTCTAGTCAGTCTAAGTGTATGCTTTGCGGGTCGCTGATATACTGGATCTCGCCCATCAAAACTTGGAGTGACTAGGCTTCGACCGCTTCTTCAAGTGTGTGAGTTAGGGTAGATTTATTGACTCGAGCCATCGCTTGTTGTAGGCATCATATCGCCACACTACATTACACACACATCGACATCAGTATGTAAGAACCAATCCAATCCCTAATAGTTTGTTTAGTCTTATAAAGTAGAGATCATACGCCTGTATAGGTAATGAGGGTGCGTAACACCTTCTCTCTTTGTAACTGTGATCCATTATCTAGAATTTTCAGTCGTAGATCAATGAGTCATTTTATGATAGAGAATCCTCTGATTCATTCTCCTAAGGTTTCTACAGGGTCTAGTCGACTAAAAAAAAAAAAAAAAAAAAAAAAAAAAAAAAAAAAAAAACTGAGTAACTAGCTAGTGGCAATTCCATCCTCACACCCCAAACACACACAGCTAAAGCCCTTAAAAAAGGTACTCATGAGTTGATCTATCGCAATCTAGCATCCATAGAGTGTTAGTTGTTACAGAAACACCCATAATAAATTCACCTATGTGAGTGTGAAAGTAGGGCTGCTTCCTATAAAAATTAGCTAATTCTCTAGAGTGCTTATGAGTTCAAGATATTACACATGGTCATAACATGCGGCCCTTAACACTTTCTATACTCTTATACTCTTAAGACTATTGTGTTTGTGTCATGTATGGCTCTTAACACTTTCTATACTCTTATACTCTTAACATGCGACCCTTCAATTTGTACTCACTACATTTATCTTGAGGATAATGCGAAGACCTCTCGACAATCACAATGTAGATTAAATCCAAACATGAAAGAAATGGTTAAGGCCGATGTTCCTAAACTATTGGATGTGGTTATCATATACCCTATATCTGATAGTCAATGGGTGAGTCCAACTCAGGTGGTTCCTAAGAAGTCCGGAATCACCATCGTAGTCAGTGCCAATAATGAACTCATGCCAACTAGAGTTATTACTGGTTGGAGAATGTGCATTGACTACATGAAGTTAAATACCGTCACGAGGAAGGACCACTTTCCTTTGCCCTTCATTGATTAGATTTTGGAAAGGTTAGCTGGTCATTCCTATTATTGTTTCCTTGACGGGTATTCGGGCTACAATCAGATAGAGATAGCCCCTGAAGATCGAGAAAAGACTACGTTTACATGTCCTTACGACACCTTTGCTTACCGAATGATGTCATTCGGACTATGTAATGCCCCTGCCACCTTTCAACGATGTATGATGAGCTTCTTTTCTGATATGGTGGGGCAATATTTAGAGGTCTTCATGGACGATTTCACTGTCTTCGGTTCATCTTTCATCGAGTGCTTATAAAGTCTTAAATGTGTGCTGAAAAGATGTGAAGAAAAGAACTTGGTACTTAATTGGGAGAAGTGTCATTTCATGGTTCATAAGAGAATTGTCCTTGGACATATTATCTCGTCCAAAGGAATCGAGGTGGATAAGGTAAAAATCGATCTTATCTCTAACCTACCTCCACCCAAGAACATATGGGTCGTGCGATCCTTCTTAGGACACGCCGGGTTTTACAGAAGATTCATAAAAGACTTTAGTCTCATCTCTTGTCTTCTATGTAATCTACTTTAAAAGGATGCACCATACGAGTGGACTGAGCTATGTCAGGAAGCTTTCACTAAGCTTAAAGGCATGTTGACCAGTGCACCTATCATACAACCACCCGACTGGAGTATTCCTTTTGAACTTATGTGCGACGCATTTAATTATGCTCTTGGGGCGGTTCTAGGCCAGAGAAAAGATAAAAAACCCTACGTTATTCATTATGCAAGTAAGACTCTAAATCCTGCCCAAGTGAACTACTCGACTACGGAAAAGGAACTCTCGGCTGTAGCATTCGCTTTGGACAAATTTAAGTCATACTTGATCGGATCCAAGATCATTATTTATACAGATCATGTGACGCTCAAGTATCTTCTGTTTAAGAATGATGTTAAGCCCCACTTGATAAGATGGATCCTCGTACTTCAAGAATTTGATTTAGAAATTAAAGATAAAAAGGGAGTAGAGAACGTAGTGGCTAATCACCTTTCCCGCCTTAATCCATCTGATTCCCTTGAGATGACACATATCAATGACATGTTCCCTGACGAACAATTGTTCAAAGTCTCTCAGTCACCTTAGTTCGCTGATATAGCTAATTATCTTGCCACAAGTTTCATACTGACACATTGGACTGTGTAAGATAAGAAGAAATTTTTCATCGAGGTGCGTAACTTTTTCTGGGATGATCCGTATTTGTTTAAATATTGCCCAGACCAAATCATAAGGAGATGTGTGCCAGACGATGAACATCAGAGTGTCATCTCCTTCTGTCACTCACAGGCCTGTGGTGGTCACTTTTCTACTAAAAAGACCATGGCCAAGATTTTACAGTGTGACTTTTACTGGCCCACTATGTTCAGGAACACTCATGAGTTTTGCAAAGTTTGTGAGCGTTGTCAGAAATTGGGAGCATTTTTCTGTCGAAATATGATGCCTTTGAATCCCATTCTTATCATAGAGGCATTTGATTGCTGGGGCATTGATTTCATGGGACCATTCCCCCAATCTTTTGAAAATCTATATATTTTGCTCACCGTAGACTATGTCACTAAATGGGTCGAAGAGATTCCATGTCGGAATAATGACCATTGCACGGTCATTAAATTCCTAAAAGAGAACATTCTTTTCCGATTTGGAACGCCTTGAGCTATCATTAGTGATGGGGGCTCACACTTTTGTAATAGACCATTTGAGAGCTTAATGAAGAAATTTGGTATCTCTCATAAGGTGAGCATCCCATACCACCCATAAACAAGTGGGCAAGCTGAGATTTTCAATAGAAAAATCAAACATATATTGGAAAAGACGATTAACCCTGACCATAAGGATTGGTCAATCCGATTGATCGATACTTTATGGGCTTACCGTACTGCATTTAAGACCCCTATTGGAATGTCTCCCTTTAGACTCATCTATAGGAAGGCCTGCCACTTGCCTGTGGAGTTGGAATATAGAGCCTACTGGGTGATCAAAAATCTGAATTTCAATCTGGACAACGCTGGCTCGCTACACAAACTTCAATTAAATGAACTTGAAGAAATCCGGAACGATGCGTACGAGAACTCGAGAATTTACAAGGACATGATGAAAGCTTTTCATAACCAACACATTCTACGAAAATCATTAACGCCAGGTCAGAAAGTCCTTTTGCACAATTCTCGGTTACATCTCTTTCCGGGTAAGCTCCAATCTCATTGGACCGGTCCTTTCACCGTTATCAATGTTTATCCTTATGGGACTGTCGATATTCAGAATCTAGACAATGGTAATGAGTTTAAAGTGAATGGTCATCAATTAAAGTAATTTGTCAAGAAATTTGATTCGTAGGACATGTCCATGCCTCTGAATGATCCTGTTTACCAGGATTGATCTCCTAGTCTGATGGAGGTATAGGTAGATTTACTGCTTTCATAGGACTAGGGTAGTTTGCTTTTGTTGTTATAGGTTAGTTGGTTTTATGCCATTAGGTTAGTTTGCTTTCCAGTTGTTTTAGGATAGTTTGCTTAAACTCTTGTGCCTATTCGCCTTCACGCTGAGATCTCTTTGGAAGAAGCCTCTTAGCTCCGTCATCAGTTACTATCTTTCCATCACTTCTCCTTTACTTTCATTGTCTCATGTGCATTGTATGCTTATATCTTTTACATTGAGGATAATGTAGATTTTAGGTTGGGAATGAGAGATTAGGTAATCTAATCAGTATTTTCTTGGCCTTGAGTAAAAATTGTGAAAAATTTTAACATTTTTTTCTAGAAATTTTTGTGAATTCGAAGTGATTTTGACGGCCATCTTTGAGTTAGACGTATAAGATACTTGATGTTGGTAGTTTATGCCTCTTGGATTCAGCTATCTTTAGATTTCATAGTTAAGTCGAATTGTTAATCCATGATTAGAAATTTTAAACACTGATTGAGTCATGATTTCATATATCACACTTAGCTTACACATTAACGCTTCAGTTCGATATTGAATTGTTACCTTAGTAGTCACCAGACATGGAAGGAACCAACCTGGGAAATTTGTCCATCATGTTCAAGAAAAAAAGGAATGAATATCCAACTAAAAAAATAAAAAAACAATTATCTTCGGAAAGGGTTGGGTGAATGATCTTCACCATGGGTTTGCTCCCTATAGGTGAGGGCTCGTTTCCCCTCCTTGGCTTTACCTTTAAAAGATTGGCATAGCTTAAAAGTCATCGATGGAAAAATCAAAAGTTGGAAGAATAAAAAGGCTGAACTATAAGGCAAGTTTTTGTTTAGGTTATGGTTACCATGAATGCTCTTGTGAATATCAATGTTATCATGAAAATAAAGAATTACGCCTTTGATTATGGTAAGCCGAGATTACAATTTACACCCATGGAACTCAATGTTTACGATTTTTCTAATCGATGAATTTATACTTTGAATTTGACTATGAAGTTTACCGTGCGCTTGATTCCAGGAGAAATTAATGCCCAATATTCATGAATCTTAGAATTCTAGTATCTGGATTGTTTTTCAAAAATTACTCGGGTTTATAAAAATTTATCCTGTGATTCTCAACTTATTTTTCGCATACTTTGCTTGGAACTAGCAAAATGCTGGTTGGGGATTGTGTTAAGGGTCAAATATTGCATATTAGACCCAGTTATTACCTAATTTTACAAACGTGATACTGTTTAATGGCCTATTTTAATCGTGTTTGTGATGCAATATGTATTTAGGAGCCTGGACTGAAAAATGGTACTAAAAGCATGGATTTAATGCTCTGAAGTCATCAAGGCAAGGGACGGGCCCCAGGGGACCGAGATTGAAGAATTACACGCCAAAGATTCGAGAAAATCAGGCCACTCACGTTAAATGGGCCTGAAAATTGTCCAGAATGCAAGATCATAGGGTTCCCACCATCCGTTCGGCTCGAAACTTCATATATGGCCTGAGGACTATAAATTAACCATGCTCATAAAATTTCAGCCATTGGATCCTTGTGGAAGTGGCCCAACGGACAGATCAGCCCCTAAAATCCTGATTTGGGGCCCGCCTGATATCTGGATATGCTTTAAATTCGATCTCAACCCCTTAAATAGGGTGATAGAATGAATGGACAGAACAAATTTCTCATGAACATCACGAGTGACCCCACATGTACACTGCGTGTATATAGGGTACACGTGCAATAAATGCGCACCGGATCACTGCTCTCGGTCAAAGGGCCTTTGACCGATGCTTTCTTTAAAAAATCGGATTCTCCACAGTGAACGGATGCACAACATCCATTTTTCAGTAGTGGGGCCCACCCATCATGCAGATCGATGATCCGGACTGTCCATTCACTCAAGGGGGTGGCCACAACCCTTTCCAAGCTTTCCTTTTGGTCCCATACATGTACAAACAGGTAGATCACCGTTCAAACGCAGGTTAGACGGCGAAAGCAAAATATCAGTGGACCGCACCAAAACTCGACCAAAACCACCCCTTCACGACTGGTTTTTCGTCAGGAATTCAATGGACGAGGTGGATTTCATCGAAAACATCACTATGGGGCCCACCAAACACATCAGAGCAGCTCCTGCATTGATCTTACGCACGTTCGGACGCCCGGCCATGGTGGGCCATTGTGTGATCATAATCATGGTCGGATCTATATCCGAACCGTCCAGAAGATGCAGAGGGTGGTCTTGAACCCCACCATGGAGTTAGAATCAACAGAAGTATTGATCTCGCACCGCAAATCCACTCCAAACGCAGCTATGTTGCGGGTTTTCTGCGCATGTTACTATTGTTGCGTAAAGAAAACGCATACAAGCTCCAAACTGACCTCCTCCAGTCTATAAAAAGAGAGAATGGGACATGGGATAGGGATTATCTGATGCACGTGAGAGAGAGAGAGAGAGAGAGAGAGAGAGAGAGAGAGAGAGAAGGGCCGGTTAGCTATGGAAGTTTCAATCTTTGTTTTATTTTTCTAAGAAGTCATTAGTTAATCATGCTTACGCTCGGCTAAGCCTCTTAGCTAGGGCAAAAAGGTGAAGCCTGTAGTGAGATGGGAGACTTTTCTTTATGTCTTTGATTCATGTTTAAGTTGAATACTCTTTGATTTTAGTTTGATTATAAGACATACTTCTAGTTTTTAATGGTTCGTTTTGACTTAAATTACAATAGATTTGCGATAGCTTTGAGTATGCTCTTTTCATTATAGGAATTGTGAACTTGGGAATCCTATTGTTCCCCATCGTCTCATGGGCATTGTTGGGTGATGGAATCCTTCCTAATGTTCATAATTCCCTTGGATTGATTGTGGATTGGCTAAACTTCTGTTGTTTGTTTTGTCTCATGGGCATAGTTTTGTGATGGAATCAAGTCGATTTCACATTCCTCTCATCTCTTGAAAACTGGATCAAAGGAAGTTCAGATTTGGTTTTAATGTTATATCTTCCAACTGGATGAAGATAGGACTCTGAATCTAGTTGTGTTCGTGAATCAAGTATAGATCTCCCTAATCTCTACAAGTGGATCCTTGACACCCTAGTTTCCCACCTTTGAATTTTACAAGTTTTAGTTCAGATTTCACCATTATTCCCTTAAAATTTGTCTAATTTAGATTACATCTTTGCCTAGTTCTAGTTCAAGTTACTTTCAGATTACGTACAAGGTTCAGTCCCTGTGGATTCGACCTCGGTCTTACCGAGATTATTACTACATCACAACCCTATACTTGGGGTGTGAACAGCCCCGTGTGAAGCAATGACCATAGAACCCCTGGATCCACATGAAAAATCTCAAGAGAGGCCGACCCATGGAAGACCTCATTCTGATCCCACCGAATGAGTCCAATCCATCCAGGACCGTCCAAATTGGATCGTCTTTGACATCACCACTACGTGATAAGATGGTAGCCCTCCTCCGACGCTATGCCGACATTTTTGCGTGGTCCCATGAGGACATGCCTGGAATTGATCCCGTCGTCATCACGCATCGACTGAACATTGATCCATCCTCCCGACCAATTTGACAGAATCGACGTGCTCTCGGCCCTAAGAGACATACTGTGATTGAAGAAGAGGTCATCAAACTTCTCAAATCCGGTTTTATTGAAGAAGTCTACTACCCAGACTAGGTGGCCAACATTGTACTGGTCAGAAAAACAAACGAGAAGTGGCAGGTCTGTGTAGACTACACAGACCTGAACAAGGCCTGCCCTAAAGATACCTTCCCCCTTCCCAGAATCGATCAGTTGGTTAGCAGTACTGTGAGACATGAGTCATTTAGTTTTATGAATGCACATTTAGGATACAATCAGATTGTAATGCACTCTAACGATAAATCTAAGACTACCTTTGTCACTAACAAAGGTCTTTATTGTTACCATGTGATGCCCTTTGGTTCGAAAAATGCAGGAGCGACCTATCAGCGATTGGTCAACAAGATGTTTGTCCGCCAAATAGGGCAGACAATAGAGGTCTATATCGACAATATGCTCGTTAAGAGCATCAAAGCTACACACCATGTGGCCGACTTGGAAGAAATGTTGCTCGTCCTTCGCAAATACCGAATGAAGTTAAATCCAAGCAAGTGTGCTTTTGGCGTTAGCTCGAGGAAATTCCTCGATTTCTTGGTCAGCTAGCGAGAGATCGAGGCAAATAAAAAAATTTAAAGCCCTCCTTGACATGCAGTCACCAAAGACAATCAAAGATATACAGAGGCCCACTAGAAGAGTAGCAACCCTCAACTGCTTCGTGTCCCGAGCTATGGACAAATGTCTCCCTTTCTTCAAGCAGTTAAAGGGGAGGCAGATAGTAGATTGGACTGAAGAATGCGAGGCAACCTTCCATCAGCTTAAGCAATACCTAGGATCACCGCCCCTTGCTATCTAAACTCGAGCTAGGAAAAACTTTGTTGCTATACTTAACTGTATCCGATGCAGCAGTTACTGGCGTTGATTAGAGAGCATGAAGGGAAACAGTTCCCAGTTTATTACGTCAGCAAAGCCCTAGTCCCTACAGAGACGAGATATCCCATGTTGGAAAAGTTGGCTCTGACTTTGGTGATCTCTTCTCGACGCCTGCGGCCATATTTCCAAGCTCATACAATCGTTGTTTTAACCCACCGACCGCTATGTCAAGTTCTTCAAAAACCCAAAGTTTCGGGTCAGCTAACCAAATGGGCAATTAAATTAAGTGAGTTCGACACCAAATACCAGCCACGGGCTGCAATTAGGTCAGGTAGTGGCTGACTTCATTGTTGAGCTAACTTGTTCCCCCGAGCAAGATTCGATCATGGACTGAGCTACAACTGACCTACCCGGGCTAGAAATTGCCCCAGACATCATTGAATTATCCGACAACCGGGCAATACCCGACCCACCCAAGTGGACACTCTACGTTGATGGCTCATCCAATTCTAAGGTAAGCGGGGTCGGGATAGTCTAGAGATTCCTGACCATACATGCATATAGTATGCCTTGAGATTTGGATTTCAAGCCTCCAACAATACAGCGGAATATGAGGCCTTGCTCGTCGGACTCAAATTAGCAGCAAACATGGGGGCTCAACATCTCGAGGTCTTCAGCGACTCACAGTTGGTCATCAACCAAATAGTTGATGCCTATCAAGCCAAAAAAGAACGCATGAAAGCCTACCTCCAAAGAGCCAAAGAATTGATCGGCAATTTTAGGAAATGCAACGTCGCCCTGATTTCACGGGCCGAAAACACAAAAGCTAACATGTTGGCAAAGCTCGCAACAAGAGATGATGATCAGATCCCGAGGTCCATCTTAATCGAATTCCTAGCCAAACCGAGCATCAATGAAGCCAAGCTCACGAACTTGCTTCCACTCAGCTCAAAATCAACTTGGATGAATCCGATCGTTAACTACCTCAAGAGCAGCAGGCTACCCAAGGATCAAACGGAAGCAGGGCGAATGAACATCAAAGCTGCCCAATATGCCATACTCAGTGATATAATTTATAAGAAATGATTCTACCTTCCTTACCTGAGGTGCGTCCGACCAACAGAAGCAGAATACGTCCTATGGGAAATCCACGAAGGAATTTGTTGGAACTACTCTGGGGGACGAGCGTTGGCACACAAAGTCATTTAACAGGGTTACTATTGGCCGACCATCCAGCATGATGCATGGAAGCTCATCCAGAGATGCGACAATTGTCAGAGATTCGCAAATATACCTCAGAAACCGTCAGAAGAGTTCATCCCTATTGCCGGGCCGTAGTTGTTTGCTCAGTGGGGGATCGATATTATCGATTCGATCCCCATGGGTAAAGGTCAGACAAAGTTCATCCCTATTGCTGGGCCGTAACCGTCAACTATTTCACCGAGTGGGCTGAAGCGGAACGTTAGCAAAGATAACCGAGTAAAAGATCACAAACTTCGTTTGGAAGAATATTATATGCAGGTTTGGAATCCCTCAGACTACCTTCTCCGATAACTGGAAACAATTAGATAACAAACAATATCAAGAGATGTGCAAGAACCTCGGAATTCGCAATGTCTACTCGTCACCACGACATCCACAAGCGAATGAACAGGTCAAGGCAATCAACAAGATCATCAAGCATCATCTCCGTACTAAGCTCGAGAATACTAAAGGAGAATGGGCCGAAGAACTCCCTAAAGTTCTTTGGGCCTATTGAACTACTGCTTGAATAGCTGCTGGGGAAACCCCTTTCACCTTAGCATATGGAGCAGAGGCAGTCACTCCCATAGAGATCAGACTACATACAACCCGGACAGATTCATTCGACAAACAGGCCAATACCGAGCTTATGGCCCTCAATCTCGACCTCCTTAAGGAGCAATGGGAACAAGCTCAGACTCAGACCGTCATTTGCCAACAGCAGGTATCATAACAAGGAGATAGAGTCAGGAACCTTAGGTCTGAATTAGAAAGGACCCAATGTGATATCAGGCACAAGCCGACCTAGTTCATATTGACTAAAAGACCTAACTGGACAACTGCTCCCACACCCATGGAACGTCGAACATTTGAAGATCTATTACCCTTAAGTTGGTATGACTTTCATTATGTATTATTCAATTTTGAGTTACATTAATAAAGTGTCAGTATGTTATCCGATCAATTACCAACCAAGATCTGATCAATATGCGATCTTGATCCGATCAACGACCGACTAAGATCCGACCAACTAGCGATCTTAGTCCGATCAACGACTGAGCTATATTTGAACTAACTGATTTAGACAAGTTTCAGCAATTCTCCGGATAATATCTGACTGAAGCTCTAGTTACGACTTCGGCTCAGTCTGACTCACTCATATGAAGTAAACAACGATCTACTCAACTTAGAAATTCATAATTCAAGAAAAATAAGTATTTTCATTGATAAGACCCAAAGGACATGATTACATCAGTAATATCTCAGAAAAATACATGTATGCCGATCTACAAATGACTAAGTATTGAAAGACAAAAAGGCACAAGCGAGCATCGCTTGAATTGCTTGAAGCTAAAAAAGGCACATGCGAATAACATTTTAAGTGCTTGAAGTCAAAAAAGGGAAAGATAGAGCAGGACGAAGGAAATATTGCTCTGCAAAAGCCGAGCATCAAGCCTTGGGAGGTTGCTTGGGAGTCACCTCAGGAGTGACCTCAGGAGACGCCTCATCACCCGATCCATCGAAACTTGACTTTAGCTCATCAAAAGAGGAGAGATCGAGCTCTGAGAAGGTCTCCTTCATCACTCTCACACACTCAGCATAGCTTTGGTAGAAGAGGTTATCCCTCTCATCCAGGAACGCCTGAGACGATTCGAACTCTTGGACGGCCGCCTTTCGAGCCAGGGCAATCACAACCTTGGTCTCCTTCCTCAGCTTCTCCAGCTTCCCCTCGGTCTCGACAAGCTGAGCATAACATTCATCATGCCAGCCCTTGGCTTCCTCCAGCCGCACTACTACCTTGGCCTTCTCGACAAAAGACGCCTTAAGAGCCATCTTCACAGCCTTTAGCTCAGCTTCAAACTGATCTGCCTTTTAGTCCGCCTCCTCTGCCCGATCACGCATCCGAGCAAACTCGGTGCGCGCCTTCAATACGCATCGGGCAAACTATAGAAAAAAGGAAAAAGGGTGAGGATGATCAATAAAAAAATGGAATTCAAGTCAGCTTCGGATGAAGTCCTTACTCCAAGGAGGCTCGTTGACACATGCCCAAGAACCGTGTCCATGGGAGAGCCGAATAAGCTGGCATACTTCTTTATGACCGTATGACGGTCTACCCATGAAGGGTCCCTCGCCTATCTTTTGCCTCCACCCTCCCCAAAGGTCGAACCCCGACAGGAAGCTCAGAAGCCCCAACGGAGGTAACGTTTTCTCGGACGACCGTTCCCGCTGCTCCATAAGAGGTCTCCACCTACATACCCTCTCCCTCGACCTCGAAAATGACTGGGAAAGAAGGGTCAACCTTCCCCTTGGCCTTAGAGGAGGTCTTCTGTCTCTTCTTTTTCGCCGCCGCCGATTCATCTTGAGGGGGCGCACGAACCTTGGAGGGAGGACGAAGGAGGGGCCGAGCTTCAGGCATCTCTGCATCACCACATAAGAATGATACGTCAGAAAGATTATTGGAAAAAAAAATTCTAAGTTATGGAGCTCGGCTGAAGATCTTACCCAAGTTCTTATTAGTGAGTGTTGAGTCCACGCCCATTTTTAGAAGTAGCTTGGGCTGGAGAAGTACTCTCCAAGACCTCTTATTTCCTTCAATCGCCCGCAAATCCTTGATTCGAGCGAGCAACCCGCTGCTGAGCAACGGAGGATGCTTGCGTATGGCTACAACAAAAAATGCAAGTGACGAAGGTCAGATTTCAGTAAAAACCGACCAACTAAAGGATGACTACTACAGCGAAAATACTGACCTAGGTCAGAGAAAGGTCGGGGGACAAGGGGTTGAGTCGATTCTGGCTTGGCGTCTCCCAGCACCAAGAGGCCCAGAACCATTCGTCCCTCCAATTTTTATTGGAGGACGGAGAGTCGGTTATTAGGGCCCCATTAGTATTCCGCCAAGAGGAGAAGTAATACTAGTCGGGCTGAAGATTGTTCAACTTTAACTAGTACAAGTGAAGGAACTCGTCCATTAAGAGTTTGGGTTGGTCTAGCTCGGCCAATAGGACCGCACAGCCGAACAAAGCCCTCCACCCGTTCGGGATCATTTGTCCTAGGGCTAAGCCAAGGTGAGCTAGCACGCACCTTACTATTCCCTGCAGAGGAAGCCGCAGGCTGCATTGAAGTGCGACCCGGAAGATCACGACGGCCCCCTCTGGAGGTCGGTCCGAAAGCTCTTGCTGTAAAGGAAGCTGCAGAACTATAGACTTGGGGACGTGATATCCAAGCCTGATCCGGGCTAACTCCTCCTCAGACAGGGTTGAGGGCACCAGCTCCCTTGGACCCTCCTTGTTATCGAGCTCTTCTGGATCTACCTCACCAGGAGGGTTGTGCCCCACGGCAACCGACTCCTTTGCCAGGGATATACTTAGCACCCTAGGCACGGGCATTGGCCTCTACGTTAAGGACAGATTCAATGCCCTAGCCATGGGCACCGGTCTCTGTACAGGAGACTGCTCCAACACCCGCGACGACGATGACTAGAAATCGACATCCACCATCATCACAAGCGGTGACAGTGGGTTCGACATCACCCTGAGGTGACTACTCACTCCACTATTGCAGCCAGAGGCCCCCTCCCGCGAGCTCAATGAGCTGGACAGGTTATGTTTGCAAGTGAAACCACTCGAAAATGGAAAAATAAAAGGAGGAGGGGAGATGGAGCTCACCAAAAAGACAGCGGGCGATCTCCAGCTTGACTGGGGAAACATATGGATGCCAGAAATCATCCAAAGAGGGAATGAAAGACGAAAAAAAGGAAGAAGCAGAAATGCGAAAGAACCCTAAGGGTTAGGGCTTCTCTTTTATAGTCGTGCCACGTGGCAGCCATTAAAGACGCCCATCAATGCACGTCCGTACGACGTCCCCTCGATTACCCCAACTCGACACGTGGCGCGACCCCATGTGCTGCTTGACCCTAATATCGAGTACGACGCCACGTGTCACGATCTCTTTCGTCCGTCGTCGAAAAGACGGCTTGGCGCCCCATGTGACCTCAAGCCATGAAATGACACGTCATGATTACTGACTGACAATGCTTCGACTACCATGCTGGCCACCATACCTGACATTCATGACAATATGACGTGACCTAGTCCACGCATAACTCGACCTAACTACAGCTAGCTTACTTTCTGAACCTCCGTATATCGACTCGAAAAGTAAGGGGGGCTCACTGTTGAGGGAAAAATTAATAAGTCGATAAGTCGGCTTATGAAATGGACCAACTCTACTTAACCAGCATGGGACCAGTGAAACCCGACCCTGATAAGGCGTCCACGTCTAGAAATAGGCCGACCTTCAAGGAGGTCGAGCAACTGTAAGGACACTCAAAAAACACGATTATGATCACATTCGGATAAACTATATTCTGACCTAATGGGTCAATTATAGTTCGACTACAGATCGACCATAGGTCGGTCATGTAAGCACTATGTTTTCTAGCTCCTATAATTGTCAAATTTTGTAGTGCCAAAACCTCTTGGAGTCTATGTCTTGTGTAGCTCATCTACATATTCAAGATCATGCATCTCATGTACAAGAACAAAGGTCTTTACCTCAAGAACTTCAAATGTAAGATCAAGAGATATACAAGTTCAAGTTCAAGTTCAACACCAAGTGTTAGTTCAATCTTTCAAGATTCAATAGTTAAAGGTTTCAAAGCTTCATCCATGTCAAGACAAAGTTCTTTACTTTGGTACTTAAAGTTCAAGATGAAATACAAGTTAAGTATCTCAAGTTCAAGCTTCAAAGTGTTTCAAATTCAAGCTTCAAAGAGTTACAAGTTCAAGCTTCAACACACTTCAAGATGTCATGCTTCATGTACATCAAGAACAACTATCAACCGAAGCAAAAGAAGATTCAATGCTCATATATCGCTTATAAGATATGAATGACCCTATATTGACCATAAGTTAGGTCATATTGATTACATACTTTAATTGGGTCACTTTATAGGTGTATAGACTGTTTTCTCAACTAGTCTTAGCCTATGTTTGACCAGTCCAAGATTTGTTACTTATTTTCAGAATTTTTTGTTGGATCTTCGACCAGTCCTGGAGTGTCGAGCAGGCTCGACTCAAAGTCCAACAACTAAATTAGGTCCCACACGACCAGTCGAGAGCAGGGTTCGACCGGTCGTGCAGGCCACTCGACCGGTCGTGGAACGGTTTTATCTTATCGTGCCCGAATTTTCAAAAGTTTGTTGGTCCTTCGACCAGTCGAGCTATCCCTTGGACTAGTCGAGTGAACAGTTTCTGCAATTATAAATAAAGCACGATCTTCAGAGTTTTTTATTCAATTCAAGCAAAATTGAGACACCACTCTGAGAGATAAGTTAGTGATATTCTTAAGCTATTTAGTACTCATTTAATATTCTTTTTAATTAGCTTTTTGTACTTGATTTTGTATTCTACATTCCAATCTTATTTGAAGAATGAATTTTTGTTTTCCCCTTTCTTGGAATCAAAATCAAATCAAGCTAGCCCAAAGTGATTTAATTTAAAACTCATTTAGAACTTAGAACCTTTTCATAAGTGAGTGTGGACATTGAACATCAACGTTGAACTTCTACTCCGAATCGGTTCTACCGGGCTGCATCAAAGGAGAATATCCAGATAAGTATTTTACAGTTTTGTAAATCTCTTTCTTTTGGTTTCTTTGAGATTGTGCCAGAAAAATCTCTTTCTTTTGATTTGTCTGAAGTGATCCAGAAAACTCAGAGTGTGGGGGTTTTTTGAATTGTGTAAGCCCACTTAAGTGACACAATTGTGAAGATTTTAGGTGAACCTTGAAAAACCTATTACATAGTGAACGCTAATATCCACTGTGTGAGGATATTAAGAGTGGAGTAGTTGTGTGGTTGTTTTTCTAAATAGTTGGTGTACACACAAGCGAACCACTATAATTTCTGGTTTTGTGGTGGATGATTGATTGTGGCATTGTGTGGATGTTGTAATTTTCTTTTATGCAATTGTGGAAGAATGTTGTAATTTCTTTTTACGCAAGTGTGAGAATGTTGTAATAGCTTAGTTTAATTCTTTGCTATTTATTTATTTATTCCTCTGTATGAGTTTGAGATTTTGATACACAGACCTTTCTAGGAATCAGGTTGTCCTACCATAAACCATTGGTTTTTTGTGTAAGGTTGTCCTTAGAACAACATCTGTATCAACCTCTCAAAACTTGTACATTTGAGGTTGCTTTTCATTTCTGCATTGTGAGATTGTTTAAGTGCTATCTTTATTTATATTTGTTAAATTCTGCATTTAATTTTTAACTTGACATAGTCCTATTCACCCCCCCCCTCTAGGACTCTTAGCTCGGCCTTTTCAGGTCATAGGTCAGATATAGGTCGATCATAGATCAACCCCAGATTGGTTACTACCTGGCCATAAATCGGTAATGGTTTATGATCGGCGGTCGAACTATTTTAGCCACAACGGATACCTTTGATGAATCCGAGTCGTACGGTGATTATCGACAGTGGTTAGGCCATGAGGAGTGCATATGCGCTCCATGTCGATTAATTCAACGTACCAATCGAGCTTCTCAAATAACCCGATTGACTAAATGTATGTTCACCATGTATGGACGTTACTGCTTGAATGTAAGGTATCACTTACCAGTGAAAAAAACCCGTTTAACCTTGGTACCATGATCCGCCAAGACTCATGTGCCGAGCATGGTGGTATGGGACACCATGGTCGAGCTGTCGGCCTACGCTGGGGTGACGAGCCTCCTTGTAATGACCAATGAGCAACCCAAATTCGTGATCCGAATACGGTGGTATGAGGCACCGTATTCGAGCTGTTGGCCTACGCTAAGGTGACGAGCCTTTCCGTAGTGACCTCGAGTATAAATAAGGCCTACCCTGGCGCAGCCTGGCTGTGGTCCCCAGTCGGGTTAGTAACGAGCCTTCGAAAATAGACTGCCAGTTGGTAGGGCATCGGTGGAGTAACCTTGAGCATAAAATAAGCCTACACTGAGGTGACGAGCCTCTCCATAGTGACCTGAACTTGCATATTGTATGTGACAAGCTAGGAATGATGACCCTAGATGGATCATTGTTTGGGTAAATGATATAAAGGGAGATACCTTAGCTTGTCGAATCTGCTATATGAATAAGTCTAATTAAGAACTTGGCTAATCACACACATGCACCGCATTTCATGTGCCTTCGTCATTGGAGATGAGCACAGCGGGAGTGTTGTATGCGCGACCGTGAGATGATGTCACAGGGGGAGTGCAGGCGAGGGCATGCATCATTACAACATATCATCCCTGCATTAATAAGAGTAGCTAGGATTGTTTGACGTATTTCTTTATCATTACTGCTTGACTGATTTAATAACATGTTAACCTTTGCTTTATAGTTCCACTAAATTAGCTACTCATTCTCACCTGGGATGGTATTTTAAAACACCAACCAGACAATGTTGTAGATGCAAGTGGCGACAGTGTCTACGCTGCTGATTTGGATTTCATAGGCGTGGAGGAATTCTCCTATGTTCAGTTACCAGGCGGGTCTATATAGAACATGTACTGATCGATGGGGTTACAGGGACTATAAGGATTAGTTGGACGTTTACATTTTTGTATTTTGTAAATTTTGGATCAATACATGTATAGGTACTCAGCCTGGTAACATACTCATACTCTGGGGATTGAGAAACACTTATGTACTTTATATACCTATCTTAGTCTTCCGCTTGCTTAACTTAATTATCTCTAGAGTATGATATGCTGATTTAGTATAATCCCACTTAGGTTTAATGCATTAATATGGACAACATTTAAAAATCATTATCCATATTGAATAAGTGATGCGTTGGAACTCCAGAGTTGAGCTTTGCTCGACCCCTGATTTTCAGGGCGTTACAAGTTAGTATCAGAGCATGATTTGGATTAAATTGAGCCTGGGTTATGGACACACGATGCACACTGACGTACTTTGACTTAGGAGGGAGTGATAAAACGTAGAAATGATCGTAGGATTCCAAGTTTCACCAACGAGCGAAACTGACCATTGAAACAGGACCCGTACACATCTGTGATCATGTGAAGTGATCCTAGTTCCCTTCTAGACCATCAATCGATGGGTTTAGACGATAATTTGACATATTCCATACTCAAACAACCCGAAACGGGTGAATATATGTAACGCCCCAGATTTTTGCCAAGCTGGAGTTAGATGTCCTTAGGCAAGGGGTCGATCCTAACCCCTTATGAACTTCTCAAACCTCAAATCCTTTAGAAATTAGACGAGTTTAACTAAGTGCTAAACTAGATTAGCTACGAAATCCGCTTGATCCGCTTTAAATACGATCTATAAGACCCAAAACTTATAGAATCATTGACACTAGGTTACCCTAAAATCTAGGATCAATCTCATTACCCAATTGTGCTCGGGAGCACATTGAAACTCCGTATCAGATCTGGACCGCACGTCGAAAGTCCGATGACCACGAGACTAAGCGCTTTAGTGCGAACCTAACCCCATAGAGATAGTGTCTCCACACCTTTAGTGCGAAGACAACTGCAGCCAGCTCTAAATCATGTGTGGGGTAGTTCAGCTCATGGATCTTGAGCTGGCGAGACGGGAAGGCCACTGGTCTCCCGTGCTGCGTCAGGACAACACCCAAACCAATATGCGAGGCATCAGTGAATACTATAAATCCGTCACTCCCAGAGGGAAGAGTGAGGACAGGAGCGGACGTCAGACGGTCCTTCAACTCCATAAATGCTCACTCGCAGGCGTCACTCCAAGTAAACTCTGCACCCTTTCGAGTCAACCTGGTCAGCAGGGCTGCAATACGAGAGAAGCCCTCAATGAAACGCCGGTAATAGCCCGCTAAGCCAAGGAAACTGCGGATCTCGGACGTAGTCGTGGGCTGGCTCCACTGACGCACTGCCTCAACCTTCGAGGGGTCCACTGCGACACCCTTCCTCGTCACCACGTGACCGAGGAACTTCACATATTCCTGCCAGAACTCGCACTTCTCCAGCTTCGCATACAGCTGGTGTGCGCGGAGGGTCTGCAACGTAACCTCTAAATGCTGCTTGTGCTTCTCACGGGTCCTCGAATAGATCAGAATGTTGTCGATAAAGACTACAACAAACTGATCAAGATAAGGGTGGAAGACCTCGTTCATCAACTGCATGAAGACCGCAGGTGCATTAATCAGTCCGAAGGACATGACTTGAAACTCGAAATGACCGTAACGCATTCTGAAAGCCGTCTTCGGAATGTCCTCCTCTCGGATCCGAATCTGATGATAACCGGAACGCAAGTCAATCTTCGAAAAGAACTGTGCACCCTGCAGCTGATCAAACAAATCATCAATCCTCGGGAGTGGGTACTTGTTCTTGATCGTGACCTTGTTGAGCTTGCGGTAGTCTACGTAGAGCCTCAACGAGTCATCCTTCTTATTCACGAAGAGTACCGGCGCTCCCCACGGCGAACTGTTCGGACAGATAAACCCCAACTCGCGCAACTCATCCAACTACTTCTCCAGTTCCCGCAACTCCAACAGTGCCATATAATACGGGGCCTTCAAAATAGGCGCGGTACCGGGCACGAGATCAATCTGAAACTCGGTGAGTCGGTGAGGCGGTAATCTTGGAATCTCCTGGAACACATCAGAAAAATCACAAACAATCGGCACCTGATCAATACAAGCGGCAACAGGCTCCTCAACGACGGAGGACATCAAGCAAGACAACGGCTCTCCTTGGGGCTCTGCAATGAACTGAAACTGCGGCAAGCCTGGTATATCGAATGTGACGGTCTTCGCGGAGTAGTCCACGATGTCGTGATACTCGGCAAGCCAATCCATGCCCAGGATGACATCGAACTCGGACATCGGTAATGCAAATAGATCGGCAGGTAAAAAGGTACCCCCGACTAGAACGGGGCAAGACAAGCAAAATCGGCCCAATACTGCAGTCTTCCCCAAGGGAGTCGATACTGACAGACTCTCATGAGTAGACTCCAACGGTAGGCCAGTCGATCGGCAGAAACTCTCGGCTACAAAAGAATGTGATGCACCCGAATTAAACAACACAAGTGCAGTGCATGTAGAGACTAAAAGCATACCTTCGACAACCC